>VXBC01007375.1:386730-463799 GCA_013399945.1 Ploceus nigricollis
CCCCTCCCGTAGCACGGGCCCCGGCCCGCCGGGGGACCCCCGCACCCGCCCGTGGGCGGCGGAGCGGTGCCCGCGCCTGCGGCACGGAGCGGGGGCGGCAGCACCGCCTCCTCGTACGGCCGCGGGGTGTGCGCGGATGTCACCGCCGCCCCCCGCGCACCCCGGGCGGGCTCTCCAGGCTTTGTGCCGCCCGGAGCGCCCAGTCTCCGAAGTAACCCCTGCCGAGCCCCGTGCGTGGCTGGTGGCTGAGCCCCAGGGTATTGGGGGGACCGGGACTGTCCCGGAACACGCGCGGCTGCAGGACGGCTCCGCATCGAGCCGCGCCCCGGAGCCTCATCCTGCACCGGGAGTGCGACTCATGCTGGGGGTTAAAAACGAGAGGTCTAGAAGAGGATGGGAGGCCGGGGATGGCGGCAGGGTCCTGGGAGACCCCCCCGGGGCTGGCGGATGGGCGCTCAGCGGCTCTGCAGGCGCAGGACGGTCCCTCTGGAAGCCTCTCCCTTGAAAAGGCAAGCTGGCATTTCGGACAACACCACCCAAACGTTGATGGGAACATGCTGACAGGAGTAGGAAGAGTATTAATAAACATTGCTGTTGTTGGAAATGCCTTTTCATTTTCTGAAAAAAAACCCACCCTGTTTCCTAAAGGTCTTGGAAGTCGGCATTCTCTGGTCCCCTTTTTGAACAGCATGCCCCAACTCGAATCTTTGTCTCAAGTATGCAGTGTCCTGACCTCTCCTGCTTTCTCTTGGGCTCTGGGATCAGCACTGTCTCACAGGATTAGAAATAAAATGGAGAATAATAAGATGGAGAAAGCACGTCGATATATTTTTTGAAAAGGGCCAGGTGGGCTAAAGGTTCTCTTCTAGATTCATGTTGTACCTGGCACTGCCATGGGCCAGGAGCATCTCCAGAGCGGGAGGGGGATTCCCTCCCGGGGGCTTGCTGCAGGCTGCCGTGCCTGCGGGAGACCCCGGCAGCTCTCCGCCCTGTTCCTGTTCGGTGCAAACCTCACGGAAAACCTCGGGCTCCGGTCACGTGCCCGGGACTGTGTCCCGGCTGTGCGGCCGCAGCCGGGAACGGGCGGCAGCAGCTCCCGGAGCGACTCCCGCCGGAGCACCGGGACTGGCTCGGCTGACTGCTCGGAACAGCTCCCGCAGGAAGAGCCCCGGCGCAAGACGGGCCTGTATTTATGTGTACAGCCATACAAATCTGTTGGTGGGGCAGAGTGAGGGAGTAGCGTAGGAAGAGTGAGGCTCTTGCTTCTGGAAAGCAAGAGGAAGTTATGGATGTATTTGTGTTCTAGAGTGGCCGGGAGCAGGTTGGTTCGGTACCAGAGAGAACAGCATCTACAGGTTCTCCCGCAGATGCACTGCCTCCTGCTCTTGCCTGCACACCTCTCTCTGTCTTTTCCAGGCAGTTCCAGGACAGCTTCCCATGTGGTCTTGCACCCTGCAGTGACGAAGTGACTGTGGACCTGAGAGTGAGATAAAGTGATCAGAACGGGTCCTTTTCATCTTCAAAACAGTGATCCTGTATTTTGGCTGAATATCAGAAAGGTGCTACTTTAAGATCCTTATGTCAAAGTTGACTTTTTAAGAACTAGGCTTTTTTTCATTATCTCATATAAAGAGCAGTTAGTTCTTCCGTGGTGGCATTTTACAAGTCCCGTGATACAGATAAAATGGCAGAGTTTGTTTCTGGATTTCTTACTACCCTTCCTCGTGGCCTAAGATGTATGTTGGGGTTTGTCATAATGTACTCCATGTAAGTTTTGCCCATTGACCTCTGTTATCTTAGACATTAACAGTGGGATATTTTAAAAAATATTTCTCATCAGTTCTAGTTCCTTCAATAATTCCTCCAATGTTTAATGAATTTCACTCATGTTCCTGTGGAATATTGTTGGAAAGCTTGTGAAAAGAGCTAAAAAAAGCAAAATAGGCAATATTGTGCAGAGTGAAGCTCACCAGAATTTACTAGCTGTGTCAGGTGAGAACATCATGGTTGCTTAATTTAAATGTGAAGAATATAACCCTACTCTTTGGTATCCAAATGATGCTTCATTGGAGTATACAGGTACAGAGGGAGGTTTTTGAAACAAATATTGTAAGGTTCAGGTTTATAATGTATTCCAATACACGATGCTTCATTTTATATGTTTTTATTTTTTACCAGTATTTTCCACTTTAGGAAGCAATAGGAGGAGAGCTTTAGAGCTGTACTTGAACACAGATGGTATGATGGCACAGCATTTGCTGCATCTTGTTTCAAGTTATGTTACAGAGTTCATTTTTAACATAAGCTAAAAACCCTTATTTTGTAGAAAAGTCTCATTGAAATGGCAACCACCCAAATATAGAGCATACATTTTCAGAGGTACTTGAATATTTTCTGGTAACTTGATGAAAAATTAACTGATGCAAGAAAAATTATAATCCTTAAAAGTGCATAAAGAACCCAGACTGGAGCCTGCATTAGAATGAAGCACAAGTGTGTATTGCATTTTGATATTTCCAGGAAAAATAGGGGAATCCCATGTGAAGTAGGCTGCAACACTGTAGGCAGCGTTAATAGTTTCGTGGAAGGAAAACATCAGCCTTTCCATTCTGTCCTTTCCATTATTTTTGGTTTTGGAGTGAACGGAACATCTCTTGCAACAACCCTAATTGCCACTAACCATAGTTTTTGTTTGCTAACAGCCCCGTGCGTCAATAGGCGCTGCACTCTTTCCCCTTTAAGTGGACTATTTTTGCCAAACACCATTTCCACTCCTCTGGATTTCATGAACGCTGCCATTTGGAACAGATCCAAGGAATCAAACGTTACTCACCTTTGCATATGCTGTCTCTTAAACAGATATTCGCCTGCTGTCTTTTATTCTTACATTTCCTGCACTTTTCCCCCATTGTGGAATGTTTTATTTTGTCTTGCTTATTGCAGTTTTGACCAGGGAACTCGGTTTCTTAAAAACCTGGGCTTTAAGCAGCTTTCCTGTTCTTCAGATGCATTTTCTCTGTTGCTCTCCTCACAGCTTTTTGTTCGATGACTTGCACTTTCACTATCTCAGACTGTCAGGCGGCAGCCAGCAGCAAAAACTCATTTGTAGAGTTAGAAACATTTGCATATGAAAGTACATATATGCGTGTTTATTTACACTCATTCTTACTTTACTTTCTTACATGAGAAGAAGAAATGGAGGGATGGGGAGGGGAAAAAATTACTCCAGATATATTTTACTTCCCCTCTAAAACAGCTTTTAGTTCTTCTTCCCTCCCATCCTTTCTCCACAAGTGCTTAGTTATTCTTTCTTGTGCTTAAACATAATTAATTAAAAGTAGCTGAGTGCAAGGTTGGGTTATCCCTGTACTAGAAGAGGATGGCAGGATTTTTGGGGATCACCCTCACATAGACCAGGAACAGCAACTCAGGAAATCCATAACAATAGCTCTTAGGAGTCGGTGAATGCTGTCAGGACTGGAAGGCTCCGTGGTGGTGACTCTTGGTGCTAACCAGGCTGCTGCTAGAATATGGAGATGTTCTGAGTAACTGTTGGTTGGTGTTTGTGTTGGTTTTGGTTTTTTTTTTCCTGGGAACAGGAAAATGAGCAAAGGCAGCCTAGCAAAGGGCATTTCCCCAGAGACCAGGAGATGATTCTGCAAATTTATGGCCTGCAGAGGGAAGAAAAGAAGAGCTGGCAGCTCTGTTGTGTGCTCTCCTACTGTTAAGAACTACATTTCCAAAAGCTGCTTGCTTAAAATCCTGACTGTTTTGATTTTGTTACATACCTTTCTGGGCTGATTCTCTGGCTACATGATTATATGCATATGGGTGTATTTTTATGCAGCCTTTGTGTGCTTCTGTAGGGTTTTGAATTTCTTTCTCCCACTTAGCAAAAGTAAGATCCTTCAATTATTACAGCCTTTCTAGAATAAAACATTTATTGACATTTTTAGGTATATATCGTACCTATCTTTATTTTTTTCCTTGGCCACTGCCTGTGATTTGCAAGCCAAACTTCAAGCTTTGCAGAAGGGAATAAGATCTTTTGTTCACCTCCTTTGTAGTCTGATTGTGCTTTTGGATCAATGGATACTTTTCGTCCTCAGGACACTCTCGTAGGTTGACCCTCCTGAAAGACTTAAGTGAAGGATGCATGCATTTAGAGTATTCTTTTCTTTTTTGTTCCCTCCCCCATCCCCAGTGCTCTAAAATGAGTCAGATTCTGACTCTCTGTCTGGTGCCAGTGATGAAACAGGAATTGTGGATAAGGCTACTATTTTCCATCACTGAGTGGAAAGTAGTTGGAGCTGCTGAATCTCACAAGGCCTTTCTCTCTGCCTCATCAAACATTCTGTAGTCTCCTCATCTGTTTGTAGTCTAATTTTTTAATAAAAATTACAAATCTAGCCAAAGAATCAATGTACCAGCGAGTCCTGCATAAGTAATACTTTACCTTGGATTCTAATCCTTAAATGATTTTGTATATGGATGGATTTAGGTGTATATATATTAGAGAGTTAGTGCATGGTTGGAAGTGTCCCTAAGGGTCATTCCTCCAATTCACCTGTCAGTACAATGAGAAGACACTTTCCACCAAAATTATTTTAAAATGTTTGCAAACATGTTGTCAACAGTGACAAGTATCCAAGGAGGACAAGATGCCCAACAAATAAGGGGATAGAAATGATGAATTGTAGGTTACCACATTCCCTGATTCTGAAAAATATTAATGTAAAATAGCAACTGCCTTTACAGAACCCGTCATCAAGTGATGAAGATAAATCATCACTGCTCTTTGCTTCCTACTGACCTTTCTGAGAAAGGAAGCTAGATGCTGGTCTTCCTTGTTTAGAAAAAGCTCCTGAAACTTATGAAAGACTGTAAGTTTGCAGAGAGATCACTGAGAGCTGGATTTACTCTAAAGAACTTTATTTCTGACCCTCAGTGTATGAGATGGGGGAAAACATCAGGAACTGGCTGCACTTACAGGGCTGCAATAACTCCCAGTAAACCATTAGCTGAAAGGAGGTTTGAGAGGTCTGGGTGGTGAGGCTGTCACATACATATATGCAAGTTTGTATGTATACATAGGTCCTGAATCTCATTTATTTCCTTCCATTGTAGTGTTCAAGTACGTTAGGGACATTGTAAAAGTGTGCAGATTCTTGCATTGTTGAGAGCTCATTTTGAAAAAGGCATCATGCCATTGTTTGGGTGTATCTGTTTTCTCAGGGAAAATCCAGTTTGTTTCTGTACTTGCACTGATCTTACAATATTAGATATGAACTCAAAAGTTGCACATAATAACAAAGTACATCACTCATGAGTAAGGTTGATTAATCAGACTATTTTGAGATGCAGCTAGGGAGCAAGTGTTTTAGCCATGCTGCTGCAGTCATTAGAATTTTGAAGAATCCAAATGAAATATCCCCACCCTCAGCAACAAGAAGGAGATTTAACATGAATGTTTGAAAACACTTGACCAGATAGAGGCCTGCAAGTAGAATATACATGGTTTATATATTATGATTTTATTATATTCTCATTCCTATCTGATTGCCTAATGCTGAGGTATTTGCGTGTCTTCCAAAGATACAGAGCCCATCACATCTATTTTCTTCACCATTTTTCCCTCCAGGAAGCAAGAGGGATGGTGCCAAAAATGGGCACGCTGTGCCCTGGGATTCAGGAAGGTGGTTGAGCACCTGCTCCTTTGGGAGCTTTGACTGAACCTGAGTCCTCTGGGGCTGCAAGTACGAGTTTGAGTGAATTTAGCATGGCATTGGTAAATTAACTGTGCATCAGTCTTATCCCAATCCTTCACGCAGGGCTGAATTACTGAATCCAGAGTAATCCTGTTCATTTGTGGATTAGTACAGTTCTTTATTTTTTGCAAACAATGGCCATTGGGATTTGGGAACTCAGAACTCTTTAGCTGGTATTCATTCCCACTATATGTAACTGCTCTTGAGTGAGCAGGATAACACTTAAAAAGTGTAGCCAGAAGAGACAGGATGTCTTGAAGCAAACTTGAGAGTAACATCATCCTATTATACCTGCTTTGATTTATCTTTGGACTTATTTTTTTTTTATTTGTTCTTACTAGCTAATGTTATTTTAATGTTGATTGTCAGGAGAAAGGTTCCATAATGTCTTGGTTCAAATCAGTTGTGCCACTTAATTTCAGAGCTTCTCATCTTGTATGCATTTATCCTGAGTTTGTCTCTTATTTTTTAAAGATCAATTTTTTATATTCTTTGCATTCTTTAGAAATAGAACATAATTGTTGGAGTTGAAGGGATCAGAAAAAAAAATGCTAAGGTGCAAGTCTCATAGGGTATGTTCTGAGGATTTCTGGAGGACCTAAAAAATGAAACAGCATAGCTCCTATAGGATACACACCAACTTCTAAACTCTCACTCTAAACATTTGCCATTAAAAGGATCAGTGGGTAACGTATTGAACCTATATGTCTGTAAGGTAATCCAAGGAATTATTGATACAGCAAATTGTTTATCAGATGATAATTTGAAGTTAAAAATGAGACAGCACTTCAAAGGTTGTTTTATGAGGTGGTCCCTTTTAATTTCTAGAGTAAAAAATTTCATTAATCATTTACTGGTATCTGAACAGTTCGATAGAGCTGTGGATAGAGGTAAATTTGCTAATATATTTTACTTAGATTTCCACAAGCCCTTGGCAAAATTATCACAACAGGCTACTAAAGAAATTGAAAATGTAGTTTTACAAGGAAAACTTAGGCCCCTAAATACATACTAAAGTAACTTTATTCAAGTTATAGGCATTAATAGCACTTCTAATCTTGAAGCTTTGCTTAATGCAGTAGGAATTTACATTTTCTACTGGTAAAATCAGTCAGTTCCCTTGTTTTTGCTGCTGAGCATGTGCAAAACCATCTTGACAGCTCCAAGCTGCTAAGCCCCAAAGAAATACATAAAATAAGCATTTTCTTGCAAGTTTCCTCACAACTGCCTGTCAGCTTCAGTTTTGCATCCCAGCAACCAATTTCAACTGCCTTTATTTTATACTGACTACATTTATCAGAATTTATTTTATATTCTTGGTAGGATATTGAAGGAAGATCTCAGGGCCACATATTGCTGCTGAAGTGTTAGACAACATTTAGCATGAACAGGATCAGAAATTAAGCCCTGGCGTTTTTTAGCCTGGTTGCCTTTGAAGTTAGCTTTGTGAGATTGTGTTGTTTATCTCTCTGTACGTTCAGCAATTCCCCCAAAAAACTTTGGGACTGGGTTTCAAACAAATTTGAAAGATGAGCTGAAATCTCAAGATAAATAAGGTCTGTGAAAAACTGCAGCTGTACAGAGGACAAAGCGTGTAATGAAATGCCTGTGCTGAGGAAGAGGCAGGTGGATGCAGCCCTTCCAGAGCGGCTGAGAGCCCCCAGCCTGATGGAGTGGGCTCAGGGATTTTTGATTGAGCATAGCATGTGCCCTATAGACAGTGGGCCTTGGAAGAGAACCTGAGGTTGTAATGGCAGAAGAGATTTTAGGAGACAAGGAACTTAAGTCTATGAAAACAATCAATCAAACCCCACCTCGTTTAATTCTTACAGAACAACTCAATTCTCTTGCCCTGCCTCTTCTTCCTCCTTTTGGCCCTGAACACCGTTTTCCCCTCCCAGGATCTCTGGAGTCTGTTACTATCTTTGTATTCCCTTTGCTCTCCTGGCTCAGCATCAATTCCTGTAACTTAACCAGTCTAAGAATCCTGTCTGATTTAGAAATGAGGTCTCAAATACACCCTGGTGTGAGCCAGTTAATGGCTGGCTGTTTCTTCACCCAAGAAGTTCAACCAGGCTGTTAGGATGTGCTCCTGTCAATAGTTTTAACAAAAGTAATTGGTACTTACCCTTTTCCATCCTGACTGGAGAATCTCCTGCTTTGATATTTATACTCCTGAAACACTTGTGGATTCTTATCATGCCCTCTTGTCAGCTACCTGACATTTTGAAGACCCAGCTGTTGTGTGTGGGAACTAATGAATCTAGTTTAAGAGAGGCTAACTAGAATGAAACCAAATTATTACTTTTTAAATCTATACACACATTTCAAATAGTACATTGCAATGGGTTTATAATATTCTATATGGAGTTTTACAACTGTCCCATAGGTGTGCGTTACTCTAAAAAACATGTGAGAGTTGTATATTTTACAAATCAGCTTAGCTGGCCAAACAAAGAAAAATGCCCTGCCTCCTTTGTCTTTTCTGTCAGATTCTTCCACAAGATGGATAACTTATCTAGCCTGGAAATGTTTGTAGTTCTTCTCTGGTCAATTATCTAAACAGGACACAATTGAGCTGATGTCAAAACAAAGACTGCACACACGTATAGTACTGGGCTGTGATAAAAGCTGCTCTTCTACACAACTTTCAGCTTGTGAAACCTGACTGGTTTTGCATAATAGATAAGCCCCAGGAAGTATAAAATTAGTGGGAGTACTTGCAATGTGGCCAAGTTACAGTTTTACAGTCATTTAGAGGTCAGCAGTAAATTGACATCTACACTCAGTCCTGCAGGGAAAGTCTCTGTAGGGACAGAGCTCTTAGGCAAATGTCCATATGATTTCCCTGTGGCCATATGGAAAAACCTGAGGCTGAAAAAGGGGCTGAGATCATATTTGCAAGCTAGTGCCAGAGTTACCAAGCCAATCTTTCTTGTCATTTATCTGGGGCAGACTTTGAAACCTAAGCCCCAAAGAAAGATTTTTGAAGAAGAAAATCCAGACCTAAGGTCTCACAGGGCAGGCATTCTTTTTTTCCTCCAACTTTTGGGTTCTCTTTTTTGTATTACTTAACTTGAAAAGGATGTTTCAATGAGAAAAAGGTTAAACTCCTGAACAAGACTACCAAGTTTATAGATGATATTATCTCTCAAATAGTTAATGTCTCACTTCTCAGTTAAACTATTTTGTTTTTTCAAACTTGGCAGACTTCTAGGTTGGCTAATTAAGAGTGCAACTAGGCTGTAACCAGATGATCTCTATGATACGATAAGCAGCATGTGAGCAGCAATAATAGCAGTAGACTAACTTCAGAATGCTGCGAGTTGCTCTGAGCTTCACCAACAGATTTGTTGATCAGCTCCAGATTTTACAATGTCATTTTTCTTCTTTTACAGAAAAACTGTCACCAGAGCTGGTTACAGCTCACGCCTGCAAATGCAAAAAGTTGTATAGAGACAATGGCGCACAGGAAGACTTGCTAGGCTATGGATTAAGCCAATTATTCAGAGAAGATGGTGTGCACAAGGAAAGCTCAGAACTCAAAAGCAGAGATTAGGCGCCTTTCTAAGGACAATAGGTGGAGGGACAAGATTTGAGGAAAAAAAACCTGTTGAAGAAAATATTCCAGTTACTGTGAAAACAGAAAAGAAGGAGGGCAATAAAAGAATGAAGCCTATCTAATTTCAAAATTTGGCTGAAGAAAAAGAAGTAGTAAAAATCACTACTACAGATGAGATCCATAGATAATCTTATGGGATGCAGAAAGATCTGTACTGTATCCTGCAACTATCAGAAAGCACATAGGGTAGAGGTTTCTTTAAGAAGCACTTTACAAGACAAAGTGGAGATTTGGAGGTGTCCAGCTAGAGCTATGGTTGATGTTCAGGCAGGAAGTTCTCAAAATGTCCTGAATTCCAGGCTTATATCCATCTGTCAATCCAGTCTATGCTACAGCTGCTCAACACTGATGAAGAAACTCTCTGACTCTCAGAACTTTTTGTTTCCTCCATCTCCTACCAGTAGCTAGGGGTGAGGAAAGCACAGTTAGGAGTTCTCTTTCTGATGAAGCTTTTGAGTTCTCAGTGCATAAGCACTTGGTCTGTGACACCAAAGCTACTCCTCAGCATCTGGACACACCTCAGGGAAGATTTTTCCTGTAGGTTTTTGGTTAACAAGCTAGGCTGACATACCTTCACCTCAGATGTAAATGAATTCTCTCCTGGCACAGTGTGCCATTCCCAGGAAGATTTGGGAGTTTGTTGGCGTGTCCTGCCCCTGGCTCACACGTTCCCTGGCATCACTCTAACATTCCTACAACAATTTTTATCCCCAGCAGATCACTTCCCCAAGTAAATATGGCATAGCAGCTCAGAGGGTGGTCGAGGACTGCTCAATACATTCATTTGGATATATGCAGAACTAAAGTGCTCTTTTCCTGTGCCTTGGTGCTTTGCCACCAACCAAAAATTCCCGCTCTCCCTCCTGCTGTGATCTTCCTCCCACAGACCAGCCTTGCTGGTGATTTCGTCTTGCTCCTCCTTTCCCCAGCAAGCTTTTTGCTCTGACAAATTCTCCCTTGGCAACAATAGCTCCTGCCGGGTTCCTCCCAGTCTGTGGTCCTGGCTGCTGGGATGGATGTGAGCCTACCTGGCCCCAGTGCCACAAACCCTCCCTTTGCACCCCTAACAGCCTGGACGCTGCTTCAAATTCATGAATCCATCCTGCGTATAATTTGAAAGCGCATTTTCTTCAGAGGAAAAATAAATTGCAAGAATAAAAGTGTCTCTACCTAAAACCAAGCCTGTGTTGTTTTGGAAGTGGAAAAGAATCCCTAAACAAGATGACAAAAACACACAGTATATTATTTTGATTTACAGTGGTTCTAACTGAATATTTTTATGGATCTGACAATTATTAAAGGGATTAAAAAATACAGGAGGTACATTTTTTTTCTCCTAGTGTTTTGAAAACAATCTCCATGTTTGCTGGAGATCCTTTTCTCTGCTCTTTTGTACCAAGGTCCCCAAGTAAGATAATGTTTTTCCTGGGGTTTTTGGGGGAGGGTCTTAATTAATCTTGATTAGACATTTCTAGAAAAGGCTGGCTGCCACAAAACTGTGGCTACTGCAGAGACAGTGTTTCTGAGGTGTGGTACTGGTGGGCACTTGTTCTGTAACCTTGTGGGGGTGTCTTTGCTGGACCAAGTGCCTGCTGCTCGTTTCACGTCACACCTGTTGTGTCTTCCCTGGAGCATCTGTTCATTACTGTCAAGGGACCGCAGGCAGCTGGCTGTCCACAACGCCAAAGGGAATGTCTTTTATCAGGCTGGGGGGCGTTAATATGTGGTTTTCTTGTGGAGATGACAGCAGCAGGTTTCTGCATATCTTTGTTTCTTCCCATCTTCTTTTTTGTGATGAATTCAGTCAAGGTCTGATTTGTTATATATAAGGGAGGTTTGGTCTTTCGCCATACTGCTTATTGCTGCAAGGAGGGTGCTAGGGAACCCTGATACTCCTCAGAAAGATATCTTGAATTTATTTTACACAGTAATCACCAGATAAGATGCAAAAGTAGTCCTTAGGGCACAGAGCAGAACCAAATCTTTTCACCCTTGTTTGTGAGCTCTGGACAGCAGACCAGCAGGCTGTTGTTGCTCTTAGGATCAATGCTCTGTTATTAATTTTCGGACAAATATGACAAACATTTAGCAGGAGCTAAAGATCCCCTTGTGGAGACTGATAGCAAGAGTGTGCCCTGAAGAAATGGATTTGCCTTCTCTGAGGTGGAGGAGTGAATTGGATTTGGGTCCTCCGTATCCTGGGTGAGTGTTCTTCCCACTGAAGTGCTGTGTTAAGGTGATGGGGAAGAGAAGGTAGGCAACTTCATTCACTGTTGGAAAGGAAAGCTTGCTCTTCTCACAGCTCTACCTTTGGAGGAAACAATGAGCTCTTAATCCCCAGCAAAAAAATTTCTTCCTTTCAACCTGGGTGTGGGCAGAATGAAGATACACCATTGGAGAGATGGTGCAAAGCATCTGGATGCCAGGCCTGTGCAAGCAGCAGCAACAGCAGCAGCATTTTCAGGAAAAACCTGACGTGACTCTGATAGGGCTCTGTCATGCACGGCAAGTAAAAGGTGTAGGCAGAAAGTCTGTCCTCTGGGAAGTACCAAAATCTTGCCAGAACTTGACATGAGGTGGGTGTGGAGGAAAGGGAGGTTTCCATGTTTCATGCTGAAACAGCATACATATTCACAAGCGTCCATGTTCACGGTATTATCGCTGTGCTCGGTTTAAACAGGAGCCAGTCCCACTTAGAAGGCAGCTGTGTATGGGATGGGCTGTGGGTTGTTATTCCTACTTCCGTAACAATCCGTGTAAAGATGTCAGCCTGTGCTGAGATCCAGTTAGGCTATAAACACAGCAAGCTGGAATCCCTGGGAGAAACAGAAAGATAGATGACTTGCCTGCAGATAAGCAAGGCAGTGGCAAAAATAGTAGCTGGTCTCTGGACTGAAAAGTCAGCCTGGAATCAGCCTGGTTTGTCTTGTGCTGCCCACAGCTCACAGACAGATCTGAATGCGTCAGGCTGAACTGGAATCTGTTAGATCTAATTAATTATAATATATTAAACAATTAAAATAATGAAGATCGGGCCCAATCAAATTCAAAACAAAGAGATTTAGCAAGATTAGGCTGTTAACACTGTACAGATGATGCCATTAATCCTGGGGGAGATCCAGCATAAATGATATGATATCAAGCTAGCTGGGAAATGGTAAATTGGAGGTAATATCAGGTTCCCAGTGTAAGGGAGCAAATGTATTTTCCCATTCAATTTTGCAACCTTATTTTTAGACAAGAACAAAATACTGAACATATCAAGGCCTGTATATGTGTGCACATATACCCTAGGTGTGATGGCTGTGAGTCACACAACTTGTGGACTTCAGAGAGACAGGGAGTTCACAGCTTGAAACGCTCGGTTAATTATATATACTACTGTACTTCCCATTTAAGTTTGTAAGAGTTATTCTGTTATTTGTGGTCACTTTAGCACTGGGGAAGCTGACAGCTCCAGGAGCAGAAGCTGTTCTTTGTCCATAAAACAGGTACAGCCCTTCAGGAGATGAGAAGGGGCTTGGGGCCCCATGCTCATTCTTTTCCTGGCCTCCCCAGGATCTCATCATGACTGTTGTCAGCAATAATGCATTTATGACACTCTGATATTTGTGAGAAGTGCCCACTGTGTGGTTCACATGAGGCCATGTTCCCCCCTGGAAACCCAGGTCTGGTGGAAGGTCCTGGAGCCCAGGCACAAAGCCATGGGGAGCTGCAAAATACCCCAAAGCTGTTTGTTGGAGGCCAAGCATGGAGAAAAACAATTTGTAACAGCTGCTAGTGGAAAAGCAGGTGAATGTGACCAAAAGCCTGGCCTGCACTTCACAGGTAAAATGATTTTACCAGAAAAGGAAATTCTTTTTAAAGAGCCAAAGAACAAAGGCATTTGAGGCCTCCTCTGGGAAATAAGGATGAGCAATCGGAACTGCTGGTTTTCTTTGTATAATCGAATACTGTATTCCTGGAGGGATCTTTTTATTTGGTTCTTTGCTCTCTCTGGTTCCTCTCTACAATGTACACAAGCTGCAGTACAGAAAATAGAGATAGTCAAAGAGAGATAACACTGTTCTGAGAGAATTTAATTAATAAGTCCTTGTGGGACTGAATGGGTAAGTATGGAAAGAATGGAGGAAGATGAGGAAAAAGAAATCCTATTAATGTCTGACTGTATTAAATATTTCATTGAAAGAAAGCAAAAGATGCACCAAAACAAGTTTAGATTTCTTGAAAAACCTAAAAAATAATATTAGGCAATGTATTTTCTTTTACCTTTTGATTTTGCTTTCGGTGGACTTAGTACTGTGTCACTTTCAAGGAGGACACTTTAGCAGTAGACATCTGAAGACCTCAGAAAGGACTGGGGAAACAGAACAGAGGGAAAGACTCCCTCTTTTTTTTTTAACCACCACCTTTCACAGTTGCTCAAGAGACACCCATGAAGGCCTGCATGGGTGGGTGCCAGGTCCACCAAGACACGAATACTGGACACCCATTGCCCCAGAGCACACAGCAGGCAGGCAACAGCAATGCTGTTTAATTTCAGGCTGACCCGTGAATGAAAGATTCTTGGCATACTGATCTTGACCTCTCTTCTGTCCTGTCAGCTGTTACTTCCCAGTGCCCTTGGGCTGGCTGAATTTGCTCTTGCTGATGGCCTTTATATAGTTCCCTGTCCTGGTGCTCGTGTTGAAGCTGGGCTTTTAGGTTTTTCAGTAGATCTTGGAACTGCAAATTAAAATCACATATCCCTGCTTTTACTAGAAGCTTTGCTGAGGTCCAGAAGTTGCTGGAAGCCTGATACTCTTCACCATTTACTGGCTGTGAATTATGTAGCTACCCATATTTTTAATTTCCTTTCATTTACTTGTGTGTACAGGACCTCTGTCATGACCAGCAGGAAACTCTCCCCTGGGTACAGAGAGGCAATTCAGCGTCTGTGCCAGCCCTAGCTTGTAAAAGCCTGGCAGCTCTTGACAAACAAAGCCTAGAAATGTTGCTATTAAAAGCATTTATTGAATAAATCCATATGTGACAAAATGATAGCTGCAAAAAGCAGTAGAATTGTTTTTTAATGGATAAATCTTATTTGAAAGTTAAAGCTGAGCTGGGAAAGCTCAGAGAACAGTCACCCGAGGATAGAGCTTTGAGCAACGTGGGAAAAATTAGAACCAATATGAAAAATATAAAGGATAATAGATTTGAGAACATCTGCTTTGAGGGGAAGCTTTTATGTAAAGAAAAGAGAGGATAAGCCTGGATTTAACTTTGGTATTTGAACTTTCTCACAAATAGAGATAGCAGAACAAGCCCTCGTTCCCTTTAGCAGGCCTGCAGCAGTTAGAACAGCAGGAGCCCTGCCCTGCACAGTGTCCTGCAGGCTGCAGGGAGTGCACTGGGCAGGGCTCTGCTCCCAGCCAGGGCACAGCAGAGCTCCCAGGCCCAGCACTGCTCTGCACCTCGGCCACAAACGGCCCCAGCCAGCTGTGCCAGCCTGGGTGCTGGGGGAGGCAGGGCAGGAAACCTCCCTGCAGGGCAGGGAAAGGAGCAGAGGAACAGTGATTGTGTAAAGGCTCTTGCAACAGCTGAAGAGCAGCTCTGCTGGAAATCCAAAATTACCGTGGGACACGATCTTGGTTTTATGTCTCTGCTTAAAATGTCTTTGCTTTGGCCTTTCCTGGGTGATCAGAACTTGGTCTAGACAAGAAGCAGGAAAAAAGTCATTGTTTAAAAAGAGACATTGGGACAGTATTTGGCCATAAATTCCTCCTCCCCACCCCTCCCCCCCAACATTTGCTATCTGAATTGTTGCTTAGATACTGAATAGAATTAGTCCTGATGGGCTTTGGATGGGTGATCGAATATTTCCTGTTGAGGGATGGGAAACTCTTTATCAGAACCTAGAGGTGCAAAATATCCTTCCTGGGAATAAGGAGTCTCCAGCAAGGCCAGACAGCTCCTGTGACTGCTGCTGACATTCATGAATGCAGTATGGGAGTACTCAAACCGATTCAGGAATTTCTTGGCACACATAATATCCACATTAGGAAAATGTTTTGTATCATTTGAGAGATGGTCTAGCTTGTCCAGCCTCTTCAAAGAGATTATTGGAGAAACTGTGAAAACAGCATATCAGGATTATAAAGGTTTATTGAGAGCTTCATAGAAATGAAAGGGAGGACTGAAAAATGTTATGGAAGAATGAAAACAAATAACATCTGAAAGTACAGCATCAGAACTGAATCTGCAGAGAACGCCTGGATGAATGTCACATGCAAACTCATATTTAGAGAAGATACTTGAGAAGCAAGGAGTTCAATCTAGCAAGGAAGAGATTTTTCAAAATCAGACATAGGGAAACAGTAAGAAGTACCTACTGTGTTTGGAATGTTACACATACAGGTGCAGTTGCCCAGTTTAGAAATGAGTCTGACATTCCTGCTCACAATCTAGGAGCAAGTGAATGTTTGTGTGCACTATTGCTGTAAACCAGTCTCATCACCTATGAATATCTTGCTTTTGGAAATGTCAATATTTTATGTGGAAAAAAAAAAAAATTCCTCTCTTCAGTTTCTTCCTAAAATAGGATGCCTAATGTTGGTAAAATTATTTCAAGATTTATCTCACTGGCTTTTCTATAACAGCCATTTCCCCATGTACTGCTTCCCAAAGTGGTAGTGGTAGAGCTGTTACAGATCATCAAAGAACAGCATGGGCTCAGTGCTTGCAAACCATTTTTAATTAGAAAATATCTTAGTGAAACCCCCTTCCCCCCACCCCCATTTCCAAAATTTGGGCTACTTAAACCTTCAGAACTGTCTAGGATCCTTAATTTCTACTATACTCTTAAAAAAAAAGAGAATTTGGATAAAAGAAATAAAGTCACATCAACACCTTATACAGGGGAGAATAGCTAGAAAATTGAGAACAGAAGCACATTGTATTTAATTCACAGGTAACATCCCCTTTGCATTAAGACTGAGCCAGAGGACCTGTTGTATTCCATTCCTCAACTAGCTGGAATGCCATGTAAGTAAAGCCTAGCTCTGCTGTCTTGTCCTCTTCTCTCCTTTGCCTGGTGGTTTTGTTATTCTGGGGATGAACATGGGATGCTCTGCTCCCTGCCAGCCCCAGCCACCCCATGATGGTTTCTGTCTCAGGAGAGGAGGCCTTGACTCTGACATTTTGCAAAGTGCCTGCTGTATGGGACCCTGTCACTGGGAAGAGTTAGATGGCTCTGAGACGTAGGATAGACTAGACTGGAATAGAACAGAATAGAATAGAATAGAATAGAATAGAATAGAATAGAATAGAATAGAATAGAATAGAATAGTTCTGTTGGAAGGGACCTACAGAGATCACCTAGTCCCAGCAGATATTAGATATTAGCAAAGCCTTCTGCAGGGGCTAGACAGTGTTTTGTCACCAAGTGCAGACATGCTGCAGATGCAGTCCCGCAGCTCCCCAGAGAAATGTACACTGCCACATGCTCCCCACACAGGGTGAATGCTGGGCACAAACAGCACAGGCACAGGACTTCAGGCTGTCACAGCAACACAAGGCATCAGCCCTGGGAAACAAGGCTCAGAGAATCACTGAATAAGCTGAGTTGGAAGGGACCCACAAGGATCATCGAGTCCATCTCCTGGCCCTGCTCAGCACCATCCCCAGGGATCACACCATGTGCGTGAGAGCATTGTTCAAACGCTTCCTGAGCTCTGCCAGGCTTGGTGCTTGGTGCTCGTGGCTGCAGTGGCTGGCACAGGAGCGACAGGGAGCCAGGGCAGTGTTTGCTGTTGGGGGTGAAGGAAGGGCCCCATCCTGCAATAGCATTTCTGTCTTCATCCTTCCTATCTCTGCAGTAGGGGTGGCAGTAGTAAGCCTGGTTTTCCATCACAGTGCTGCCCTTCCTTTCCCTTTCCAGTGGCAGGAACGACTCAGCCCTGGCCCCTTGTTCTCAGGATAACAATTCTCAGTGCCAGCAGCTCTTCTGATGAGCCTTTGGTTGATTCTGCCTTGAATTCCCCATAGCAGAGTGCTGCAGTTAAAGCTGGGCACTCAGAGCAGCCCCTGGTCCTAAGGCAGCCCACAGGAAACATATGAATGTGTCCCTTAGAGGAATTCTTAAGGAAAAGCCAAATGCTTAAGATATATTAGGATTCAGAGCTTGCAGTCAGGTTTTGCACCAGCAGAATAACCTCACAGCTAAGGCAAGGTCAGTGAAACTGGAGAGCTCAGCCCATCTCAGCCTGCAGGGATCTGAATGCACACGTCCATCGGGAATATCATAACCACCAAACTGTGCTGCTGCCCATCTAACAAAACCAGACCTTTTCACCACAGGACCCACTGAGGAGCTGCTGCCTCATCCTCCAGCCCTTCACTGCCTCTTTCTGAGGGAATTTAGGCAATCTGCTCTAGCCTTGAACCTGTACTATGAACTAGCAAAAGCCCTGGACTCGGATGCCTTTGAAATCACTTTGCTCTATTTCTTCCAACAATTCCCATTTATATAATGTGACATTTAAGTGTCCCAGACCCTTGAAGCAGAACGACTGGGCAATTATAACCTGCATTTGTTGTTCAGCTTGCGCCCCCCTCCCGTGAGCTGAACCGTGAAAACAGAGCTCACACCAGCTCTGCTCTTGTGAGCAGGCAGCACCATTTATAAACCTCCAGGATGGGGCTTTATGGCCCATCCACAGCGATGGATGCAGAACTCCTGCAGGTGCACAAAGCTCGATGTTCAAATAGTCAGTCTGATCTCCAGATCCTTCCTTCCACAAGGCTGAAAAAGCTTCTCAATAGAAAAGGGCTAATCTGAATTTCCCATCCAAAAATCCTGTTTGTATCTCTGTTTGCAGACTCTCTTGTTTCTTGGCCTATTCACAGTGGAGGGTGCTGTATAAAGATTATTAATTATCAACCTCCCTGGGAATGGAGTGGGACTGTTTATCATAATCCTTTGTATTTCTTTAACACTTTAGACCTGATTTCCTACCTCTTGGCAAATGTTAGCACTTCAGCCTTGCAATGTCTCTTCAGGAAGGTCAGTGGGTTATCCATGGGTTACAAGTGGGAAACTGAGGCACAAAGGTCTTAAATGGCCACTGGCATCCCTGGCTGCTGTGTGAACTGGATTTAGATGCAAAGCATTCCAGCTTCAGGTCTGTGCCAGCCCTCTCATAACCGGGCCAGCAGGAAGAGGTGAGTATGAAGAATTCTGTCATCCCAATTTGCCAGCTCTTGCCTGGATGTGGGGAGCTCTAAACAGGACTGATGGGTCACAGGGTCTGGGGCCTGTATCACCTTCCATCACCTTTGCTCTGGGGCAGTGACTCACACTGGGTGCTTAGGTAGGACAGATGATACAAACAACCAGTGCAGAATTGCCTGGTGTTTTCTGTCAAGAGACCTTGATGAGAATCAGAAGGTACATTTCTAACACAGCCAATTCCTTTCCAACCACAAAGACATCCTTCCTTCCCCATGTGTATCTGTCACTTGTTTTGATAGCTGCCATATTTTTCTAACATGAAATAGACACACATAATATGATTTCCCCCCCTATTTCTCAAGTTTATTTGATGCAAACATATGTAGGAAGTGGATAACAGGCCAGAATGCTGGCCTTCAAACCATAACTTTTAAAGTTGGGTGAAAATGAAAGCAAAAATAGGTATTAAATTTCAGAGAGGCTGAAAAAGTTCTGTTGGAACTTGGAGGAATTTCAAATGTTATTTTTAACCAGACATTTAGCTCTTATGGGAAACAAAACTTAGAAGGACAGATATAATTAGGTCAGATATTGAGAAACTTATAATGCTTTGCTACAGATGATCCCAGGAGAATGTAACTTAAGCCCTTTTTTTGTATTAAGATTCAATCATGGTTCTTCACTTTTTAATGTAAAATAAAGTAGGATAGAAATATGCTTTGTATTACTAACTGCTTCAGCATCTGAAGCAATGGATGTTTGACAAGAAATCTGAGGACAGAAGGCAAGGTTTTTCTTTCACTTTGTACCAAAATACATAACATTATGCCACATCTGTGCCTGCTTTTGTTCACTGTGCAGATACAATTGATTTACTGGTGTATCCTGGGAATACTGATGTTTGGTATCTCCCAAGCTCCACTGTGCAAATATTAACTGCACCTTGCAGTAGGATTGCAATGCAGACATTATTCCTATTACAAGGGGTGAAACTGAGGCAAAGAGCCCCAGTTGTTTGATCAGCACAGAGCCTGTTTCACTGCTGCAGTCAGGACTTCAGAACTTCTGCCTTCTGCTCCCACTGCTTCTGCAGAGAGATCCACCTTGACAAGAGAAGTATGTGCTTCATGCAAAACCAGGGGAGAAAAGCCTTCATCAAAAGAAGAAAGGAGCCAGTAGGTGGCTGATAGTGCTGTTAACACATGGATCTGTCATTACTCACAGCATTTATCATGTCTGTTGCTGTGAAGCACACTGTTCTTCTTTAAAGTAGGTGTCTAATTTGAGGGATACTGGTTTTCCTAGCAGCTGCAGTGATCTGGGGAGGGAGACGTGGTGAGTTGTGTGCAGTGAGATATTGCACATTATTTGTTGAAAAGTCTGCCCAGAAAGAGGTGAAAGCAGACTGGAGTCATGCTAGGCAGGTCCTGGATACCAAGTTTTCCCAGCACAGCCCCACTGGCTCAGGAGTAGAAAAAATCAATATTCTCACTAACAAAGATTTGTTGGCACCTCTCCTGGAACTCAAAGCCAAATCAGACACAACACATAAAGGTGAAAAAAGTTAGATAGCTTAAATTTTTCAGGGAG
Source organism: Ploceus nigricollis (assembly GCA_013399945.1). Taxonomy (NCBI): domain Eukaryota; kingdom Metazoa; phylum Chordata; class Aves; order Passeriformes; family Ploceidae; genus Ploceus; species Ploceus nigricollis. The sequence continues at coordinate 406,925 of VXBC01007375.1, forward strand.
ATGGTCAAACTCTGTCAGCAGCAACAGGTCTCCATTGCTAATGTAAAATGTTTCTCCATCCTACAGACAAGTTGTGTGTATCGTTATTAGCAAAACTTTTGTAGTGTAGGATCAAGATGCAAATATCTGCAGTGATTGGAGTATGTGGATTTGGAGTTCAGGTTCAAACCTTCCTCACAGATGCACGAAATAGAAGGAATCTCTTCTTGTTTCTAGACCATGTCCAGGCCAAAAGTGATGGCAAATCTGAACAATGGATTTATCTTGAATTCACCTTGAATCTGAAGCAAAGAGCAGCCAGATGCAGTGGCAGGACCATCTGGAGCTAACTAAGCACACTCAAGACAAGCTGATTCACCTGGTGTTTACCTGGAGCAAGACTCCGTACCTAACGTGGCATTGGAGAAACATGAAAGAAGCCAGGAAACAGAAAGTATTTAAACAGGAAACATCAATAGTTCTTATAATATTTTTGACAAGTATAGGTAAAGGGAAACCATATAAATTCCTATGGTAAGTTAAAATCTCATGCTTGGTGAAGATGAAGTGGTGGAAGGTAACTGATTCCAGTGCTGCATGTATCTGTAGCAACACAAAAGTGTCATCCATCCCACTGTTGCCAATATTCAGGAGTTTACTTGCTATCTGTACTTGTAAGTGGTAGCAATTGCAGTCAAAGTTTCCCTGTCTGCCAAAGCAGGTATTAAGGTTGATGAGCTGTTCAGAATTATTGCTAATGACTACAAGGTAGTGATATTGCTCTTCACCTTCAAGGTAGTAAGTGGTGTCAAGCTATGGCAATAATTTCCTGGAACAAACGACATACTTTTACTTTCTAATGTAAACTGTACTCTTATTGATGCAATAAACTGCAACTGTTTCTTCAGGCTGTGGAAGACTTCCAGTAACTCATAAAAGCCTCAATCATGTAATTCTGTTGGGTGCTGCTTCCTCCCAGAGCCTTGCTAACTCATCTTGCAATAGGGGCCATACAAAAGAGATAGTGTACAGCAAATTTGGTCATTTCCAAGCAGAGCTTGGTTGTTGTCTCTCAAACGTGCCACTTTCTACGTGCAGCCACAGAACCTCGCTGCCCCAAGAGACTCAAATCAGCCAAGTTGTAACTCAAAGTCCAGAAGTAACCATTCTGAGATGGGGAAGTATCTGGGATAACCTGTTTGACATAACACTTCTTGGTAGCACCCAGACAACAAATTGACTTAAATTACAGCTAATTAAGATTAATATTTTCTGAGAATGCACATGCTTTCCTGTACTGAGTAACTCTGCAGCCACACTTCTACAAGAGTATTTTCTTACCCACTGCTTCTTTGTGTTTCTGATCTGAGTCATCTGTCAAGTCTATCTCAAGCCTTGTCAAGCCTTGTATAGTTCTGCCAAGAGAGTAAATTTCCTTACTCAGGGTACATTGGATAAAAGAAGTTTAGTTGGTTTTATTTTGGTTTTTTTTCTGAGTTTCTTTTTTTTTCCTGAAGGAGATGGTTTAACTTTTCTCAATCCAAAAAACCTATTGCAACAAAGTTACATTTTTGCTTCTGTACCAAGAGTCTGATTTTCCCAAGATACAAATATCATGTGGATGCATAATGTCTCACTCTAATGACTGGTGGAGCAGTGACAGCTCTCTCCTGATGCAATTCCAAGCTCTGAATTCGACATCTGAGTATTCCCTGCTGCCAGCAATAGTGCCTGCACCTCTAGAGTAGTGGCAAGGGGGCAGACAGTGCAGAAAGCAAATTCTACTTCAGGTTTTTACAATGCTCAGCTAAAATACATTACCAGGCCAACATGGAACTTCATCCTCAGGCTTTGAGAGGTGAAATTGAATTCCTTTTAATCCTTGAAACATCATGTTTCACTGTTAGTATTCAAGACAAAGAGTAAGATGGCTACTTGCCTTTTCTATTTTTCAGAGGAAAGCAAAACCAAATTTTTTCCTGGTTTGATACCAGGGAGACACTGTCTACTTGAAATAGAGCCAGTTTGTGAAAATGAGTTAAAAGTCATCTCCTTGCCAATTTTTGTGGGTGTTCATGCTGCCTGGTTAGCAAGAAAAATCCTGCAGGGAATCTCATGAATGTCAGTGCAAGCAGGTAATGAAGAGCTAAGCCTCTGCTACATTTCTTTCTTCCTTCCTTTGAGGAGGAGGAGGAGAGGGGAAGGCAGATGGTACATCTTCTCTGGAGCACTGTGCGTATGTCTGTTTTTGAAGCTTTACCTCTATAGAATTGATGTGTTTGACTAAAGAATTATATCTTTGCTGCAGAAAACAGGAGCAAGACATCAGCATGTTCTGTGACTGCATTTCTCAGAGCTGGAGAAAAGGTACTATGGAGAGCAGGGAAGGGAGAGGGCAGGAGCTGCTCACTGCAGAGCTGTTCCAGCTACAGGAGAAAATATCTGTGACTACTGCCAATGTGCCAAGTGAAAGGTGTTGGAGAGTGTCGTTCAGATTTACCAAATTGATGTGATTTATTGAGCTTTTCTTTCATCCCCCTCCAAAAATGTTATGTCTGTTCAAATACATTTTTTACTTTATTGCTCACAGTTGGAGGTGTTTCACACAATGAGGCACAGGTAATATAATGCAGTTTCCCTAGATTTCTCCATGGAAGCTCAAAAAATGCTTAAGTGTTCTTTTTTTTTGGATAGACTCTCTAAAAATTGAACCTAACCCCTGTTCTAGCAATCAGTTTATGGCAGAACAGCAGGAAAACCTATTTCAATTTGGACTTTATAGGTACATTAAAATACATTTTTTTATTCCAGGTAAAGACACAGCCTAGGACTTCTTGGGGAAAACAACCCAAACAAGTCTTTAAGCCATTGTTACATCTCTGATCACATTCTAGGGAAGACAAAAATGTGTCTATCCAGGGGAAATATTTCCTAAATTTGAGGGGCATAAAGTGCTTCTGTTTCAGCTGGCTGGGAAGTTTGAAGTCTACCATATTTTGGGGAGGAGAGTATGTTAAAAATACATTTAATTTTATGCTGAACACACTGAATGGTGTTCATTTCAGCAGTCACCCTTCTGAAAACATTTATTCCAACATATTACCATAGAATCACAGAATGTTTTGGGTTGGAAGGGACCTTAAAGATCATCCAGTTCCAAGCCCCTGCCATGGGCAGGAACACCTTCCACTCGACCAGGTTGCCCAAGGCCCCGTCCAGCCTGGCTTGAACACTTCCAGGAATGGGGCAGCCACAGCTTTTCTGGCCAAGCTGTGCCAGTGCGTCGCCACTCTCAAGGTGGGGTTTACGTCGGTTTGACTGCCCTTCTTCTGTCCTGCAGTGAGCAGCTGGGAGGGATGGAGGTGGAGTCAAAGGTGCAGTGCCAGACTGTTCAGGAAATGGTGGACATGGAGTTTCTGTTAAAAGCCATCTCTTTAAACCTGGTGCTTCAGGTTAGCATAGAATACTTGGGTGAAATCTGGCTAAACTGATGCCAGGCAGTGTTTGTCTTTCCCACTGTGCCAGTGTGGGAAATGGAGTGGATGCTTCTGGACCGGGATCTGGCTCCTTTGAGCAATCATGCACCACAGTGTGCCTTTCAAGTGGTGAAGGGTGCCTGTGAGCTTCCCACTGGCTGTGCTAGAGCCAGGCATGGTGCAGCTGAAGGGGACACAGGCAGGATTGAAATATCTTTGGTATGGGACCCAGAAGGAGCAAAATGGTTTGAAGTCACCTTTCCATGTATCTTCACCTTGATTTCTCATTCTGCTCTGAAAAGAAATCCTAGAGATATCTCATTACTTCAGTATTATAAAGTTTGGAAAATAAGAATTCTTTATTTAATCCTGACTATTCTGCAGCAGTTTACTTCTGCTTTTGTATATATTGTACCACACACAAAGTTCCAAAAACCTTCACCTGTTTCTGTCTGTTGGACAGAGCTAACAAAGACACAGGGGAGTCCCAGGGAATCAGCATGCAGCTACTTCAGCCCATTGCTTCTGCTGAGATTTCAGCAACGCACACAGCAGTTGTGGAATGCCTATGCTGCTTTACATTCAACTCCTGGCTTATTCTGAAATAACTTTCATGTGTAGGCAAGCCAGGACAAGGCTGCAGTGCTAACCACCCTGTCTTTCTGTCTTCAGGAATTCTCCCGTGGGAAGGCAATGCTTCATTTCCTCTTTAAAGAAGTGATTCGTCCCAGTATCTTCCACAGCTGCACAAAAAGGGGGAGACTCGATGGAGAATCTGTGTAAAATGAGAGGCTGGAAGGGGAATAAGCAAATCAGACTCCCTTAATGGGAAGTTCCCACCCACCACTGTGCGATGGACCCAAACCAGAACACTGAGACTCCTCTCTAATGCCAGGGAAATTCAAATCCAGGCCCAACTTAGAAGCCTAGGAGTGAGAGGTAAGGTAATATGACACTTCTCGGGATGGCTGTTCGAAAGAATGCAGGAAGAAGAAAAAATTAACCCTGTCTGCATGTAAAGTGAGCCACATCCATCCTTCATCCAAATCCAGGGGGAAAGTCTCCCCTTTGCATAATTCCTGTGCCCCAGGCAAGAAAGGGCATGATACAGTTCTGATGACGAGGGTCTAAGGGATGTGGAGTTCATTATGAATATTGCAGACTTTGCAACACTGATTGTGCTGGTGTGGAGAGGCTGTAACATAATCAACATTTTAGTAATGTCTGCTTGCATTTGATGCAAAAAGTTAGCAAATAAGTTGAACTTGATATTTATGTTTTTATGGGTGAACCTTCCCTACACTGGAATATTTGGTCATCTGTGTAGCACTGGATTCAGAATGTGTGTTGTAGCATCATCTGCAATGAATAAGTAGCAAAAAGAAAACAGGAAAATGTGGGCCTGCTTCTGCATGAGGTGGGCGCCCTGATGCCAGAGGATACAGAGAAGGTGGAGTTACTGAATGCTTTCTTTGCCTCAGTTCTTACTACAAGAGGTGGCCGTCAGGAATCCCAGACCCTGGCAGGAAGAGAGAAAACCTGGAGAAATGAGAACACCCCACTGTTTGAGGAGGATCGGGTTAGAGTTCATTTAGGCACACTTGTCCCTCACACATCTATGGAGCCCAATGGGATGTGCCCACGAGTGCTGAGGGTGCTGGCAAATGTTATTGCTCTCCATCATCTTTGAAAGGTTGTGGAGAACACAAGAAGTGCCTGAGGACTGGAGGAAAGCCAATGTTACTTTAGTATTCAAAATGGGCTAGAAGGAGGACCCAGGGAACTACAGGCCAGCCAGCCTCACCTCAGTCCCTGGAAAGGTGATGGAACAGTTCATTCTGGATGTCATCTCTAAGCATGTGAAGGCAAAGAAGGTGATCAGGAGTAGCCAGTATGGACACACCAAGGACAAATCATTCTTGACCAACCTGATTGCTGAGATGTCATGACTGGCTGGGTAGATGAGGGGAGAGCAGTGGGTGTTGTCTTCCTTGACTTCATCAAGGCCTTTGGCACTGTCTGCCATAACATCCTCATAGGCCAGCTCAGGAGGCGTGTGTTGGGTGAGCAGAGAGGGAGGTGGCTGGGCACTGCCTGGAGAGCAGAGCTCAGAGGGCTGTGGTCAGACACTGCAGCTGGCTGGAGGCTGCAGCTGAAGGTGTTCCTGGGGTAAGCACTGGGCCCAGTCTGTTCACCTGATCCACCAGTGATCTGGACGAAGGGACAGAGTGTACCCTCAGCGAGTTTGCTGGTGGTTCCATAGTGGGAGGAGTGGCTGATACCCCAGAACCTTGTGCTGCTGTTCAGTGACACCTGGAAAAGCTGGAGAGAAGTTTAGTAAAGGCAAGTGCAGAGTACTGCACCTGGGGAGGGATAAACAGGAAGGAATAACTTCATGCACCAGCACAGACTGGGGCTGGCCTGCTGGAAACAGCTCTGTGGAGAAGGACCAGTGGGTCCTAGTGGAGAATGAAGTGTCCATGAGCCAGAAGTGTGTGTGCCCTTGTGGCCACCCTGGGGTGGTAGCAGGAGTGTGGCCAGCAGGTCAAGGGAGGTGATCCTGCCCGTCTACTCAGCCCTGGTGAGGCCACATCTGAAGTGCTGGGTCCAGTTCCAAACTCTCCAGTTCAAGAAATACAAGGAACTACTGGACCAGGTCCAGTGGAGGGCTGTGAAGATGATCAGAGAGCTGGAGCATTTCTCTTATGAGGAAAGGCTGAGGGAGCTGGGCCGGTTTATCCTGGAGAAGAGATGGCTGAGAGGGGATCTTGTCATTGCATCCAAGTATTTTAAGGGCAGGTGTCAAGAGAATGGGGCATGATTCTTTCTAGTGCTGTGCAGTGACAGGATAAGGGGAACGGGCACAACCTGAAACACAGGAAGTTCCATCTGAATATGAAGAAAAACTTCTTTACTGCAAGGGTGACAGAAAACCTGGGGAACAGGCTGCCCAGAGAGGTTGTGAAGTCTCCTTCTGTGGAAATATTCAAACCTGCCTGGACATGATCCCATGCAACCTGTTCTAAGTGAACCTGCTTTAGCAGGGGTGCTGGACTAAATGATCTCCAGAGGTCCCGTCCAACCATTCTGTGATTCTGTGAATAAAAATTATCCCAGAACTCAGTATCACTAACACTTGCTTTACTGTCTCTTTTTTTTTCATGGATTTGTGGTATTTAGACTATGGTACAGGAGTGAGAAAGAGAGGCAAACACAGCAGCACTCTCACACAAAGCTTCCATTAAACATTTTTTTTTTTGGAGAGGGAACAGATGAAATTTGAAAGAAATTAAATTTGAATAAAGAGCCTGGGGCAATGGCTGATTTCCACTTCAGTAGACATCAGAGATGGGCAAGGCAATCTCAGCTATGGTGCTGTCTGAAGGCTGATGCTTTTGCTTCAGTAGCATTGAAGTGCCACCCACCATCAGCTGAAGATTTGTTCACTCTGTAGAGCCAGCCCCTGTGATGTTCTGGTCTGGAAGGTACAGGAGTACCAGCTATTGCAAATAATTCAACGAAAATCACTACAGATACACAAACCTAGTTGCTTGACAGTGTTGTGCTTGCAGATAAAAGGCAGATATTTAGTCCTGAGTTTTCAGAGGTGCTTAGTCAGTGCTGAAGAAGTGAAAATCTAAGGTGGGAAGTGCTTCTGACATTAAAAACGGGACTTGCACACTGCAAAAAGCATTCCAGTACAGAAGATTTAAAACATACGGTGACTTTACTTCCTCCTACCTTTTGGATCAGTCACTATTGCAGTTAGCTCAAAAAAACCTAAGGCAAACCACAGCCAAAACTGTGGAGCTGCATATGGCTTTGACTCAAAACTGTGCAAAAATGCAGCCCTTCAATGGTTTGGGGAGTTGAAATCATAATTCCCTTCCTCCCTCTGGTTCATAATTCCCACTGGGAAGGATACCCATGAGAAAACGGATTTCTGCTGCTCCCCAAATTGGCCTCAGTTTGCTGAGAAGGGCTGTGAAGAAGTCAGGGGAGCTGAGCTGAGAGTTTGTGCTGGAACAGTGAACCCCATAGCTGAACTCTGGAGAGGTCTTAGATGGTTCTATTTAGAAGCTACAGCTTCTATCAAATTAGTTATAGCTCCCTGTGGGCCTAGATCTAGGCCAGTTTTAAAATGATAGCGGAGTCTATTATATTTAAATATGTACTCCACTCACAGCTTGAGTGGTAGCAGTGCAACTTCTAAACCAGGTCAATGACTAATCAAAGGCAGTTAGTACTAAAAAAGAAAAAAAAATGTGGCACATGCATGACTTCTAGATGAGGCCTTGTGCCGCACACTCTTCCAGTTTGGGCTTTGGCAGCTCTGGTGTCAGTGTGATCCCAGATCACTTCTAGGCATTATCCTGATGACTCTTTAAAGACATTCTGGTGTTTTACACAGTTTTAAGTACTAAGTGGCCATATGATGGTAAAGCTATTAAGGGTATGTTTGTACCATCTTGAGGATGACAGTTCCTCGTGCACACTGGTATAATGTTACACATGCAAGTGTCTCCACACATAATTGTGTCCACATAAAGGTGCCATATATCACATCCCTGTGTGAAATTACCTTGATTTCTAAAGCTGTGGTGGGATTGACACCACCTTATTTCAGGGCTTTTCACATCTCTTCTCTCAGTTAGGCAACTGGGCTCCCTTTGTAGTTAAGAGAGAAACAAGCACTCAGAAGGTGTTTTGCCTGATCTTCTTTTTGCATGTGCACAAGGACAAGAGGAATCAGGTTCTGGATATGTTGATTTCTCTCCCATGACTATCAGAGGAGTCCAGAGTTTTGTTTGGAGCTGCCATCCCAGCGCCTAATCCTCCTGCTCCCCCTGCCACTCATGTCTCCCTGCATCCCTGACTGATTGTATTTTCCCCAGGAAACACGTGTGGGCAGGACACACAGTCAGCCACACCATGTAACCCCAGCAGAAACACACAGTGCTGCAGCCAGAGATCCTTTCTGAAGGTGGGGCAAGCTGCAAGATACATCTCTGGGAAAGGGAGAGACTCAGGTATTTGTCATGGACAGCCAAGAGACTAGAAACACAGTGGTCCTGAATATTCTTGATAAATCCAGCACAGGAACTACACAGTCCACCAGTATGCTCTGCTATAACTTCCTCCTATTTTTACAGACTCTTATTTTTCTGTCTTAACTGTGCAGTGAGGAAGATTTCTTTCCTCATTCTCTTCAGGCCTTTTAAGTCTCCATATCTTGTCTGTCTCAAGACATCACTCTTCAAGGTGCCCCCCACGCCCCTGGCCCCGTCAGGGTGGCAGCCTGCAGAGCCCTTTAGGGACAGGGCCAATCCCACCCCGGGCGTGGTTGGCCCTGCAAGGCCATACCAGCCTTTTGCTGGAAGATGACTGGGGCTGCCTCAGCTCTGAGCTACAGGGAAAGCCAGGACACAGGGAAACTGGCCAACAACCCAAACCCACCCTGAAGTGTGTACAAACAGATCTGGCTACGAGCCTGGCCTCCCAGGAGCTCAGGGAGAAATACCACCACGAGCAAATGTAAAACACGAAGAGAGGAGGACGAAGAAACAGCCGAGCTTTTCAGATGATCTGAGGCAGGATCTAGTGGGTGTTTCACTCCTTTCAGTTTCCTCTGAAAACCCTGGCTTACAGTGATAAGATCACATGGTTGCACAAGCCAATTATTGCACAATTTTGTTCCAGGCGGTTTAAGAGGCTGCGTGTTGTTTTTTAATATACACTGCCCCCTCTGGCATCCCTCTCTGCTGCTGCCTGGCTGCCAGGGGCCAAGCTCCCGCAGCAATCCGGAGTGCCAGGGAAGGGGAGCAGCGCTGCAGAGAACCAGAGGTTCTCTCTGCAGAGAACCAGAGTGAGGCACAGTTTGACGGATCACGTCAGCTAGGACATGCCATGTCCTCAGGCAGCATAGGAGAAAGTGGGAAGATGCTGGTCGGAGAAGCTGGCAAGAAAGTGCTGTCATTTCTGGAGCACAGGAGGTGTAAGAAGATTTTTCTGTCTCCAAGTGCCATTCACATTCCTATAGCTGGCACTGCATGGTGACAGGGTTCAAATTATTTGACTTCCATTTATTTTTGTTTCTTTCACGGTTTTCCTCAGCTATGTCAGCACTTATATAATCTCCATCGGGCTCTGATATTAACACCGCATTAAAATGAGCAGGGAATAGGATTCACACTGCTGCTGGTTTTGCTTAGAGACAGGTGTTCTCTGAGATGGCTGAATGACAGTAGATTTTTATGGGGAAAACTATCTTTATAACAGATAAGGCTAAGAATAGACAAACTCCTTGGCTTGCACCCATCTTTCAAAGAGACATCCAGATGGGAATCCTGAGTCCAGTGAGTCAGACCGTCTGTGCAAGATGAGGGGGCAGAGGGCTCCTTCTTTGCAAATCTTCTTGCCAGATAAGCAGGATTTAGAGAGCATCTTCCCTCCACGAAAGCGCCCTGTGATCCCACAGGGAGCTGGGGGCACCCATGCAGCAGGTTCTGGCTGTGGGCAGGACAGCAGCCGTGCTGTTCCTCAGACAGCCATCAGCACATCCCTCGCTGAGGGGCTGCACGTTGGTAAGGGCCTTTGCACACTGGGAAAATGCTTCCAAGAAGGGAAATGTGATGGCACTGTTCCACAAGTGGAAATCATGTAGAGATGTGCTCAAATATCTGAGAGAAAAGGCCTGTCCCTCTGATGGGTTCAGAGAGGGTTTTGCTCAAAAAAGAGAAAGGAGATGGTGGTCCAGCTAGGCTCTTTGCGAGGTTCCAGTTGCCTCCCTTGCTGGCAGTTGGAAGGGCAGACAAAAGCCAATATTCTAAAGCAAGAATGGTTGAAGAGCAAGGTGGTGCAATGACTCTTTGAAGCTGCCTATTTGTTATTTTCCCACATGAGAGGCATTAATCCCTTACTTGATTGGATGTGCCATAATGAACCTTGTCTTGAAAGTACTTCTGAGCCAGCACAAAAGTGCTGGCCAGATAAACACAACACTGAATTTGGGATTCTTTTTTTTTTTTTTTCCAAAGTGTTTTTGAAGACTTTAGGATAACTGCCTTTGAATTAAGTGGTTTTAGGAGTCATGCTTCAGGAGGGAACTAGGTCATTCAGAAACTCCGGTGGACTGCTGCCAGAAACAATTTCTTTTAAAAGCAGTAGTTGTATAAGTGAAATGAGAATACAGAAATCCTTAGTCTTACACCTCCAAGTTGACGGTTAAGTGAGATATCTGTTGAAGGAGCATCCTTACAATAAAAACACAGGTCCCTGGGGTACCATCAGCAAACTGGATATTCATTAACCTCCATATATAAGTGTGTTTATGTGAATGGCAAATAGGAGGAAAACCTACACTGTTGAAGAAAAACACAGCTATAGAACAGAAATTTCTTTAAAGCTGTAAGGATAAAAATCCATATTTTATATGGATTCACCTACTCTTAAAGTCAAAGCCTCAAGAAATGTCTTTGGTGTTGAAAGAAATGGCCCAATATGTATCTTTCCCTCACTGCAGGATGGCAGGTTGCAGTATTGTGAACACTTACAGTGTGCAAAGCTAAATAAAAGGTATTGCATATCTTTTTGTGGGGGGGATTCATTCTTGATTCACATGACAACTTAATTTATACAGTCTTTGTTATATAAAACAAATCAGACCAGCTGTTCAGTGTCAGCAACTAGAAAATGCAGCTTCTGAGATAATGGAGGCCAGTATCACTGCTGTAGTATGCCATTACTGGTCTGTTGGGAAAACCTCTTCTATGGTAAGAAAAAATAGTACCCATGTGCACCATTTATTTTTAATTATTTTACAAGGAATACTCTAAAAGAAATGTCCATGAAGCAAAGCAGTGATGAAAACTTGTTTTTGTTTCTTACCAATGATTATATTTGCTAAGGAGGAAAGCAACAGTGGTCCTTTGTCCATTTTTCTGAGGTGACAGTGTCTTCAATGTACCATGCATCAGTGAAGGATCACTGCTACTTGTAAAGGGTTTTCAGATGTTCTCAGAGAAATGAGGTATTATAGGATAAGGTGTTAATTCTATCTGATCTTGCTGTTATCTCTATAAATCCCAGAGGAAAATAACATGGATCTTAGCAAATCACTCCCCACCTATTAAGAATGGCATTTCAGGGTTTGGTAGAGCAGCAAATTAATACTGCATTCTGGATGACTGGTTGGAGAGGTCTGATCATCTCTTTAGTTTCTCTGCTCATGGATTTTAAATTTTCAGTATTCAAGGATGCTGACAAACATTGTTTTCCCTGAAGCTATTCCTCTGTAATGTCGTCTGTATAACTCAGTGCAGCATTGTGAAACAAATGTACCTCTTTTGCATTCATAACACGTGTTTTTCTTTTGTGTACGGTCTGCGTTCAGAATAACTGAGGTCCTGATCTATAACACAGCCTAACATCCGTAGAAATTAATGGCAGTGAGATACCTGTCTGCTTTGTGGTTCTCAGTCTGGTTCCTTAAGTTTCTGGTTAGCCTCATGGAGATCAGTTGCTTGTTTGGGAGGGGATGGTTTTGTGTCTGTCAGGAGCAGTGATGCAGGGGAGAGAATTGGTATAGTTATGTAAGAAACAGCGTGAAACTTCTGGCAGGTATCAGTTTCACAGGAGAAGTTTAAAAGAGAGATGTCTAAGCATCGAGTGAAACCAGTTTCTCCCTTTTTCAGATTTTCCCCTAACCTTTATAAGTCACTTGTTGCGTGTCAAAGACAAGCTCTTAGCCATGAGCACAGATTTGGACTTCATCAAATGCCACCTAAAATCCCTGTGGATATGTGGGCAGCAGGTGGGATTTGTTGTTCAGATGTTTCCAGAGGCTCTCGCAGAAGACTCCCCTGGGCAGAACTGGCCAGATATTTTCATCAGCTAAAGATACTTCTGATGGAAAACTGTGTAGGTGCCACTAAGTACTGGCATTTGTCTGGCAGCAGATCAGGCAAACAACCAGTGCCCCCCACCCCCTCCCCACAGTACCAAGTCATGGGACATCTCTCTCTGTAGAAGTGGTCTAGGAACGTCTTTGTCAGAACCCCAGTCCCAAAGTTCACCTGACTGCCCTGACCTCCTCAGTATCCCCCTGGTGCTGTTGATGGCAGATGAATCTCCCTCCATTTCCATCTGGAAGCATATGCTGAACCTTTCATTAAGCTGTTTATGTCCTTGCTTATGACCAGGAGCAGAGATTGAGAAACTGAGCCCTTTAGCCCTGTAGGACCAGCAGGACTAAACTCAGGAACAACATCTCACCCCTGCTTTTGGAGGTCAATAACCCCTCCCTTCCTGCCTGAGTGCAGAGGAAGCATTGTCCTCTGAGGTAGGAATTTCATCCAGCTGTAGCACCTCTTTCTGGAAGCACAGCTCCTTCCTTCAGTTTTTGGAGCAAGTCACCACCTCTGATCCTGAGGCCTCATGTATGCTTCAGATACTCCACAAGATCCCCTTCTCTTATATTTAGAGATACCTGCACGCTGATACTCTGCAATTTATTTACCACACTGTGGTTTTCAGAGGAGGACATCTTATCCTCCATGGTAGAAGACCCAGAGCAGCATGTAAGAGTGGAAGAGAGTTTTGATTCAAAATTGCATTGTGTTAGACCATGAGGATTAAATGCAGAACTCAGCACTTCTCTACATAGGTAAGATAATATTAAAGACATAGAAAATATAACATTAAATGTTAGTAATTTCATTAGATCAGTCAAATAATTCTCCTAATTCTGTACACAAAAAATTTGGCCCTCACTTCAAGTACTCTAAACTTTACCAGAATAAAGCAATGCCCGCTCTGGGCTGGCACTTCTGTTCAGATCATGCAGTGAATTATGCTTAGACAAAAAACTGTATAAAAAAGCAAAAGCAAAGTGGAACTTGATTTACGATCAAAAATGTTTTATGTGAAGAAAATGTAGAAAATGAATAATATTTATGCATAGTTAAAACATATTTGCCAAATGCCGAGGAAATGGGAAATATTAATTAACAGTGGTTTTTTACAGCAGAAAATTAACTGAAATTATTCAAAGTCCAATTCTGTTCTCCTTATGCTGTGACTAATCTAATTGAGATGAATAGGCTACTTGTTGAAAAAGCAACTACTCAGCATGACTAACTTTGGTGGAATCAAGCCCTCCATGAACATTATTAACCAGTTTTGAAATACAGTGCTTATTTTGTGTCCCTCTCCTCAAAGACAGGGAATTTGATCTACTTCTTTATTCACTTCATTTCCAAGATGCCCAGAAAGGTGTCATTGTGAAATGTGCCAAGTAAAAAACAGGTAGTCATAAGAGGCACAAAAGTTACCCGTCCTTACAGGTGAAAACGACTGCTGCGTGTCCAAGCGGTGGAATCACACTTCTGAACCGTGCGCCGCAGGAAGGCAGCACCTCTCTGGTGGAGGCTTAGCACCCTCAGTGTCAAAGTGATGGATTGGGTTTTCCAGTGCCAGCTGAAGGCAGATAACATAAAAACACAGCTCAAGACCATTCCCTGGATTTCTCAGGGTGATCATGTTCTGCAGCCATCTGCTGTACAGAGCCAGTGCTCTCAGTGGTGCTCATTATGAGACATGGGTTTAAAGCATTTAACATAACCACAGTCTGACAGACAGAAAAATGTTTATCCCCTTAGGGAAGATATCAACAAAAAGCACATCTGGATGCAAAGCAAAGCTTCTGGATCCCTTCCTTGTGGCCTGACTCCATAAATGTTGAAGTCATTCTTTTTTATTTTTATTTTTTTTTTCCCTTTAGGAGGACTTTATGGTTTTTATTCAGAGATGTGTTAACAGAAAAAGATCAGAGAGTAGAGGTGGCATCCCACACATCCCACTGGCAGATCTCTGGATTTCCCCAAAAGGAACTACTAGTACTGTTTCTGAGTCCTGCTTTTTGTTTTCTGGGTCCTGTGCAGGCAGTTCTGCCAGCCTCTAAGTGGAGAGGAGACATCTGGCCACAGGTGCCCAGGCCTATTGAGTTGGTGCAGTTTCCAGATAATTACTGGTTTTCTGTCTGCATCTGACCTAACGTAAGAACTTTTTCCTTGGTTCTAATATTGCTAGATGGCTATTTATTAAGCTTTTCTAATTTATTCAGCTTTAGTCTTTACATAACAAGCTCTTATAAGATTACAGATTTGCTGACAATCCACTCTTCAGCATGTCTGCTAACAATGCTGTGGATTCATGGGAAGATGGAAAACACAGGATACAATGTCAAAATAGTCTGTGTTCAATGTCCCATGTTTTACCACCTTAGTGATAAAATGTTCTGCACTGCTGGCTAGAACATGATGACCAGTGTCCTGCTGCCTACACTAGTCATCTGCCAGAGTTTGGGCTTTACTCTCACCCTGACCCTGCTGATACTGCCATCACATGAAAGGAAAAGCCTGAGATGTAACAGAATTGAAGCACAAATTTTCTAAAGTTGTGAAAACCGTTTTATAGTTCTAGCCTCCTGCACACATAAAGCCTTAACTGAGTGCATCAAGTCCCAGACACGGTTGTGCATTCCTCCAGAAGTCCTAAGTATGTGCAAGGTAACAGAGAAAGAAATGTTTTGTCATGCAAGACAGGACAGAAAGGCAGGCATGTAATTTATGCTGTGATCTAGGATCCTGTGAACATCTGTGGAGAGGACCACCCCGAGGATGAGTCACCCCACCTACTTCAGACACCTCTCCTAGGAGTGGTGAGTCACCCGTGACAGTGCCTGCTCTCTCTCCATTGATTGCAGCCGACACACAGCAGCCGCCAGCTTCTCCCTGCTTGGAGTTAGGTGAGCTCTGCCTCTGCTGATGGGTGACTTCACCTTGTCTGTGGTGGTGGCAAGCGAAGAATAACGACTCTATCCTTCCCTGTTAAATATATGGTGATAAGGTAGCACTAGTTGCTGGAAGCCATTTCTGGAATGAAGTCCAGAACCACCTCAACTTAGGTAAATTTTGTACTTTTTAGGCCTTTCTGTCTTTTGCAGAGAGGGCCATGACACTTGCAGTCCCTTAGTTATTATCCCCCATCAGAAATGGGTAGTTCTGCCTTTAAACCTGTATGGTTGGCATAGTGATTAATGAGATTTGAATTAAATGATAGTACAGAGGCTGAAATAGTTCCTTGGGGAACCTCTTCTTTCATTTGACTTCTGTTCACCATTTATATACAAATTTGAATCGCTTCACTTCTGTGAACAGCCTGTGCTGTTCATCTTTGAGAGCTGCCTATAGAAGTGTTACTCAAGCTGAAAGCATTTATAGGAGAGATCTGCTCTTTACTGGGGCCTTCTAAGTCCTTTCTAAATTGCTGATGTCTGCCAAGCAGAGGCAGAGAGGCCTTGTTGCTGGGCCCATGGTGTTTCCTCATGCTGGTTTCCATCATATTCAGTGGGCTGGCAGGGGCCATGTGGTATGTGAATCATGTTCTGGTTTTATGCAGACTTTTCCATTTAGTTTATGTGCTACTTATATGGCCCCTGCCTAAATGTAGCATTACATCCACATGTCTTTACACAGTCAATGGGTTCATTTAGGACTCTGCAATGTGTAGATTTTTTTTCCTTTTAGCAGGTGCTTGCTTTCATTTATCTGCATTGCACTTCCTGTGCCTTGAGTTTCCTTTCAGCTAGATTATTTTAGGTTCTTCAAAGCTTTTCACCACTATGGTCACAAATTTACTAATTTGAATTTTTTTTTGACATTTGTGGATGTTCTTACCTTACCTTCATCTTCCATAAATCACCAAAAGTCATAAAGTCTGAGTTCCAGAGAATTCAGTTGCATGGATGATAGGAAGAATGCTTCTTATCCAGTGTGGATAATATGGACATGGTCTTTCAACCATGGTAATAGTGATCTTATTCCGATACCCTAATTCAGGCCAAATCTGCTACTACCATACAGGTTGTGGTACAACACACAACTTTTGGACCAACTGATACCAACCAGAGGTTCCCATCACTCTGTGCTGATGCCATGGTCCAAAGCCTCTGAAGGAGGCCTGTTCTCTTTATAAGGAACTTTAAGGAAAAGGGGCCCGAAATGAACATTTTCCTTTACTACCCACCTTTCAGTTTGGACACGCTCTTGTGTTGACTTGAAGGTCATGTTTCAGCTTCAAAATCCCTTTCCATGATTCTGACAGGTTGGAATATGAAGCATTGAGCAGAGAAGAACAGAGTCTGGGTAATAACTGCAACAGAAGCTCTGGGGGAATAGCCTACCAAGCCAAATTTCTTGTGGTTAAGGAATGCCACCAAAGCCACACATGCCATATTGCAGTTTCCCTTTGGAACAAATTACAATCCCTTTAGCTAAACATTAATATTTTAAGCATGAGTTTTATTCCAAAATGCATTTTTAAAAATCAGTTAAAATTCTATTAACTAGAGCTCTTACAGTTAATTTAAATAGCTTGTTTGATTGATGGATGGCATATGTTTGTCAGACCAGTAAACTGCACTGAACTGCAACCCAGGAATCAGATGGTTAATACAAGTTCTATACAAGAATTGATTGGGAAACCAGGTGCTCGCTGTGTACACATTAAGTAGAAGTTTCTGAGAACAAGGTGCCTCTGTAAGATTGTTGTTCTAGCTTGAAACTATGTTGAAGTTATTAGGGTGGAAAGAGAGTGGTATGAAGAACATCTTAAGAGGGCAAAAAGATTATTAATGTCTGGGCTGCTAGGCTGTTCTTTTGAGCTCTAAGGAAGTTTCCTTTTTTTCTCCCTTGTGTTTAAGTAAGTATGAAACACCTGTGAAAGACTTTTTCTGATGTGCCAGGAGTACTTAGACAAATCTTTCACATATCAAACCTTACTGTAACTTATCGATTATTTCCTATAAGCCTTTCCTCATACATCTCAGTAACTGAATGCCATTGTATGAAGGGAAGCTACCTGATTCATCATTAAACCTTCCATTTTCTGACAAAGTTGCCATGGCTGCCATATTTCCCAGTAAGTTCCTCATTCCTAATATCTTGTTCATGAAATTTGTAGAGCTTCCAGTGCCCAAGAAATCAGGAACTATAAAAAATAACCAGAAATCATGCTAGTATCTGTCACTTGCTATTCTTCTGTTTTCCAAGCTTGTCATCCAGTTAGGGAACATAAGATACACTGTGTGACTAGTCCAATACCAGTAACAGACAGCAACTTGTCAAAATGAACATTTGCAGACAACCCACAGCATAATTTTTTTTTTCCTCAAGTGTTTGAGAACACTTACAAATAACAATTACATTCAGGAAAGCCTGAGAGTACCATTCAAACCAACGAAGCCTGAACTTGTATTTTTGACTCGGTATTATTTCATATTATGAGTGTGATGAGTGCATATTTATGTATAGGATTAACCAGAGAGAAAACAGAATGCAGAGAGCCAGACTGCTCTAAGAAAGCAGTACTCTGGTTGGCAAAAAAAAAAAAAAAATTCAAAAATTTAAAAATTCTATGCCTAAAATCTCCTACTAAAATCTGTCCCTCCATCATGATGCATTAGCAAGACTTGCATGCTTTGAAGACTGAGCTTTGCTGTTGAATGCTGGATGTTTGAAAAACCTGACGGCAGATCATTTGCTTAATATTGTGCAGCAAAGACAGGGATGAAAACTACATCTCCAGAAACCTGAGTGGCAACCAAGGGACACAAGTCCCTTCTTGCATCCGAGCAGTACTACAGCTCAGCTTGACTCCAGAAGGATTGGTGATCGTCCAGCTGAAATTCAGTACAAACATCAGGATTAGCATGAGAAAAAATGGTGACATTTCAGTCCCCAGGTGGCTGGTGGGCTTGAAAAGGCTGCCTCAGAAGGAGGAGAAAACAGGTTCCCTGCAGGTCTGGCAGCAATGCAGAACTCCAGGTCAAGGCCTGAAGGTGTTAGTGCAGGCTGAGCTGCACAGGGGTGTGCTGCATGGAAAAGAGGGAGTCCCCAGAGCCGTGCACTGAACATGCTCACATAACTCCAGCACAGTGAGTACGTATTAATGATAAACACTCTGCTCATATTTCACTGTCAAAAAACCCAGAGGAAATGTGTATGAGGCACTTAATGCCATGAGCACCCTGCTCCCAGTCTGGAGATGGGTGGAAAAATTGAAACCCCACATCCTGAACTCACAGTGCTTCTGTACAATTCTGGTTTTCCTCTTTACTTTCTTTCATGCTGGCAGCCTCTGCAGCAGATGGTTGTCTCTGCAGGGCTCAGCATGGAGCACCAACCCTCTGAGTGAGCATGTGTTGTGTGGGGCACAGGGGACAAACCCCAGCAGGCTGAGTGGAACAGCATTTACTTTGCCTTGCTGTGCTCACTTGGGTGAAGGTACCAGCAACAGCTTTACTCCATTCATGCCTCTGGCTTGGAAACTCTTGGTGCCAGACCATGATGCTCCAAGGCTGGGCACTCTGCCCTTACAGGACTCTCTAACATATGCAGTACAGACCACCTGGAGGCAGGGAAGAAGGGTCCACCAAGCAGGATCCACAGAGCAATATGCCAAGCAGTGACCTCCCAATGGTGGCCTGCAGGAAACATATGGGACAGCTCTTGGGGCTGGATTCTGCCCATTATCAAGATTTGAGATGTGAATCCTGCACTCAGGATTTGCTGCCCTCATCTCCCTCTTCCCCTTGAAGTTACATCCCAAAACCTTTATTCCAAACCTAGACAAGGGGAAATACCAAGCCATTCAGAATGGAAGGGATGCCTCGCCAATCCTTTTCCAACGAAGTGCAAGTCTTCTTGGAGGGAATTTGAATCCCCATTTGCTACAAGAGCCCTTTGCCAGCTGGGCTATCAGCTCTTACCATTGGAGGGAGAGTTAGTGCTCCCAAACTCATATTTTGCTTAGTGAAATCAAGCACCCACTGGTCTAATAAACAGGAGAAGAAAAATGGACACAGCTGTGCCTGATGCTCAGGCGTGTACCTCCCTGCCTCAAGGCAGGTTTGTGGGGCCAGCCTGCCTGCCACCGTTTAGAAGGCTTCTCAGAAGAAGCTGCCTCCCCTTGCCCTGGGCAATGCCAACCTCCCAGGAGATACCCAGGAAGGAGAAGGGTGCCTTTCTCTCTCCCTTTCTGTTTATGCTGCAGTGGGTAGTGTTTATGTCTGTGGGGAAGTCTCAAGGATGTCCACACACGCTGTCCCCAGCTATTAATCTTCAGGGTGAACGGCTGTCGGCTGCAGCCCCTCGGGTTTAGTCACCTGCCTTACCAAATGCCAGTAGACATTTAGGTCAATTGATTGCACAGGCTTGCAGAGTTGGGTTTCTGAGGGCTGGGTCTCCAACAGCAGCTCCTTCAGAGCCAGAGACTGGATCTCCCTCCTGGAGCACAGCACCATCAAAAGCTCTCTCCCTGGAGACCTGGGAGAGCAATTTGAGGCCAGGCTCCTAGGCAGGAGGTCTGGATAAAACCCATCTTATTTCTTGTTCATGGGTGTAGGTAGTTGCATAATAGAAAATAGGTTAATTATGGCCCAGATTTACCCTGGCATAAAAGCAGGTGGAAGCAGTTACATCAGGAATGATCCCTGGAAGAGGAGGTAGCAAAGATGATGCAGCCCCAGGGGAGGGTGCTGAGTTGTACACACAGTCACTGCATGTCCTGCTTTGCAAGGAGAAGGCTGAGAAAGGACAAGTCTGCTGATTCAAAGAGAAACCCGAGGAGTCTATGCAGGGCCTGGATTCTTAGTCAGACTAACCCTTGGCAGCTTCTGGCACCAGGAGCCCTCTCATAGCAGAAATCAGAGGAATAAGGTCTTTGAGGACTGGATGTGACAACTAGGTAGCAAAAGGAAAGGTGCAAAGCTGGCAGCACTGTAATGTGGGATTACTGTAATTTAAATGCTTCTTCTTCCTGGGGCAGAGAAGTCCAGTGAGAAAAATATGCTGGGACTTTATTTCCCTTTCAAACTATGGGGAGAGCAGAGCTGCTCTTGTCCCCAGGCCTTGATCCCACCAGGTACCCTGGTGAGGAGTGCTGATGCACCATTTCTCAAACCATTTGTACCAATGGTTTGTTTTCTTGCCCATTTTTTAACATTCTGTCAGAGTTGCTAGTGTTGTAGCTCTGGTTGCTCAGTCTCTATTTGCTACATGGATGGGGTAAAGCACAACACAGCCCCTTGCAAGTGTGCATTGAGAAATGCTCAGAAAGGCACCTCTTCTAGCATCGAAATGCCAAACATCAGTGCAGGTTGCATCTAAACTCAGTGAGTAATGAAAATAGGAAAGAAAATCACTAATGGTGTGTGAGCTGACAGCTGAGACCATGGGGCCATCTCCTCATCCTGAGGTGACTGGGTGCAGGCTCTGGAAGAAGACTCAGTAGGCAAGCTGCAGAATTAGGAGTCTCTACTTCAGGAGAGCAGATTTGGGCTTGTTTAGGGAATTGTTAGGCAGAATAAACTTGGAAACCAGTGGGAAAAAGATGCCAAGAGTCTGACCAACGTTTAAAGAAAACACCAAGAGCTGAGAAACATAACTTCCTGTTGAGTAGTCAGACCAAGGGTTTCAGAGGAAGAACTGCTTGCCTATATAAGGAGCTTCTCAATGATAGAATGGTTTGGATTGGAAGGGACTGTAAAGACCTAGACTTAGTGGCAGTCCTGCTTGAACAGGTGACTGGACAAAAGACCTCTTGAGGTCCCTTCCAACTTTGTCTTTTGTGATTTTTTGATTAGACCTGCTTGTGAAAGAAATGGAGGTGGATTGCTTTCTGACCCAAAATAGCTGCCACAACCCATGGCCAGGTGCAGCATATTCCTGCAGAAAGCCTGAGGCTGGCTGGGACATGTGGTCCCGTGCAAGCCAATTGTTTCTCCATCTGGGTGGGAACAGGCAGTTACAGGACAGGCAGATGGGTGCTAGCCATGAGAAACCTGGAAGCCACACTGACCCAGCAGGGCCTCAACCACCCGGCAGAGCGCAGCCATGGCACGGAGGTGACCACAGGGCTGGACAACAAGGAGCTGCACAGGAAGCATCTCTGGTGGGGTGGCTTTGGGGTAATATGGCAAAAAATGGGATTTGTGGTGGCTGTGGGCATGGCAAACCTGACATCCCTGACATCCCTCTCAGAACTATGCCATTCCAGAGCAAGGTTTTTATCTTCCTCTGGCCTGATTGCTGAGCCTCCGACAAGGCCATGCTGTTTTGCTGGGAGTCAAAGGAATTAATCTGGCCAGGTTAGCCTCATTCCTTCCCCTTACCTGGCCTGATTTCATGGATTTGCTGTGCCTTTGTTGCCTCTGTTCTTGTTGCTCCTTCCCTCTCCATGTTTTTGCCTTCTTTTGGCCGCAGCAGCCACAGTTATTCATTTTATTCACTTGCCATACACAGGGAAAGTGCCAGGAGGAGCTGGGGGAAGGGAGCCGTGGCAGTGTGCAAGTGTGCATATCTGTGTGTGTGTGTGTGTAAGCGTGTGAACACATCTCCAGGGCACAAGCAGAAGCAGGCTAGTTCCTCCTTGGCTGCCTCTCCTCAGAAAGAAGAGGAGAAAGTGCCAAATATCATCTCAGCAAGGGAGCTGCTAGTCAGGGAGCTGGAAATCTTCCCTCTCTTCAGAGCTCTGAAGAATGTAAGAGTCTTATTCAAGTTTTTCACAGCTCTCCTGCATCTTCAGAGAGCTGAAGTAATTTTTCCCAGAAAGTGTGATGTTCATTAGGATGGTGAATGAGGCAGGAAACTTGCCAGGTATCTAAGACAGACCACAACTGGATGGACTGGATCCAGCTGTCAGGCGCCTCCAGAGAGAACATGCTGAACTCCTCCAAGACACTTAGGTGAGGCAGGATTGCCTCCTTTGCAGAGCCTTCCTATACCACACTGGGAACATCCATGGATAGTCTTAATTTAGGGTTTGGACACTGTAACTTAAAAACTATGAGAAAATCTTCAGTCTGGATGCCATCAGGAAATAAGAGATGTAATTTTCTCCACTTGGGGAGGCTTTACAATCTTTCTCCATAAAAATAAACTAAAAAAGCAAGACAGCTCTGCATGGACAGATAATACAAGTGCTTTCATCACATAAGCCATCTTGATTTATGTGCCCTAAATCAAATGTGGGAGCTCAAGTCTTTGGCTGGGACCTCAGCACTGGTGGTTGTTCATCATGAGAATTTGCCCAAGCAACAAAACCTCATGGCTTAGTAGTAATTTTTTATTTATAGTTTGATTGGAGACAAGCAAATCTGGGCTCAAGGCTGGTCTGGTCTTCATGTTCCATGTTAGCATGCACTATGAAATAATTGGGATTCAATTAGTTTGGATGATGTCATCTTACAGAAAAAATCCTTCAAAACCAGGATGAAGTCTGCATGAGACCTCCTGTGGCTGGTGCTGTGGGTGGCAGTGCTCATGCTGAGACCTGGACACCAGAAGACAGCGTTTGAGATCCTTTTTTTAATACAATGTGTAAAAGCAGAATATTGTACTCTTCATCGGCATGGCTCCTTAGGAGATGACTTTATATGTGGTCTTAACTACATGGAAATGGCATTTCAAATTTTATAAGAAATTTATTTATTTCCAGGAAGAACTCCCATCTCTTTAAAAATTGTATTCCTGGAATGTTAAGGCAGGCAGAAAGACACAGGAGTTACAGATACTTATTGTTCTGCCACTGCAGAGTACTGGAGAGTAAGAACTGCTTCTGACTCTACCTGAGGAGTGAATTGAATGCAGGAGTGTAAAACTTGCTGTTAAGGTGTCTTGCCTTTAAGATCTTTTCACCTTTTTTTGCTTTTAACAAAAACAACCCCTGCTTTGCAAAGAACTGAATTACTCATTCCAGACTGACAGATTGCCTTCCCATTTCTGCTCTATTCTGAGCAGTTGCATTTTTCAGCTCATACCTGGAAAGAACAACTTCTCTTAAGAGGCTGCATAGGATGGTAAGAAAATACCTGCCTAGATGAGTCACTGGGGAACAAAAAGGGAGAGTGAAAGCTGGAAGCATTAAGTTGCAGAAGTGGTACAGGCAGAAGAAAATCAGCACAGAGTTACTGTATCCAAGGTCTGTAGTTTAACAAGAAAAACATAAATTTTTTAAAAACAAAACCCATTGGGACAATAGAGAAATCATGGAGGGAATTTAACTCAAAATAGTTGTTAAGCTATGGTTAACCCCTTGGAGGCTCAGGTTAGCTTGCCTGAGGTCAGGTATGTTCCATGCATGTTCCACGCAGTTCTTCCTAGTTGTACAGGTGGGGTAACACTGTAAAAGAGAGAGCTGGTGGTAAGCACATGCATGTGTCTGTGCAGCACTGCTATGTGTGCAGCACTGCTAACCCAGCTCCTGAGAGCACCAGCAAAGGAGCTTTCACTGTAAAATTCAGTGGTTTTATTCCTCACAGCTGCCAACCAGAGTCTGAAGCGTGACTGCATACACAGGTCACTGCTCCCGCCAGGCCACAGGGCAGCCCCAGCTCGGGGTGTTCTGGGGCTGCCACTGGGCTGTGCTTTGGGGCACCAGCTCCTGCTCCTGCCACCCAGCATCCTGCTCCCCAGCACTATGGTCAGACCTGGATGGCAACACTCAAAACAGATTGACCCAAACTCTATCAAGCTGTAAGAGAGAAACAAAATACCACTTACAGCAAGGTCAGAGCACTTGTCCTTACCTGCTAATAGGGTGGGAAAATAATTAACCAGGGGCAGAGTGCTGACCAGTGTGAGGGGAACTGGGCAGATCACTGGTATGCAAGCCAATATTCTCCATGTGTGCACCCCTGTGCTTATTCACACTGTTTTTAAAGGTATCTTTACAACCATAAGGTGTTTTCCCATACTTTTTTTGTTAGTTTAAATGAGCCTCAAGAGAAAGTGGAAGGTCTTGGAAAGGACACAGGCTCACCCAGAGTGGCCTGGTCTATCTCAGAAGGTGTTCATAGAATGACAGAGAGCTCTAAGTCTCCTGGATTGACTGTGCTGCTTTAAAATCACCTTTTCTGAGTTACACAGCTGATTCTCACAGGAGATACCCATGGCTTTGTGGGTCTCATAATCGGAGCTGTAATTTTTGCACTCAGTGATTGTTTAAAATAAGTAACTCAAGAGGCCATGTCATTAACCACCAGCTGTAATTAGCAACCTCACCTTAATGGCCCTGTGTCCCCATTCACAGTGCCCCAGAGCTGCTGGATGGTGGTCAGTCACAAGCACAAGTAATCTACTTGCAGCAAGTCTTGGCAGTAGTGAAACTATGGAAGTTCCATCCCAGAGTCTGATAGATGTCTCTCCAGACTGGGTGTGAGCTTCCCACAGTGTGGCTTTCCAGGATCCTGGGGTGTCTGGCTCAGTAGCCAGAGGCTGTGTAGCACACTCTGCTAGCCTGGCCTTGCCACAGGATGAGATATACTTTTCCATAACCACACTGGGGTGAAGTTATTTGTCATAATTTGTTCCCAGGTAGATCAGGAGTAAAAAATGAGCCTCCTCCAGATTTCCTCAAGCTCAGCCTTGTCTTGTCTCCAACGTTTTACTAAAGCATGAGTAGACAATGACCATCTCATTACAGGCATGTGGGATGCATCATGACAACAGCTGCCTGCACTTATTACTGGCTGCTCTCTCTTGCACTTCCCTTCCCAGTTCCATTTGCTCTTCAGTCTCAACTCTTGAGTTTTACATGTGGTTTCAACTTAGGTTTATTCTGATGTGAAATACTGGTAGAGCTTCATCAGGAATGAACAATGAAAACCCTGATAGATGCTTGGGCAAAATTCCTGCTGGGATCAAAGCCCTGGCTACACCCGGATAAGGACTTCAGCCTTAGGCCTATGTTTGCATTACAGCCACCCCTGCCAGGCCTGCAGCCAGCAGTTGTACAGGACTTCAGCTAAGATGGGCAAAAATAAAATAAAATAAAATATGATATAGCAAGATGTCCCTGCTCATTGCAGGGGCTTAGACTAGATGACTTTCCAACCAAAACTACTCTATTTTATGATTCTGTGGTGATCAAGGCCTTTTTCAACGTGCAAACTAATGTGGAGAAATGGAGTAATGGGATTTCTTCACATGCATTGGGGAGGGTGTTGGATGCCACTGGAGGAACATGAGACACTGCTACTGGAGAAGCAAGGCAGAGGAGGTGAACACACAGGCAGGAGCAGTGGTCTGTAGGAGCTGGAGGACACAGTCCTTGCTCAGTGCTGCTGACGGAAGCAGCTCTGTCCTGTGGGCCCCTTCAATGGCCGGGGATGTGGCAGGGACAGCAGCTGCTGTGACAGCTGCACCACAGCTGCCCAACTCTGCACCTTGGTTTCTCCCATGAACAGAAGAAACCTCTGGACACTGATATATCACCTAATGCTCAAGCTGTGGGACTGTACCAGGCTGGTTTTACTTATACTGGAGCAAATAATCTTCTTTTATTGCAGGTCCTTCTGACTTTGCCTGTGTAGGAGTAAAGAAAATTGCTGCTTGACTTTTTCCTGTGGAGCCTACAGTGTGATGGGATATATTTAATCTGAACAGGCTGGATAATGCAGCCCTTTGAATCAGGTTTGGCTTTGATTAAGTTCTAGCACATGTTTGGGGCCAGCAGATTCTTTTTCACAACAGCACTTTATAGCTCTGCACATTAGGGCTCTCTCAGGGCACGCTGTATTGGCCAGCATGGGCAGCCTCAGGCCCTTTCAGTGCTCTCCTGCCTGGTCCCTGGGGCTGTGCTGGTGCAGAAGGCACTGGGGGAAGCTCTCTTGTGCAGGAGGCAGAGGCTGTTGCTGTGGACTCTGCAGAATTCCCATGGAGATTGTGCTTGGCATGTAACTGAAGTTCACCTCCACACACAGTCAGGAGCACCTCTTATCTTGCTACTCAGCCTGCAAAACTTATACTTGAGTGGACTGATTATAACATAAATAGAGTGACCAGGGGGACTTCTGAGGGCCCTGGGAGCATGGGTACCTTGCTTTATTCCAGCTATAGGCTGCTTTATGACTGCCTTTAGGAAACTTTTCATTTTAAATGGGCATATTTGTTTGATTTTGAAGTGGAGGTGACTTACGCAATCAAGGTCAAGCAGTCTCAGATGAATTTCTGGTTACTTTTACAGAAGAAAAGTTGCCTTGTAAGGCATGTGACCCCAGCAGCAAGCTATCTCTTGATGCAGAAGTTGTTTGTCCTCCCTCTCAGAGTGAGCAACCTGGAATGAATGATAACGAATAGATGCTTATCCTGAAATGACTGTGAGCTGTAGTGGCAGGAGCCAGAATGGGACTTTCAGATGAGAGGTGGATGGAGGAAAGGAGAGGGGATGGGCTTGGCAGATCACCAGTGATCCTGAGGCCTTGGGTGGTTGGGTCCCCACATCGAACATCCCCACACAGGCATCAGCAGCTCTCTGTAATGATGATTTGTGGTGAATCCGGTGGTGTGGATTTCAAGGAACAGGAGCTCCAGCTTCCCAGCAACATGCACACGTCCTGCCCTTTGTTTCTGCCAGCTCAGCAGAGAGACACAGAACAGGAGCCTGGAGAGCAAGGCTGGTGTTTGTACAATAATTATTGGAGGGATAGGTAGGGAAACAGGACAGGGAGGGATGACCTGTTCAAAGCATTTTTGCAGGGACTTAAGATTCCTGAGAATCTGCACCGGTGTCTTGTGCATCACACTGCTTGTTTGAATAGTACCCTTTAGGAGCCAAAACTCTTGTGTATTAACCATCAGTATTCAGCCTGGAGGCAAATTAAAAAGCAAAGTACAGCCTCATGGCAGGATAGGTATGGGCCATCCACAGGAGTTCCCAGGTCCTGGAGGGAACCCAGCAATTTACAGCACAGTTTTAATTTGCCCTAAAAAAATTGTGTATAGTTCAAATATTCTAATTGTTTGCAAGATTGGGGAAATACTGCTTACATGTTATGTACAAGATTGATGCCTATGAGAGTTACCACAATTTGAGTATTAATTAATTGTAAGGTGCAGGAGCTATGGGACAGGTGAAGTCTGTGAGACTGATAAAGCCCTTCTCCATGTCAGTAGCAGTAGCAGACAGGAAAAAATAAGGACTCTGACAGAAGAATTTGATGAATTCATCAAACAGCATAATCAATCTGGTGAGAAATGAACAAGCAGCCAATGTGATGTGGGGATGGTGCCACTGGGAAGGTGAGGGGACAGCACAGTGCCTGTTGGCATGACCTGAGATGTCAGCAGTTTGCCAGGTGCTCGGGGAGCCTGTCCCTTGCAGGGCAGCCTGCAGCATGGTGCTGCTGAGCTGCCCAGCAGCCTGGTGCCTGGGGGGATCCACCCACTGCCCCTGGCTTGGCCACAGCCCAGGGCCTCCTGCCCAGCTTTCCCAATGCCAGGCTTTAGAGTCACGGTGCTTGAAGACAAAGCCAACTGAGGACTAGCCACGGGTCAGCTTCCTGGTGTGCTCTGGGTGTTTTCTATTGGGCAGCAAAGCAAGGTTGTGTTGAAGGATTGTTTAGCCACACTTCAAGAAGGCTGCTACAGGATTATGTTTTCTTTTCTTTTTAAAGACAGAAGAGAGAGAAGAGTCAGAATTCCCTAGCATGTGTATTGAACTCCAAAGCAAGAGATCATGGTGTGTTTGTCTGGGACCTACAGTTCTGTGCTCTGCCCATGCACTGTTTGCCAGCAGTGGGAATGGACATGTGGTGATTGACTCAGCCCCAGAGCTGGGCACAGTGCTGGTGGCCCACCTGTGATATTGATTTCCAGACAGGGAAATCACAAGGCACAATAAAACCTGTTTATTTTAGCAGAAGTGAAAATCAATATTTTCCAAGTGCCTCAACAGCCAGGCAGCAGGTGAGCTGAATAGTTATTTTCAGCACTACCAGAAGTCCTTGCTCTCCATTTTAGACAAAGCTGCAGCTCCCAGCAAACACCTGGGCAGGTGTGTTTTGAAAAGATCCTTGATGCAGCTCCTGCAATAAGCACAGCCAAGCTATCCATGAGTTAGCATATTGGAGAGACAAACCAGCAAGAAGGAAGAATCCAAATCTAACCCAGCACCATCTGCCACACGAGGCACTGTGGCTGTATACAAAAACCTCATTAGTACCTGATGAGAGGGAGGCTGGGCCCACAAATAATCTATTTGCAATACGGGGTGTGTGTGATGCTGTCAACATTCATGTGGCTCATGAAAAGGGGACACTTGTCACCAGCAGCAGCTTGCAGACCTGAGGGAGAACCACGGGACAGGTGTGGCACCTCCTGGGGGTGCAGAGATTCACACTTGGACATGGCCAGGGACCAGCTTGGGAAAACCTGGTGGTGCATAACCTACAGAAGGGGAAGACAATGCCCAGATAGGCTTAGTTTCTGTCCCGTAGGCCCATGTTGGTCAGGGTGAAGGCTAAAAGCAGTGGAACCATGAGGAACCAAAATAAAAGCAGCCGTGTTCCTCTCCCTTGCCCCAGGCTGGCAGCTGCCAGGGACGTGGGGCCAAGCCTGAGTGCCACTGACTGTACTGCACCCACTGAGCTGCTCACAGTGGCACCTGCCATAGCCCCAACAGGTCCTGCCAAATCCACCTTTGCCTCTGGTGCCCAAGGTGCAGCAGGGCCCAGCAGCTGTTGTGCCTGTGATGCTTCCAGCCCCAGGAGGGGACAAGGAGTGACCTGGCATTGGCAGAGAGTGTGTCACTTTAGCTGTCTTCCCCCTCAGCTCCCTGTGCCTGGCATCTCCATGTGGACACAGTGGTGTGGGTCTGCTGTCCTCTTGGGCAAGGGGCATTTGGGGCCCAGGTGCCACTCTGGGTGGGTGGGGGGTGGTGGCAGCAAGGATGGTGGAGCTGCTCTGAGGGCTGCAGGGAGAGGAGAGCCTCTCCCTGGCTTTCATCCTCCTCCCTTCCCTCCTGCTCACAGCTTGCCAGCAGCCAGCCCAGAGACTTGCAGGCAGGATTTGTCCCTTGGAGGTGGAAGGACAGGGCTTGGGCACTGCCAGCTGCCATGAGAGGACTGTCAGGCTTGGTGGGAAAGGCCTGCATCCAGGGCCAGCTCCTGCTCCCAAATGTGGCAAAGACAAGCTTGTGATCTACTGTGGGCACTTGTGTGAGGCCAAAACTTGTTACATTATTAATTTTTATTGCTTTATTTTTAGCTGAGCATTTATGTTTCTGTGATCTCTCCTGCTGGGCAGCTCTGGCTTCTCAGGGAGGTCCATAAGCAGGCATGGCACAGTGAAATCCCAGCTCAGGGGGAGACAGCATTGGGTGGTGGCTGGGGTCAGGAGGATTGGAGGGGGAGATGATGGCAACTGAGACTTCAGAGCAGATACAACCCAGATCTATATATATATAAAAAGTAATTAAGCAGAGGGAGGCAGAATTAAAAGGTCATTTCGGGGCTGCCACATGGTACCATCTTTAAAGCTATCACGCAGTGCAGCCTGGTGTAAGAGCACAGCCCTATTATGGGTTATCGCATTACAAGCTCCCTCATTTTCTTTCTCCAGACAGTGAAATTCAAGGGTCTAAAACAGGAAAGCAGTTTTCAAATGCAAGGCCCTGTGAAGGGTGAGGGTGAAGGCCCAGTGCTGCAGCAGCCTCCTGGCCGTGTAACCCAGGGGAGAGGGATATGTGCTTCCTGGACTTTGCTCCTTGCCTCAGGGACCCTGCCTGTCCTCAGGGCTTCTGGGAGGAAGAAGCCATGGAACAGGGCCATAAGTGTTTTCTTTTTAAAAGAGTTAATCCAAAGGAGAACTGGACTGTGCCTTCTCCTGCTGCTTGTTAATTACCTGGGATGCCAGCTGCCTCCCTCCCCTGCCCTCGGCTTTTGCATTCTTCTCTCTCATGAGCCCATTGTGGCATTGCAGCCTCTAGCACCCCCTGACACCCAAGGCTGTGCCTTGCTCACCAAATTTCCTGCTCTCGTACATTTCATCTTCCCTTTCCCAGTGCAGCCTCTTGAAAAGTTACTTCTCAGTTCAGTTACCACCTTTGCTTCTCTAGATATCTTGTTCATTTTCATCTGTTTTCTTTTGCTTTATGTGTTCTCTTGCTTGTTGGTTGGGTCAATCACAGGCCAAGAAGTGGTATGGCACTTTTATCATGCCCATGTCAGCAACTGGGACCTTCCTGGTAGCATGGGACACTGTGTTTGTCTGAGGAAGGGGTAGGAATTCAACCATTCCAGCTCTTTCTGTCCTTTGAAAGTCCTAAATTTGCTGTCTCTTTTTAGAGCCTGGAGCAGTTCTTTGTTGGTGCAGCTCCTCTGCTTCTCAGCTTGGTCTGTTTTGAAGCTTGATGGTTTCAAGAATTATAGCTGGAAAGCATTGGAACAGGCAGGCATACTTTGCCTCTCTTCACAATTACATTGCTTGCACACTTAGAATGATTTAGTTCATTTAGCATTTTAAATTCCATACAATTTTAGGAGCACAGGGGGATACATTAGTCTGAATTATTTCCTGCCAAACAGTCCTGCCATGAAGACTGCCAAGGCTGCTCGAGGTGTGCCGGGGGCAGAAAGCTTGCTCCACACAGCTCCAGGATCCACATCTTCAGCCCTGGAGAAGGAGTTTCTATAGAGACATTTGCAGTAAACAAATGTATGGCTTCCCCAGCATGTGCAAGCACTGCAGCCCCAGCCCTGCAAGCTCTTGGGCTGTATTTTCTGGCAGGGGCTAATACCTATGAACCCCACCCAGCCTGTGCCCCCTGCCAGCCCATGGCCCTGCTGCCAGCAGTGCTGTCTTTTCACCTTGGAGGATGGCAGATAGTAGCAATAATTCCCAGTATTTTAGCCAGGGGATGAATTTTGAGGGGTCCCAGCACGGTATCGTGCTCTCCTGGTAGAGCAAACAAAACTCCCATTAAACGTTTGTGTACATATAGCCAGGGAGAGCCACAAAATCCTAAGCAAAAGCAGAGTAGTAGTTTCATGCCACTTCACAGGGTGTCTGCAGGCCCTGTACCCTGCTCCTGCATCTCCCCATGCTGCAGTGCTCATGGCTGGAGACCTGCACCCCACTTGACAGTGCTGAGCATCCCTGAGCTCCAATCCCCAAGTCTGCGGGGAATTAAAGCCCCTCCTGTGAGTCTTTGAACCACTTTTTTCCTGAGATGGCTGAGCAAACCAGAACATGAGGAGATGATGCTCAGTTACCTTCTGCTGGGTTTACAGTCATTTTTCTACTCCCTTGTAATGCCCCAGCAGAGTTTTCCTGGTTTATTCAAGATGGGCAGTTTATGTATGAGTAAAATGTCTGTGAATTTTTCTCACAGAGGTGGAAATGAGAGCTCGAGTACCCCAGCCAAATATTGCCTGTGTAATAACCAGAAACTGTGCTATAGTTTCATTATTTTTCCTGTTAAGGCTTCTCTTGCTGCTCCAACTCTGCTCTACGTCCCCTCTCACACTGCAGCAATGCATCATGCTGGGCTGCTCAAAGGCTGCTGCTTCTCTGGGAAGTAGTGTCAGTCACCCAAGTCTAAAGCGGAGTCTGGAATATATAAAATATGCTAAACATTTTGCCATTATTAGGCTAAAGAGTAAATGCAGCCACCAGTAACTTTGATCCCAGAAGACCAGCACAAAACAAAGCAGGGATTCACCAGCTGAGTGCACATCCTTATTTTTGTCATGGCATCCAACAGAGCAATTGCTAATGGACCTGAACAAAATTTGACCCATATTGATTTTCAGATTCTGAGCTGAGCTGGCTTAGGTGCTGGCTGCTCTCCAGCAGTACCACACCCTTGAATCTCAATGTGAAACAGAGCTAGAAGAGGCCCTTAGGATATTGGTAACACCTAACTACTGGAGACAGGGAAGTCAGCTTGACTCAGCTGAGTCTCTGGCTGGGCTTGTGCTTTATGGAGGCACAAAGGAACAGGCAGGTGGCCATGGGGTGCTGCAGGTGTCTCAGGGAACAGCAGACATGCCCCATGCTGTACAGAGCAGAGCCTGCTTTGCCAGCAGCACTGTTGCTGGTTAATGGCTGGTGCAGCTCAGCCTGCCCGGGGCTGAGGGACCCTCGGTGCTGCCTCCCCATTGGCACTCACACAGAGGGGCTGCACAGAGCAGAGGCCACATCACACTGAAACCCCCTTATTCTTGCTCAGCTGTAAGAAAAGGTTATTTGAGCACCTGATGGAAACACCACGTGCTCCAGAACCAGGGTGATGGCATGGTTTTAGACACCCATCCCTACCTATCCCTACCTAAGACCCAGGACTTGCCCTCTGTGGCACCCGGTGGGACTGTCAGCCAGGCCATGGCCCTTTAGGGTCCCTCATGTTCTGAGATTGCAGCAGGACTATGGCTTGATATCTCAGTATGACCCTCAACCCCTCTCACCTACCCAGTGCCCATGGGTGATGGATGAGTGGCCCCCACATGCTCCCCCCCAGCCCAGGCAGAGGCTGCTGCTGCTGCAGGTGAGTGCCTCACTTTCAGCCAAAGGAGTTAATGAGGGTGCCCTGCTCCTGCTTGCTTTTCTAGTTCCCTTCCTTTGAGAGTTAATACATATCTTGATCTATTTTTTGCACAATAACAACAGCGCAGCTCAGGGGAAATTTGCACGAGGTAAAAAAAAAGACTATGTCAGCCAACTATGGCTTGTTTTTTTTCACCTGAAAATGGCTGGAAATTAGAGGAGTGCTGGGCCAAGAGCCTCCTGGGTGTGCCCTGCTCCTGTCAGCACATGGGCTCTGCTGCAGGCAGCTCCCACGCCCAGCTGGCCTAACCCCGAGTGACCAACCTCACCTTGTTACGTAAAGGCACTTAATGAATACAGGTTATAAAACTCAGCTTATTGGTTTCCAAGAGACACAGCTGTCCCAGCACCATAGCCTGCACATCCCTCAGCTGTCTTGTGGGAAGAAGCATCTTCTGATCAGAGATGTTGCCATGGCCAGCAAGGGGGGTGGTGACACCTGACAGGTAAGCCAGTCTGGAGGAGTCCCTGTTTCCTAGCCTTGTGCTTTGCTGGCAGAGATATTCTGGGGAGCTGTTTGCAAGAGGTCATGGCAATAGCCTAAGCCAAGTTACCTCTGCTCTCATGGGATCACTTCATAACCCCTTGGTTTCTTTAAACTAATTACTGCTACGAGAACTCAATGGCAAAACAAATTGGTACAGGTCTTGATATTGCCGAACCCTGGCTATGCTATACAAACAGTTCCAGTGAGTGAGGTTAGGAAGAACTGCTACTGTAGATCAAGGCTAGATATACAGGCCTTCTTAAACCAGAGACCTCTGGCAACATGAAAATAATCTTGTTAGAATAATATGTGTTAGATATGGTAAGTAAAGAGATGGTAGAACAAAGAGACAGGAGAGTGCAGGGAGCAGGTATATGCTCTGCAGAAATACAGTGACTGTGGAGAGACCCTGTGATAAACCATGTGAGTCAGAACAGTGAGCATCTCTGCAGCATTTAGGGTGGGAGCTCAGCTCCAGCAAACGTGGGTTATTTGGGTTCTGCTGCTGTTATCAGCTTGGCAGCCTTCAGAAGTGATGCCCGAGCTGTCAAACATGGTGCAGAAGTGTTTTCAGCTTCTCTGAGGGCAGGATGCAAAGAGAAGAGAGCTGCCTTTGGAGCTTGCTGCTGGTCACTGCCTGGTGCAAACGTGGGCTCATGCTCCCTCTCCACAGCGATCCGGGGGCTTTGGGGCTGGGGCCACTGTGCTCTGAGCTGGCTGAGGGAATGGCTGGATCACAGCCCATTGCCCCGCTGCAGAGGTGGGAGATGCCCTGCCTCTGGCTCAGCACCTGCTTACACAGCAGCCCGCTGCCGCCCTCCCCGCCTGCTCATCAGAGCCTGTGACTGCCACGAGCCGATGCTGCCCGTTCGCCCGAAGCCGCATTTCCTTCTCCAGGTTAAGGGACTGTGTGCTAAACTGCTGCTGCCCCACTTTCCCCAGGAACATGTTTACCAAGGAAAGATATACTGCACATTCCCCTGAGCTTGGCTTTGTGTTCCAGAAGGCCAGCAACAGACTCAAGACCATCCTTAGGAGCTGCCAGCAGGATGGGACCTCCTGCCAGCACCTCCTGGCCCCATTAAGCCAGAGGGGCCATTCTCTGAGGAACAGGTCATGCAGGAGGATGAGCCCCAGCCATGGGCAGAACCCCAGACTGAAGATGAGACAATTACAGGAGGGACTGACAAATGGAAGGCACAGAAAACAGAACTGGCAGTGTCTTGGAATACCTTACTGCTTATCAGGCTGCTTGCTGCAAGGCAGGATTGACACTGGCTGTGTCATTTTGGACAAATCTAGCCAACTTGGCTTTTTCTTGGGTTTTTCTGTACCTGTACCAGCACTATCTATTACTGGTGGCTCTGCCAGTACCACACCAGGTTCACTATGACCCAAGAATACCAAAGGAAGGTGGACTTCAGTGGGTTTTTGTTCTTTCTCCATGAAGCAGCTGTGGTGAAGTTTCTTCATCAGGGCAGGGAGACTGGCATCTTGGGGTCCTGACATGAGGCTCCAGCAGAAGCACTCAACAAGCTCCAGAGCATGCCAGCAAAGGCAAAGGATAAAAGGATACTTTCAATCTCCTCTGCTTCACTGCCCTGAGTCTGAAATAGGTATGTAGCTTAAGCCCTATTTGCAGCATTTGGTCCATGTCCATCATGATACAAATTGTAGCATTCAGCAGAGGTTTTGCCATAAAACAGGAATGTTTTAATAACCCTATTTGATGCTGATGCCCTGAACCCTCACTGCCTTCCAGCACACCACACAGTGCGGGAGCCCCAGCTCCATGCAAATATCAGGAATACTGTGGGATGCCAGCCAGAATGTTGCATGTTCTTCAGAGATGCTGGCATGTGCCATGAGTGCTGGTTCATAGAGCTGTGCTGTTGTGCAGCCCATGTTGGGGCCATCCGAAATGAGCTCTGAGGCAAAATGAGGGTGTGAAAGGAGGGGAGGGCAGGAGGGGAAGTCCTGCCTTACTGCAGAGTCTGGTTGGCAGCACACTGGCTGGGTGGTTGGTTTGCCCTGTGGATTTGGCTCTGTGCTTTAGCTATGTAGGTGAGGTCTTTCATGGTTTTCAGAAAGAAGGAGGGATTTGGGCATGCCCTAATTAAGGGAATTTCCTGGGCACCTGAGGCACTGAGGGAAAGGAAGAAAGGTAGTATAGTACTGGAGAAGTCTGGGGCAGCTTGGAAAGGATCCCTGGTCCAGGAGCTGTGTGAAGAAAAGAGGAGAGAGAGAAAAGCAGAAAAGCTTGAGCAGGTTATGGGCATAAAGACAAGT
The DNA here is from genome assembly GCA_013399945.1 of Ploceus nigricollis. Classification (NCBI taxonomy): domain Eukaryota; kingdom Metazoa; phylum Chordata; class Aves; order Passeriformes; family Ploceidae; genus Ploceus; species Ploceus nigricollis. The sequence goes on from VXBC01007375.1 coordinate 442,600, forward strand.
TTTCTCAAGGGAGTGGGGCCATGAGGGTCCCAGCAGACGAATGAGCTGGGAAGAAGGAAGGATGAGAAAAGGATGCCGATACACCAGCAAGAGCAGTGCCACTGACTGCATCATGGCAACATTCAGGGAATTGGGTAAATCTTAAAGTTGTAATGTTCAAGAAAGAAACTCTCTATATATTTAGCTTTGATTAGTAGTAAAGAGCACAAAGGTCTTGCATCACCCTGACGATTAATTTTCTGAGAATCCAATACATCCAGCATTCCTAAAATCTAACATTAAATCAGGAGCAAACTAACTCAGCTGAGCCAGCTTGTGAATCAGCCACGAGAACAGCATTCCTCTGCTCCCCTTCACTGTGTGCAGAGCACAACCTCCACCTCTTCTGAGGCAGCTCCCTCAGAGCTCAGGTAGATGGGAGCAGTGCAGCACATAAGAGCCCCTGGAAACTGTTGCCTCCCCTGTGCCTTTGGCTGGTAAAAGAGCAGAGTTATAATGTAAGGGGTGTCAAGCCAAAATTTTTGGACTGTTACTATCTCCCAGAGGATGCCAAAACTCTCCTTTTGGTTCTCCAGCTCTCAGTGAGAGGAGCATGTCCTTCTTAGTCTGGAGGCATCCACCAGCTCCAGGTTCAAGCTCTCTTACATGCACGAGCAGCGGTTGGTGCTGGGTGGGTGATGGTGTCACAGGTTACCTGATTTCAGAGCTGTGTCTGGCCAGGCTGTGCTGGCCCTGGCTCACCCCAAAAGCACCGTGTCACACAGGCCAGACCTTGTTTATAGCCCCTGGGACAGTTGGTCAGATTTACACTTCTGACCCTTGGGCTCAGAAAACCTGGCAGCACCCATCTAGATCCTGAAGTGTAGAAGCAGGCACCAGCCCTCGGTCCCACCATTAGCATTTTGGCATTGGTCTGCCAGTGACCAGGACACGAGTTCACTTATTTGCTGCCTCTAACTCCTCTGTCAGACAGAGCACCTTAACTTCACAAGCCCAAGGCAGTGGGGCTGCTACATGGAAATTATGAACCAAGTCATAACCTCACATATCCAAATAAAACCTCAAGTTGCATTTTCAAGTATCTGACAACTCTCTAGGAGCTTCTTGTTTGATTTTTCAAATGCTCCAGCAGTTTGTCATACCTTATGGCCAAGTCTGCTTTTTCTGCCTTGGAGTGAAATGCAAGGAGCTCATCACAAACTAACACCAGCCCTTTGCTGGGAAAAAATGTTTTACACACAGCTCCGAGGATCAGCTGCTAGTGGTCAGCTACCTAAAGGCCTGCTGGAGAAGAAACTGGTGATCTGCTGGTCATGTCCTTTCTGATTTTTATATAGTAACATGGGTACTAATAAATGGAGTCTTAAGCTCAGGAGCTCCCCTGGGCATAAACCTAGCTTAGGTACCATCCATCACCTAAGCTGGCAGGGGCTTTGCTGCTGAGCCAGTGACCAGGGCAGGGATGAGCACCAGCATCCATGGAGGGCTTGTGCCTTCCCCTGCTGATGGACCAGCAACTGAGGGTGTCCTGGGGCAAACAAAGGAAAGCAGTAGATCCAACTTGAATGATTGTCAACCCCTGATGGTTTCATCACTTCAAATTTACATTGGATTCTAATGAAGCAGTGATGGAATAATGGGTTTGCCTCTCTCCTTGAGCTAGATAACGTGTCCTTGGGGGGGATTGGATCTCCCTTTGCCATGGGACCACAGGGAGTGTGCCTGGCCCTGCGTTGCAGCGACGGATGCCTGCGGGGCTGCCGTTAGAGACAGTATCACAGTAACTGGTTTCCAGAGACTGAATTTAGGTTTGTGTAGGTGGTATTTCCCAGCTGTGGGAGTCTGGCGTTGCTACCTTCCCACAGGGTTTCATATGTGGAATTAACCCCTCCACCACCAAACAATGAACTCAGCAAGCCCTCCAGTGCTGGTCAGGGCCACTGCACAGAGCACCCAGTCCATGGTCCTGGCACCCTGCCCTGCCATGGGCACCCAGTTTCACTAGAACTTGCTCACAGCAGAGGACTCCTGAGCTTGGGAGGGGATATCTCCAGGGGGTGCCAAGACCTGCTCCCAGCTCAGCAGCACTCCACTTCCTTCAACTCCCCACTCAGTCTCTAGTCATTCAACCTGTCCCCATTTCCTTGCTCTCCTCTAGGTCAATCACCCCCTATCCTCACCTACCATCCCAGTTTTTGCTGCTGGTTTGTCCCCTCTCTGCTTTCTTTGCCATTTCCCATCTCCTACCAGCTAGCCTCAGGCTCCCCAGACCTCAGGGCTGCATGGTCTGACACCATTTCACACACCCAGCAACAGGCATCTCTGGCCTGAGGATGGCCTGAGCATGCTTTGGTCATCAGTGGCTGGTTCATGCCACCTGCCCTGGGTTTCAGCCTGCCACTGGGACTGCAGAGCTGCAATATCCCCTGCTTCTGCTCAACAAGAGCATGGCTGGCTTTGGAGAAGCTTCAGCCAGACAGCTGATTTTAAAAAGTCTTAAAAAAAAAAACTTCAGCAAGAAAAATACTTTTTAAAAATTACCTGTATTTTAAAAGTAAAGTGTTTCTGCTTATCCATAAAACCCAGAAGCTTGGGTCATGCTCTAAAGCCATTTAGACTTCAGGAGCAGGACTGCTCTCATGCACATTGACTTTCTAGAAGTCAAGTCTCTTCTAAACTAGTCGTCAAAATCCATACAAGAGTGAAGTCCCTTGAGAAGACATCTTCCCTCATCCTGAGCCCTACCTTGGGTATGAAGCTGTGCCTTTCAGGGATGTGTCTTCTCCTGTTGACCAAAGGAAGATCTCAATCCAGACACTTTGCTTTTCAGCCACTGAAGGGGAAAGCTTTCAAATGGTAGGTTGGAAACTAGTGCACATGATTATTACACATTTTTTTGTTTCCTAGTAGTTTTATTTTGCACAACCCTCACAGTGCCTACCTCACTCCAAGGACATACCATGTCACGTGGGGCAGTCAATACCCCTGTCCTGAACACTTGCTGTCCTCCCTTGTTGCCTTGGGTCTCAACACCAGGCTTGCCTGGTTGTGGATACCCCAATCCATCCACAAGGCTCGACAGCTGCGGACATTCCCGTGAGCTGGCCATGGGCACAGGTCCCAGCAATGACCATGTGTGGTGGCAAGCTGGCAAAGAAATGCAGCTGCACAGGGGTCTGCTCAGCTGCTCTGCTGAAGGGGTGCCCAGGTGCAAGGTCATCATCCTGCCTTTGGGTGGTGAAGCATCCAAACATGCTTCTTTTAGTATGTTTTTTTGTAATAATTGTATCTCAGTAGAAATTACGTGCTCAAAACTAAGGAAATGGCAAGGTGCTTACCCTGATTACCAGGTTTTCATTGGTTACTGAGTCTTAATTTTATGACTGGAAATGAAAAGCTGACTCACTCTCCCTGGCTACCTTCAGCACTGATGCAGGAGTTTTCTGGCTTTGCTCTGGAAGCATGAAAAACATCAGGTACAATATGAATACAAAAATCATCCAGAGAAACAGCCCAGTAACAAATAGGGAAGCGTTGCTTTGGCAAAAGCTAGACAAGAACATTATGAAATAATTCAAACTATAACAATCACTATTGAATGTCTGGAAAGATGGTAGAAGTGTAGTGTTATTACACTGTGCAAAATTTGAGGTAATTTGTTCCTGGAATTTGCTTTGTTTCTCGTAGTATTAATGTCTGTCTAGAATTCCTCTTGCAAAAAAAAAACAACCCAAAAAACAAACAAACAAACAAAACAAAAAAAACCCCACCAACCTGCAAACAAAGGTAATTAGTAAATCCAACTCAAAGTAACATTAAACCCACTGAGATGGATGAAGCCAGGAAGGCTGGCTCTGGCTGCTGGTGGGCAGCAGGAGCCCTGTGCCACCAACTGGAGCACCCACCCAGTGCATCCTGCCCTCACTGCAGCCACAAGGTTAGGGGCTGCTCACGTAGGATTGCAGCTCTTGTCTCCATTTCCAACCAGCTGAATTAAAAGAAGGACAGCAATGCCCTTCTGACCAGGACAAAGCTAGGTGAAAAAAGGAGGCTCTGGATGTCCAGCACGAGCTACCCCAGGCGTGAAGCCAGCAGCTTGGCAGGGTGCAGTGCGGGGACATGGAGCACGCAGCCCCTGGTGACTCACAGGCCAGTAGATGTGGGCTGTACATGGGCGTGCTGCTCGCAGCTAAGAGGAGTAGATTTTGCAGATCACGATTAATTCTCCCAGGCATGTGAGTGCTGGATAGAACAATTACAGCTGTGGACAGCTTTATCCTCTTTGCCAAGAGCAGAAAATGGAAGTGCTGCAGAAGAGACAGTATTATATCCCCAATCTCCTTATTTAATAGTGGAACAAAATGTACTTTTATTCCTGTGCAGTTTGCAGCAACAAACTGAGGCTTTCTTCCTCTTACCCCAGGGTGCTTTCATTTGTTCTGCCAGCCCATTCCCTGTCAGTCAAAGGATATACATTATTAATGTATGGACTAAATGCTGTTCTCACTCATCCCTTTGCTCTCAAAAGCAGCACTTACATGAAGAGGACAAGCAGGATTTCGCCCCAAGATTTTAATTGTGTCACTCCAATGAATTGGTTGAACACAGACTTAAATGGGAAGATTTTTGTTCTGATTTTTTTTGGGTGTTTTAATCACTGAAGGGATTATTGTTTGGCTAATTTAAATCACCATGGAAGGGAATACCCTGGTAGCTGCTTGAAGAATTACGTCTGCAGATCTGTCTCAAATAGCAGGAGATTAAGACTGAAAATATAGCTTATTAAATTGTGATTATAAACACCTGGGATTTTTTTTAAGGGAAAATGTACTTGCAGGAAGAGATGGCACCTAAAAAGGCAATTACAAATTTTGAGCTAATCCTACAGCTGAAGCTGAATCAGCATCCAAAGCATGTTTTTGGCATGTTTTTGTCAATTGATAGGCCCATATCAAGACATACATGAATGGTATTTATGCAGAACCACAGTCAAGTTGAGCAAATCCAGCACCTGGCTGCTTGTGCCCAGAAAGTAATGATGCTTTGGAAAATACAGGATACAGCAGAACACACATGCAAACTGCACTCTGGATAACAGTTAGAGAGGACTAAGGCATATTAATGATCCTGAGAGCATGCTAAAGGGAAAAGTAATGGCTGCAAAATAAAGACCAGCTCTTGCCCCAGTGTCCAAAATGTGAGGGCTGGATGCAGCAAGTCCTGCTCCTAAGATTTTTTCAGCACTTGAGCTGCATAGGTGGGATCCCTCATGTGGATTTTACACTGCCCACTCTCACTTGTATACTGTGCTGAGGAGAAGGGCAGGTGGGCAGGGGATTAATTTCCTCTCACACAAGGCAGGAGCCTCCAGATAGAAGGACACTAAATGAAAAATAAATGAGATGATGAAGCACAAGAAAGAGGAAGAAGCAAGCAGGTTGGGCAGGAGATGCTGGAAATTCAGAAAAGCCCATCTGCAAGGTGTTGTCAGTTCAGGGTTCACTGAGGGTAAAACCAGAGTGGTAAGCCTTGACCTGGGAACTAATTATGTTAAATACATAGTGTGAAACACACCCAAGGTTTTTAAGGAGCTGTCTGGTTGCTCACTTCAGAGCAAGGGCTGGTTAGGTTTGAAGTGGTTTTAAATGTAGGGAGAGCAGGGTTTGGGCTGCTCCAAAACCCTCTTCTCTGGGTTAACTCTTTACCAGCTGCATATGGCAGTAAAAAACCTACCTGGCAGTAAAAAAACCTACCTGTCAACTGCTATACTGACAACTGCACAGCAAGCAGTGAACAGAGGGCATTGTTCACAGGGGTAGCTGAGGATGTACACCCCTGCTCTCTGCCCCATTTGGTCCCAAGTCTTGCCCTTGTGTCTCTGACTTGCCCATTCTCTTGTCACTAAATAAGGTCACATGTGTGATGAAGGGCTGAAAAGGAGAGGGCAGCATGGCAGAGGGAAATGTGGTCTTAAAAAAGATAGATCAATTTGAAAGCTAAGGGCCAAGGCAGTAAATCAGAATTTAAAAATATATAGTCTGGATAGCAAAGACCTTGTGGAGTAAACAATTAACTCAGTGAAGACGGAGCAAGGGAGCCCCTCTGCTGCTCACAAACAGTGAGGAACACAGAGAGGAGAAAGAGTTGTTTCAGCATCTATCAGCTGCAACAACTCCTGTACCTGTTCTGCAGGGGAAAGACTTGCCAATGTGACCTGAGAAACAGGACGGTGTGGCTGTGACCACCATGCATTTGGGAAGTCTGGCCATGGAGCTGGAGACAACTGTGGTGGGTGCTATTTGAAACCCCACTGGTGGATGCTGCAAAGACAGCTGGGAAGTGCTGGGAAATAGGAGAGAGATGGGGAGGATAACAGGAACAACAGCCTGACAGCTGCTACCAGCTTCTGGGATGCTTCCTGGCAAAGCAAGGTTTTGAAGGAAGGAAGTGAGGTTGAGAGTGAGGAGAGGAGAATACAGGAAATAACAGGTGAGGACAATGATCTTTTGGACAGCTCTTTGCACTGACAGTCTCCAAGAGTGTGGAAATGAGCAGGGCCAGGCAGTGCATGTGAAAGCTGGATGTTAGAGGGAGGGGTGCTGCACAGAGGACATGTCAAGGACCTGGAAAAAAGCACTAAGGAAGGCAGAAGAACTGGCAAGATGTCTAACTGATACAGAGGGATCTAGATGGAGACCCAAACCAAACCAAGGCCTCATGGGCAATCCAAAGTGACACGATAGTAGTAGCAATGCAAAAAAGATTAAGGGGTAGAAGTGTTGTGGGCAAGAGGTTAAGAGTTTTCTTTCAGGGGTATAGAGCTACAGCTTTTGGTTAGACATTCATGTGGAAATGTCAGGGAGAGTGGCTGTGATTCATTCCGCAGTAAAGAAGACTGAAGAGTTGTTGGGAGTAGAAATGGTAGCTCACTCATGTTTTTGGAGAGGAAAGACTTAATACAGCTCTCCTAGAAAGCTGGCTGGAAATGGGGATAAAGAAAAGACTGCTGTAAGAATGGATAAACTAGAAAATGGCAGTGGTCAGAAGACAAAATGGTTTATAAATAATGTTGGTTTCGATAGGTCTTACTAAATTAAAAGGACCGTTTCTACACAATATGAATCCACAGATTGGGATCCACCTCTTAAAACAGGTGGTATTTACTACAGCTTAAGAAAAACAAGAGATGCCTTCCTCAAAAAATAAGCAATATGTCCGGCACTCTGAAGTCTTTAACTAAGAAACTGACCCAAGGGTGACCACTGGGATTATTTGTCTAATGTCTCTGCATATCAATTTGCCTGAAGAGTGGCTTGAGACAGACAGGTCTCAATAAGAATCTTGATTTTAAGTTAAATTCTGCACCATCTGTTTCATTATAATCTGCTTCTATTCACTCTCCAAGGAAACAGTAACAGCTTTATTTGTTTTAAGAAACTGGACAACTAACCTTCAGGAGGAATAACATTTCAACACTTTCTCTCATAATCAGTTTTAGCAACAATAGCAATGAGCTCTTAGTAGAGCTTACGTCTGTCCGAGAGCCAGGACCTCTTGCAAAGAAAACTCCGGAAAGCAGCACCTTTTGGCTGTCAAGTTCATAGGTGACAATACTGGTTTTTTGGTGGAACTTTTCAATGTTCCAATTTTTCTGTTCTAGTCTTCTCTTGAATGGGGACTGCTTTCATTGGGGTTTCCTGTTCATTTTCTCCCACAGAGCTTCCTGGAAATGGAAGGACTTCTGTTCTTTCCCTGCCAGCTCTACAGCATGTCATCTGTGGGAGTCAAAATCTGGTCAAAAGCAGCTCATAAACTTCACTGCTGACAATGAAGTCAGCGTCAGTTTTGTTAAAGTTCCCATACAGTTTTTCACTTCCTGAGACACCAATTATATACAAACCTATTCAATTGTACTTGAAGAGATGAATATCTGGGTAAGGATGACTGCAGCACAAGGAGGTCTGGTATAGACATACCCACAACAAGGAGGGATGGAGGAGAAAAAATCCCCAAACACTCAAGCACTTAGCACAGTCATTACCACATTAGTTAGAGGGATGGTGTGTCAGTACTTGCAAAATGTCTGTCATGGGTGCCATATAAAGCACATTTTCATCAAGACATTGTTAGTTTATTGCCTTTAAATGGACCCTAACCATCATTAGCAATCAATCAATCCTGAGCCACCCTCAAGTGCTGAAAAGCAAACCTTTCATGTAAGCAAATGCAGAGTGAACTTTCTTACAGTCTAATTGGGATCCTGCCACTGCCTCTCCTCCTTTCCTCATGCAGGGCAGCTGTGAAGGAAAGGTGTTTGTCTTTGCTGAGCTCCTCCAGAAATGCAGACTGCCTGCTGCTTCCCTGCTCCCAAACACAAGCTTCCCCACACAGGCACTTCAGTTTGCCAGACTCTTCCATGGCTGACTGCTCACTTGCCTGAACTTGGGAAAGGGATTCCATACCAGGTGCTTCAGTGTGAATTCACCTCCCTGACTAAAAAAATGCAAGAACCAAAGAAAATTTGTTTTGTAGTTTGGGCATTTCTCAAGTGTTTCTCTATGTCCAGCTCTGCAGGAGGTTATTTTGCAGCCCTAATCCCCCACCCCACCATCCCTCATAATGACAGAAAGCCTTTCCTCTACCCAGCCATTTTCACAAATAGGAACAACAGAATTGCTTTTAAGATACCTCCCTTTCTACACATCCGACTGTCCTTAGCCAAAGGTTTTAACAACAAGGGCCTAGGGCCAGTTAGAAATGGCCAGTTACACTGCTTGTGTGGCTCCATGAGCCTCATGTCAGACGGTGGCAGGTCAGGAGTGCAGTCTCAGCAAGCACCTCTGTGGATGCCAGGTTTCTTCTGTCCCTTTGTAAGGAGTGAAAGGTGAAGTCTGTCCACCACTGACTAAAAATAGCACAGTCAAGACAGTATTAGCACTGGACAATTTTACTGTTATATTACTGTGCTCCTACTCATTCACCCACCACAGGTGGGGAAATGGGACACAACACAGAGAGCTGGGTCCTGAAAAAATAGCTGGAGTCACAGAGCAAGCAAGAGAGGTAAATAATTTCAGAAGTGTCTAAGAGAGTGGTATCCAAATCTCTGTCCATAGGGCACTAACCTCTCTGAGGTCCACAGAGTCATATTGCCCACACAGTTTCTAATCACAAGGTTTATAATAAAAGGAGAAATTTTGAGGTCTAACGGTGACTATAGCCCAAAAACATCTTTTGACTTTATAAATTAGAATTTGTAGTCTGTCTTGGTACAGCACTGTATATGTTTTCTAGACAGACTACTGCATCTTCCAGCCACACATAAATTGTCTTCTGATATGCAGACATCAGTTACACTGATTTTGGTAACATGTGACATAGATCTTACAAAGATGTTCAAGCTAGCAGCTTTCTGCACATGCAAGTATTTATCACATGACAAAATTAAGTTCCTACTGACTTCAGTGATGTAGAATTCAATTATTGTTTGAGAAAAATACAGGCAGGCTTTGTCCATTTAGAAGTCAGCCCAGAAGCTGAGAAGTTGTCCTCCTTCGCTATTAGTGGTTATGGTGCAAACAGTGTCACATTCTTTCAGCTGCTAACAGCTCTTGTTTTCAGATGCATAACAGCAAATTCTTTGAATGATTTACTGCAGCAGCAAAAAGCAGCTGTTTACTATTTCTTAACCTTACTTAACATAGTCTTCAATAAACACTATTTCTTAGACCTCGGTAAGAAGAATATTCTCCTCTAGCACTGACCTGGTAAGAGCTAACAGCAGCAGATGCCCCTTAAAAAATCTCTTAGGGTTAAGCAATTTTTTGTAGTCATAACAAATCTAAATTTACTTTCTAAATAAAAATGCAGCAAGAGAAAACCAGTCAGAAATAAAAATTCTTTTTCCCTCAGTTTGTGTGGAAAGAAAAAGGAGCTTCATTGACATCCTGATCAGTTCCCTTACTGCACATAGCCCATAGTGATATAAAATCTGAGTTGTGTCTCCCACGACAGAAAATACAACTGCATTAAGCATTACTGTAATACAAATGAGTAATGACCATAAGAATAATTCTGAATACCATGAGGACACAATCAAACATTTAAGACTTTTTTGTGGGTTTTTTTAAAGAAGACATCATTCTTTTATTATTCTTCTGGTTGGAAATACTTAGTTTTCCCTCTTCAAAGGATCCACAAATGTTCACAGGAAATAAATAAATAAAGCAACCATTTTATAGAAAAATATGCAGTGATTATCAAAAGCTAAAGAAAATGTGTACCAAAAGAAAGTAAAAACTATCAGTAGGTAATGGCCACTGAAACTTGAAGGCGTATCAGGAATAATAAATTAAAAATTAAGGCCTATCCTGATGGTCTACAAGTATGCTGGACAATTAACATGGATCTGTTGTCCAGGCATACTTTAATTTTGCAAAGCACTGAAAAGACACAGAGGCAGCTTGCGCATTACTGTTCTATTGATAAACTAAGGATAAAGCGACAGATATGACATGCTCTTGGGAGGGGTTCGATTACATTGGCATCCATATGGAAAAGATAGGCAGCAATGATTAATAGGGACAGTCTTGAAAACCAGAGGAAGAAATGGCCAGAATGATGTCTGATGAAAAGTCACTCAGGCATTTAGCCTAATTAGTGCTCTGCAGTTTTATATTCAACATTAACTACTATTGCACATTCAGATTTATCAGGCCAGCCTGATCCTTCTCATTGCTAGCCTGTAGGTAAGTAAATACTCAGCAGAACTCAAACTTTAATGAGAATGCTTTTGCATGTTTGGGGCCTTGATCAGTATGGAGTATATAAAGGTTCTGATAGCTCAACAGTGGGCAAACCATGCAAAAAAAAATTTCAAAGAGTTCACCACAGTGGTTGCAAATATAACAGTGGATCCTGAGAGACAGACAAAAGACTAGGTTTTAGAAGACTCAAAAGTCCACACAGTAACACCTTCATTAGCAGAGTCCAAAAACACAGCTGAGGTTCTAAAAGGCAGATACAAAGACTACAGAAATCTAAGGAAAGATAAAGTTAAGTATAGGTCCATTACCTGATGAAGAAGGAAAGAAAATTAAAGATAAGATTTACAAATAAATCATCAACAGCATTTGTGACTTCACTCAAAAGTTAACAAACCTTGTTAAGAAGTTGAAAGAGTAAGCTAAAGTAGTCAGAGAACTTTGATGGAATTCGAGTTGGCAACAGCTAATAACTCTTATCCTAGGATGCTCCAGCAATCAGCCGTGTCACTAGGGACCATGAGTGCTGCTCTCTGAGAACTCACAGAGCACAGGAAAGAGCCCAAGAGAGTAGTGGGACAAGCACAAGGAATTTAAAAATAAAGGGACTCTTGTCAGTCAGCCTAAACCTGGGAAAGGGCTAGGATAATTTTTATAGAATTCCTGTTGCAAATGCATATGAAGAAGTAACCAAGCAACACCAGACAATATGGATTTTTCAGGAACAAACTATGCCATACCTCACTACCTTTCATTTCCATGTGAAAACTGGCCTGGTGGCCACAGGTACACAAGATCCAAATCTCCGTTTGTTGTAAATGCCTTTGATATTGTCAGTCTGCAAAGTCCTCCCAGGTATGGGGCTCCAATCCATACTGACCACAAAGAGAATCACAGCAGTACAAAGTGCTCTCAAGAGGCAAGTACCAAAGGCTTACTGGAGTCTAAACAAGATACTCAAGCAAGGTCCTGCAAGGCTTTGTCTGCAATGTATCCTATCAGTGTGTTCATGAACAATACAGTCTAAAGAGTAAAAGAGGACATCTACAATATATCCTCCATGATACCACACTTGAACTGTAAACAGTTTGGTCTGAGATTCCTGAGAGGCAGATATGTGGACACTAAATAGAGGTACAAAGTGGAAATTATTAGTGGTACCAAAATTGATCTGTGATGTTGTTGCAGAAAGCCTAATATAATCCCAGTGTATGCAAGTGCCAGACCTTAGTTGTTCCAGCTACTCTGCACTAGCCTCAGCCAGCACTTTGGGTCATATCTTGGACCATATGATTCAAGAGCACAAACTGTAGAGAATCCAGAGCACCAAAAATTGCCAGACTTAGAAAATGTGACCTATGAAGAGTGATTCAATTAATTGGGTTACTCTGAAGACTAGAAGAACACAGTAGCAATGTTCAAATAAAGGCACTATTCATCTCATCTGTTGCCAATAAGAACAGTGAGCAATTGACTTAACTGGCAGGGATAAACTCTTGCTGTCCACTTCAGCAGTGGTTACAGCAGTGATACATGCTGCTTACAGGGGCTGGGATAGTGGGATCCCTTTCACCAGAAGCTTTTGAGTTAGAGGAACACTTGGTAGTTCATCTGGGCAGGTTTTATCCAATCTCAGAGTAGGGAGATGGACTAGATGTATTCCTGAGATTTCCCTTAATCCATCATCCTCTGAAAGAGCTCCAGCTTTCAGTTACACTTTGCACACTGATTGTCACAGCTACAAAGAAGGAACACAAAAATGCATGTGCCATGCCACCAAAGTGCTTCATGGACCTTGGATTTATATGTTTAATGGACAGTATTTCTCAGAGGAAAGCTGTGCCATATTTCCTAAAAAAGCTGAGACACAGCTTGAACAGTTAGATAACTATGTTGGGACAACTATAGATTCCTCCTTTCCCAGGAACCCCAATGTGAAACACTACATAAGAGAATTATAAAACATACATACAACCTAATCTTTTTTTCTTTGAAAGCTCCCAAGATAACTCCCTCAGTGAGCCTGCCTCTTTTGTGCCTTATCTATACAAAACCTATAACACAATAGACAATGTATTAAAAGATTTCAATATAATTTTTAAAATGTACAGAAAAATTCCAGACAGCACTTGACACCCTCCCACTGTCTGGACTAGAGCAAAATCACTGATGATGCTACAGAATATGTAAGATTTAGAGCTGAATTCAAAATCCACTCCAAAACCTATAAGGTTCTAAACAGGCAAATCAAAGGCCCCCAAATTACCCACAGCAGAGGGTGGCTGGGTAGACAGAAACACAAACTGACCTTTACTTTGCTTGTCGCTCCTATAGGACTAACCAAATTTACTTGTCAGACCCTGGAAGATCACACTTCTACTACTTGGGCAGTAGTAAAGCCCACTAATTCCCAACTTGTTTCTGTGAAAATGGGAAAGCCTATCAGTACCTGATGATAAAAGACATTCCACTTATTAGTTCTTCTTATCAAGATGGGAAAATAAATCAGTATAGTTTACAGAAATGCCACAAATTCCTTCACTGCTATGTGGTTTGCAAACAGCACGTGGTCATTAGCTTTACTTACTTGAGCAGAAGTGTTTTCAGCAAATAACCAAAGGGAATAGTGTCCAGGGATGTCTCAAGAGCACTGCATAAACTGCTTCCCTAAGGCTACACGGCAACTGTCTTCAACTTCTATCTTGGATTTTTCACACAGCTTTTTGACAGTAAGAAATTAGAAGCCCTGAGATAGGTAAAGCAGAGGCATAGAAATAAGCCTGAATAACAAAATTGCAAAACTGTTCTTGATTACTCAGTAGTCCCCATGATGATGGCCTCATCATAACCATACCTGCTAACTTTTTACTCTCTAAGGTGAGACTTTTTTCAGAATATTTTAAGCCTCATTTAAAATGCAATTTCAGATGGTGCTTAAAGAGATTCCCAGAAGATGAAGGCCTTTGAAAATCCAAAATTCCTCTTCAAGTTGCTCCACAAGTATCCATGACAGCTGATGTCCATACTGACACAGTAAGAGCCCTTCACCTGAATGCTAACCCTGCACAGAAATTAATCTTTCTCAAGGACATACAGGAAATGTTCCATGTCTATTTTTCTTTCTTGCATAATTTGACAGCTTCAAGTTACATGGCTGTCCATAGCCATGAAATTAATTTTTGAGGTGCAGCAAAAGCAGGCAGAAAATATGACATTTTATCGTTTATGCTTTTAATTCTCTTTAATCAGACACATTACAATGCACAACTGTGTCTTTAGCCAGGTACTAGGGTGTGCTGTCTTCCAGATCAGGAAGAGATGGAGAACTAGTCCTTCCTCTGATCTTTTAGGTACAATGAATATTGCAGGTATTCTGACTGAGGGCTATTGCCACATTTAGTACAGCCTTTATAACAATTCAGTCACAGCTTTCATTTACTTCTATAATTAACATGACAGTTATTGCAGCTGGGGATCTTACTGAACTGAGCATCATCCTTGCTCTCCAACATGTAAACCCCATCATTTCAGAGGGTATTTTCAACTTGAGCATCGTAAGAGTTTTGAAAATACCATTCTAATTGAAGGTAACCATCCCACTAATGATGCAGCTTTCCAGCTCTCCAGTGCTCATTAACAGAGATTATTTATGAAACAAGTCTTTTATTTAATGCTACACAATCTGAATTGAAGGAATAGAACATTTACTTCACTTCAGGCCCAAGCTTTAGGGATGCATCCCCAAACATTTTCCAGAGTAAAACCAGATTATCAAATACCAATCAGTGCAAGAAATATCTTTTCCATTTCTACTCAGTGTATTTTTAGACAAACTACAGCATTAGAACATTGAAGTACCTCTCCCCCATACAGCACATAGGTTGAAAGCAGATTTCTTGCCTTGTGGAGCCAGTTTGTCAGGATGTATGTATTGATAACATTAAAGAAAAATAAATGAATTGTTACATTCTGATGTCAGGTGTACAAGTGCAGTAGTGGATTACGCTGAGGAAAATAACATTATCTATAAAAGTTAAGTGGTATACAGGTTATCCCAGAGTGACTATAATACAGAGAAACTTTATGCAAAGTAAGTATTTACAGAGATGCTGTCACAGCAAAGAGGACAGGAAGCTAGTCTCACAGTAGTAGTTCAATAAAGAGCAAATGAGTGGACAAAGACAAAGATTTTGACTTTATATAATAAAATACCAAGTGCATTCTTTTAAGTGAATGAGTCTTTGAGACTATGGTCCTAGATTTTAGGAAGCCATTTGAAGGTCAGATGTATAGTCCTGCTGAATAGCAAGGGTTACTTGGACTGCTGGAATTTTTACACCTGTTGTAAACTCCACACATCACAGCAATTCTAGTACTGCTTCTAACTGCAGGGTCAAAACTAAAGCTCTTAAGCCCCCTCCAAAATGCCTAAAATGGGATTTTGTATAGTAGACCTTCCAGCACAATTCAGATGTTTCTCCACTACTTTTGTGCTGTACATCTGGGATTAGAACACAGCCCAGAACACTTTAGGGGTAATTATGATTATCTGCTCAAATGGTCTTGGCCAGAGTTATTATCCAGCTTCTTCTTGTCATTACAACTTTAATCACGTCTGATTTCTTTAAGTAGCCATATTATTTTAGTCACTTTGGCTCTTTTCCAACAGGCTTATTTTAAGCTGGTTGTGAAAGAAGGTTATTACTGGCTGGCTATTTTATGTATTCCTTCAAGAGAGAAATAACCAGACACATTTGAGGAGGAACATGTGTGGTTGACTGCTCAAAATAGCATTAAAAATACTTTCAAATCCAGTTTTCAACTAAGAGCAGAGTTGCTTTAACCCAGTATTTGGCAAGCATTTTTCAAGCCAGCATTTCAATCTTGCCACCTCTCAAGCTTCCTCAGCCATCTATCTAAATAGAAAGAATAACAAGCATAACCAGAGTTCCTCCAGTGCACGACTTCAAGGAACATGATCCCTCACAGTACAGGAATCCCATTTGAAATGGCTTGCAGTACTTAAGACTCCAGTACATAGGACAAAAACGTAGAAGGAAGTCTCATGATTCTCATGCAGCTGCTCAGGGGTGGGTTGCACCTTGAGCCATCAGCTTGACCACTAGTGGCTGGGCTCAAGCAGGCAGCACACTGGACAGTAAATCTGAGCAGCTTCCCTCTCCACTTTAAGATTAATTTACTGTAATGTACATTACTTGCAGTGGAATGATACTGCTCATGTTTTGGCAGGATGGGGAAAATTCCACTTTTGTATTTTTTATTATTTTATAAGGCAGATAATGCAGAAAGGTGAAACAGAATTTCTACAAGGAGTTAATCTGTGATATTGTAAAATCAAAGTACTACTTTATTAAGTGAGTTATTTTACACAATATGAACATCAATATAATTACAATTGTAAAAAATTTTTTATAACAAGTATGGACTGATTTTTTAGGATTTCCAAATAGGGCACAACTGTACATTTACACAGAATTGTCTTTGCATGAAGCCCAAGAGGGAACAGCATAAAAATATGAATGTTTCTGTAGCCCCTTCATTTTTGCTGATCAACAGTTTTAGAAAAGCAGCTGCAGGTTTGTTATGTAAGGTCTGACAGTAGAAGAGTCAATAGGTGTCATGACTTCACCTATAAAAAACAAGAACAACTCGGTTAAGCTGAACCATTACACAATGCTGCTTACCTCTGATGAATGAAATACCATACTACTGCTTTTTACCTTATTTCAGCTTTTTATTATAACCACTTTCAGTTACAGCCTAACAACTGCCTACTGGGAAATCTCTTCTACAGTCAACACAGAAATTCAGATTTTTCTGCATTCACTTGCATAGCTTCAGGAACAAAAAGGCTCAATTGTTGGAAATATACTAAATGACTGTTTACATTACATGTTTTATAGTAACAGACAGATTGTACTTATGTATTTTGTTCAAAGCAAGAACTAACATTTAAAAGCAAGAACTAAATAATGAAGTATTCCTACAACACTAAGAATGACCATTTGAAATAACATTAATCCCTTTTAAAACAACCTCTGGGCACAGTGAAATTCCACAGCCATTTCACCCATGTAAGAACTAGCTTGCTTCTTCCTTCTATTTTAACAGTTCAGGGGTATAACTATAACCTACAGTAGTTTTCATATTAAAAGAACTGAAGCAACAAGTCACAGTTGTTGGTGGTAAAAAAACCAATTTGTAATACACCTTTCTCAGACAATAAATTAAAAATTAAGGTAATGACCTGTAGACAACTTTATGCCTGAACATCAGCCAATTCTGGAGGAAGTGGAGTCTTAGGATGCTTGCTTTCAAAGTGCTGTTTGAAGGTCTTGGGATCCGGCATTTGAGTCTGATTAAAGAGAGACATTAAACTTTATGCACAGTACAAGAGTTAAATAATACTACAAAACCTAATCCCTGCTATATTTTATTTTCTTTCCCCAGAAGCCAACTACCTCCTTGATGACACTGCTATAGTGACAGAAGCACCACTAATTTAGCTGCAGGGTAAGATGGAGTATTTAACTGCCTATTTTCAGAGGCGTGTTTAAGCACTACTATCACACTTGCTTTGGCATGGTCATGAATGGTGTTATTCTGGCTAGGTATCTTCCTGCACATCTTACACTTCACAGGCTGGTTTGGCGGAAAACCTACCTCCTCACCATATTCTTTTTCAACACCTTAAAGGTAAACACTTATCCTTTACAGAATCAAATCTTTATGAAAGCTATTTCTTTAGTTTACAAATAGGCCAAGAAGTTATATGGCATGAACCGAGTCTCTACTTGGCACAAGCTATCTCAGACCTTTGCTACGACACAGTTGCAGGCATCAACTCCCCAAAGTGATTGATACTACAGCCTGATTTCACAACAAGAGGAGCAGGTTACAAGTACTTAAGTAAGCAACCCTCAATTTGGAATCTTGTTTAAGACATTTGAAGTGGAAGATCTATTCTGAGACTGACTATTGAAGTGAAAATGGCACGTTTATCCTTCAGCTCTGGAAGGAGCATTTAGGAAAACCAGCCAGAAAGAAAAGGACAATCTGATTAGTACTCAAATTTCTTTTTTCTTGTCAAGTAAGTTGTTCTAGCAAAAGTTACTGTGTCTGAAGCTTACATTAAAGCTTTTGGCACCACCGCTTCTCCTTTCTACAGCAACATCCATAACCACTGATTCCAAGACAGGCCAATTCCATTACAAAGAAAATGTTTCCATGTAGAGACTAAAAAGAATTGACTGCACACTTTTTACATGTACTGTCTCATACTAAGAACACATGCAGACCACTGTAATACAAAATGCAAAATAACTACCCAAATCAGACCTGAACAGGACCTCCCAGATTTTCTATCTCAATTACCAGTATGGCTGAGTAATCTGTAAGCAAGTCACATAACAGTTGCAAACTCTTCTTATAGCAACAAGCTAGACAATCACTTAAGTATTTTAGTTTCCACTATAAAATCTTCTAAAAATCCTGCTCTAGGTAGGAAGACAGACCTCTTCCTACAAGACTATTTTGACTTCAGTTCCTCTTACCCTACAGACAGTGCAGGTATATATCAAGGCAGCCTTGGCTGCAGCCTTCTGATCATGTCCTTGTTTCTTTTTTTGCTCAGCTTGCTTTTTGGCATTTTTCTGCTGCGACTGAATCTTCTGCTGTCCACGAGCCATATCTACAAACAAAAAGAAGACATTTAGTCCACAAACATGAGAAACTACTGCTACTATCTGACTGAGGAGCTGTAACCATGAGCACAATGCAGTCATATGCTCTGTCCACAAGGCCTACAACTCCCATAACTCAAACACAACTGACATCTGTTCGAGCTCTTTGCTATGTAAAGCCTCTGGGTTCAGTATCATTCTTAAAATAAACACCAGAATTATTAGGCCATTCTAAGGTGTCTTCCTCTACTAAGATTCAAGCTCTATTTTTGAAAAGTGTTTTCAATAGTCAGAATAATGAAAAGTTTCCTTCACAGTTAATAGAAACTTACTCTCTTTTTCAAAAGATACTGAAAAATTCAGGGGTTTTGTTGTTTGTGTGCTTTTTAAATCAAAGATTAAGACTCAACCTTTACCTCTGGAACTTGAAACAAGTTTCAAGAAAGGCAAATCGAAGTATTATCCAAGATCTATTATTGTCTTCTGTTTTAGGTGCTTGTGAGCTGCTTTGAAGTTGGGAACTCCAAGAACAATATGTCACTCCTCTTTATTGAAGGTGATTTTTACAGGTGGCTATTGTATTTTTATTTTTAGCCACATTTATGTGCATATGATTTCTTGAAAAAAAAAGACTGCCCACATCAGAAGCCATTACTGTATCTAACACAGGAGCACAAAGGAAGTAAATGCTATTGCCATATGCCATTACAAGGTCCACCAGAAGACAAAAGGAGACAAAAGTGTCACAATTCAGGGAGCATCAAGACCTCACATTTCACAGTGGTGCACTCCACCTGCACGCAGCCCACCAGGACACCCAATTCAGTCTTTACCCCACCCCCAGAGCACACACCAGACAGGATTTGGGCACACCAAGAGAACAGGATTCAGCATGTGGTTATATAACCCAGCAGCCCAATTTCTGCTGTTGTGTCTCCCCCAGCCCTTCACGGCCCACGCACGGTTCAGTTGTGCAGCTCTCTCAGAAGCACAACACTATCCAAGCACAGGACAGCTAGCCAAGTCCATTGTTCTCAGGACAACTAGTAAAGTCTCATGTTCCCAGGAGGGCAGCTGCTTGGCCACTGGCCCTCTGGGTAACCCGGGCACTTGCCCCAGGTTTGGTAAGTGTGGGACAGACACACTGCATGGCCACACCATGCCCCTCACGCAATCCCTCCCATCAGGACAGGTGGCTTCCCAATGTGAGAGAAAAGCCTATCCAAACAGTGACCAAACTCTAGTAAATACATATGAAAAGCCCTTAAAAACCACTATGAAAATTATGTTTCTATGAAACATCAACAACATGTGAAAATTCGCTGGTCTTGTGTGAATTTTTGGACATGTGCCTAATATGTGAGCAAAACAATGGTCCTGAGACCCAGAACAGCTCTTGTGGATTGAGAGACACCTCTGAGGCCACAGTCTGGCTCTTTCATGGTATCAAACACCACCATGTAACCCTCTGCAGAAGTATTAGACTACATCTTCAGTGCTCCCTCCTCTTCCCCCACCAGTTTCTCTAAAAGAGAATAAGTCCATACAGATAACAAAATTGAACACACTACAAGTTACATTAACAAGCAGATAGAAACACATGTGGCATCCAACAGTTTCTGTAAAATACAACACTCAATGTCAGTAAGACTACAAGTGCCAGTCTATATTTCACTGGATGCTACAACTACTCCAGAACACCCCAGCCAGGGCCTCATGCTGTTTATTTACAGCATGGCTCAGTCAGAACACGGAATTCCCACGTAAAATTTAAAAATATATATATATTGCCCATAGCTTTGCATACACAAGAAGGAATAGTAGGTTTTATTTCACTTCTATTTTATCAGCATTACAGCAATCGTCCAGGAGTCAAATGGTTCCTGACAGAAAATACTCATATGTAACAAAAAAGAATTTTTTTCACAAAGTGTTTGCATATTACTTTGTATTTTAGTGCCTTGATAAGTACTACATTACAACAGCCAACCACACTGAGCTTTTATGTACTTGGCAACTGCTGGTTTTAGTTAAGTCACAGACAAGAAAATACGATCACAAACATTTGCTCAAAAATATCAACCACCACACAATGTCTGGGACCAAAAATCTGAGAGTTTAAATACTGCAGATTACATTAATACAGCTGAAACAGAGTGTTTCTGAAACAGAGAAAAGTAAGGTTTAGACTACTATTATTCTAAGAACGTGACAAAAAAATAATCCCAAAGCTCGTTTAAAAGAATGATGAGTTCATCTACAAAGGCAAATCACTAATTTCAATTGCACAACGCAGGTAAGTGTTGTTTTCCCTATCAGGCACACCCTCACAGAGTCCAGCAGACCAGCCTGCTGTCTCCAAATAAAGAACGCGCGAGCACGTAGGAAACAGAACACACGGAAAAAAATCTGCTGCCAAATCGTAACAGGATTTTTTGCTGCCAAATCATAACAGCAGCAGCAGCACGGGCACTGTCGGGAAGCAAGGCTGAAACCCGCAGCACAGCCATACTTCACACGGGGACATTTCCCTGTAAGTAACCAGAATCCGAGCGGAGTTTCAAGTCCTAAAACTGGACACCGACAGCTGCTTCCGCTGTCACTTCCAGAGGCACACAGCAGCTCGAGGCACCGCGGCCTCCCCGGCCAGGAGCGAAGGGCTCGGGCGGCCGCTCCGCGAGGGACGCCCCGGCCCAGGCCCGGCCTGCGGCGCGCAGGGACCGGGGGCGGCCGC
>VXBC01007375.1:463816-552783 GCA_013399945.1 Ploceus nigricollis
CGGGTGCGGAGCCGGGAGGTGGCGGCGCTTACAGGGCCGCGGGTTCGCGTCCCGGCGGCGGAGGACCCTGCGGGGTTCCACCGCGAACAGCCGGACTGGGTGGCTGAGGCTGCCAAGCCCGGCTTTGCGACCCTCGGGGCCCCCCTGCGCTGCTGAGGGCAGGGGTGCGCCGGAGTCCCGCGCTGGGCGGGGTCCAGTCCTGGAGCGCACCGGGATCAGCCAGGACAGGCAGCCTTGCCCCGCCCGGTTCCCGGGAGCGCAGCGGCGGTGGAGCCGCGGCTGGCGGTGCCGCAGCGCCCGCCGGATGCGGCAGCGCTGCCTTGGGCCGTCGCCGCTTCCCGGCGGGCCCACTCCCAGGCACATTCCTCTGCGCTTAGCGTACGGGCGCGGCCTAAAAATAGCGCTGCTCCTGCTCAGCGGCATCCAGATAAATGGCTCGGAGAGGCTCTCGGGAAGGCGCTGGAGAGAGGGGATTCTGTTCTGGCTGCAGTTCGCACAGAAGGCCCGTGTGTAGGCTTGAAGGGTTAAGTAAAGTAGAAGGAAACAGCCTGCGATGGGAAGAATTTTATTCACGTTTAAAGTGCAGTAGATCTGGTTTGGACACGTTTTGCAAGGATCGTAGAGGAAGTTTACAGGCTGTATCCACTGCACATGTGATTTGAAAGTTACTGACTTGCATGAACACTGAGGTAGGCAGGCCCTGTAAGGAGGCATAAACGAGCTCTTTATTTTCTATGGACCTCTTTGTAGGATTGAGCCAAAGGAAGACTGAATGTTTGTGCCTGCTCAGATTATGCACCTGTTAGGAAAAGGCGAACAGGCAGCATCTCTGCTTAGAGGTGACATTCTGCCACTCATTGAGTAATTGTTGTAGCTTCCAAACCTGGCATCTTGAACACTTCTGTGTCTGGGGCAAAACAGCAAACATAATATGCCTGCCAGAGGAACTATAAGGTGTTAGCTTGATGTTTTGCAGAGCTTAGGCTGAATGATTGTAATGTTCTGATGTAAGAGAGGAAAATGCAACAACAACCAAAAAAAAATCCCTAAAGAAGTACAGTGAAGGTTTTAGGCCATTATCTTGCCTAGAGCATGATAGAGTTGTGAGGGAGCTGTATACTAGGTTTCTGACACTTAAGTCACTGGAAGTTGGTCCGGATGTCACTACATCTAAGACCGTCAAACATAAGCCTGTGATAAAAAAATGAATTTCCTAACATTCTGCTTTAAAAAAAAAATCTTCCTAACATTCCTGTTTGCAACTATGTCTTCCACATTAAACTGATAGCACTGAAAATGCTTATACCAGGACAGTGCAATCCACGCTGCATTAAAATGATCTTGTCACTAGGTTCTGAACTTTATGGAAATAGGCAACTATAAAAAAAACCACTCAAAGTGTATATGTGCATGGGCTTGTGGGGTGGTGTGGAGAGGGAGGCGTTTTGTGTCCTAGGCTTGCAAGCAGGTGGCTTTCAGAACGAAGTTTTGCTTTCATCAGGGAGAAGATTGACAAGTGAAGAAGTAGCTTCTGTCCTGGCTGATGCTGTTTTTAAGGACTTCTGGCCTTATATGTGGAACTGGAGAGGGTTTTTCAAGCGTTGTTCCCATACTATGGTGTTGCTATACATCTGGCTGGACAAAAATTTCGAATAAAGTGGATCTCCCAAGTACATGCTGAGCTCTGGCTGGTCTTAGAAGCTTTTACTGCTTTTAGAAGAACAAGGGATAGATCTTGCAGGACAGGGGACTGTGGCTGTTTCTCTGTCTGCTCTGTCTTCTGTCCCTTTGTGCTATAGATTCTGGTCACAGCATCGGTCCCTGTATTGCCCAAATCATGGCTTTGCAATTGAGATCGTTCCAAAGAGACTGTTAGGAAAAAAAAACCACCACAGTAAAAGAATATAAGTGCCCATAGCTGAGATTTCTACTACTAAGATAATAAGGAAAACTTCCCATTGACTGTAGATAATTTTTCAAAATTGATTCACTGCATGAAACTTATTTGTCACACCAAAGGGGGTATTGCCATGCACATGTGCAAGTTAGCAAAGAGACATGGGGTAGATGCCATGAGCTGTTAGAGAGGCAGGGCGGGCCTGTGCACTCAATGCTTTGTGTAGCTCTGACGAAATGAACCTGTGGTAATTACAGTTTATCTGGCTTGTGGACTTCCTCTCCTCTGTGTTGCTCCCACATGAGGTGAAACAAGCCAGAGTGTATGAACAAACGTATAAATAGAAGTTGAAATGTAAAATAAATGCAGACTTTAGACTGAAATGTTGCATCTTAAAATTACTAGAAATACATTGCAGCACTTTTCTGTGTGCTTCTTGTTTAATTGTTGTTTTCTAATTTAAAAACATCTCCCAAGCCCCACAGATATTACCAAATACTCTGCATTAAAATAGAGTGAAAAACAAGAACATCTCTCGGTAGTTAAGGGTAGACAAAATGCAAGGCGTTTATTATCCCAAGCAAAGCCTAACAAAATTACAATTCACCGAAATCTGTAGAAGTACCATATGCATAAAAAACACAGCTCCTTAAGGATAAGGCATTTTAGCCCCTATGTAGCCCGTAAAAATAGTCCAAATTAAAAAAAAAACAAAGATGTTATTTTCTCACAGTGAGGCAATTGATGAGAAACAACACTTCAGTTTAAGCCCAAACTTGAATGTGGTGATCAAATAAACCCCAAAATGATGGTCTACTGAGAAGGGAAGCAGCAAAGGAAACTGGAAGGAGCAGTGCTGTGAGGCAGAATTGTTTGTTAGGTTTTTTTTTAAACAGTCATGATTGTTTGTTACTCTCATGCTTATTTTTCACCCCCTTGGATTCCACCCCCCCATCATTTCCTGTGCCTGCAGAGAGGTGCAATTTCTGCCATTAGGTCAAAATACCTGTTCTGCTCAATAGCAACTTGTTGGCACTTGGATTTTGTTGCAGGTCAGTTTGAGCTGTCTCACCCTGGTGTGACTGGTGTCCCCACCACAGTTCCCTGCTGGGAACCAGGTGGCATTTTGACATGTGTTATTAAACCCATTTTGAAAGCAGTTGTCGTGAGGTACAGGGCAAGTTTGCTCACAACAGCATGGGTGGGGCTGCATCTGCCTTCTGAATCAGCTCCTGTGCATCTGCCAGGTCCTCCCACTGCCATTCCCTACTGCACTTACTGTGATGTATTTTTCCTGTTCATTTGCTCCTGTGTTCACTATTGACCCAGTGTCACATCAAACATCATCTCAACTGGCTAAATGTTGGCTTGTGGCCAAGGGCTGTCCTTGGCCCTTGCTTGCAGGGAGGAACACACTAGTACCGTGTGCCTGCCTATTGAAGGATTTTATATGGTGCCCCGCCATGACCCCTTGTCATGTCTAAACAAGTGAAGGAAAGGGAAAGAGATACCCTGGGTCTGCAAGTGACAGCGATCTGGTCACTAGATTTTGTGGATGCAGACCAATGTTGACACAAACACAGAATAGGAGAGATTGGCTTTGAACCCAATAGCCTTTGAAAGAATAGTCAAGGCTGATGCAATGGTAGATCAGAGTCAGCATCACTGAATATTAGGGACAGGATGACATGGATGCAGGCAGAACCCCAGCCAGGCTGTAATCCTGGTAGTTAGTGCTGTTCAATGGAAAACATCATGCAGCAGTGCCTATCCAACTTGGGGGCCCCACAAGGTGGTGTTTTGCTTATTTACCCTTTCTCTGCTATGTGGACTCCCCCACACATTAGCACACTGTTCTTTTCCCTGTAAAGGCATTTTTCACAGCCACAGCTCCAGCTTTCATACATCCAGTTCACACCTCCCTGACACAGCATTAACTCCTGCACCTCTGTTGACCCCGATTGCTGTGTGCTACTTCTCCAGAGCTGGGGTGTGGGCACCTCATGGGCTTGAACAGTATTGCTCTTGTAGCAAATACAAAAAAAGTGTGAGATCTTAAATCACATATTTGGCTCACAGATTCAATAGATTCTTAGCACTGCACTGCCAGGAGATGATACCAAGTCACAATACATATATACTGAAGAAATAAGTATTTTAAGGCATGTGATGGTATGCCTCCCTTTGCATGCTGCTGCAGAACTAGGTGTTCTGTAGTGCACAGCTCTGTATGCTGATCCACAAGGTTTAAAAATTGAAAACAAAGGTAGAAAAAAAGGAGAACAAACAAATTGAGAAGGAAAAACCAAAGATTAAGCTCTCTTTTGGAAATAAGCCAGGACAACAATGCAGCTCTCTTGGCAGGGCACCTTACGCTTGTGGTACCCTTGCAATTCCACACTAGCTTTAAAGAACCAGCCCCGTTAGCAGCAATGCAGCATCTTTTCCTGGTTTGCCTGCTGCCTTTCTGAACAGCTTCTTTGTTCCAGGGACAGCTGATGGATGGCATCCTCCAGAACAAGGACAGCCTCAGGTGATGTCCACCACGTTGCCAGCCTCCCTGTGCTCCTCACAGTACTCCTGGTCCCATCAGCAGACTCCAGAAAGCACATAAATAAGACTGACATTATCCTTCCTAGCAGGACAGTCCCCCCTTCTTCTGCACCCCCAGTGAGCTGGCAGTGTACCAGGTGGCCACACATGTGTAAACCTTTTCCAAAAGTTGATATAACTCTCACTTCTGCCTCACCTCTACTATAGGTTTAGGCTCTTGTGAAGCAAGGCAGCCTGCAGAAATACTTTTGCCACCAAACCTTAAATTAGGACAAACCCAAGGAAGTGTCCCAAAGTCAGAGACTACAGCTAATTTTCCTTTCTCTGGGTTTGGTTTTTTTCTTCCTATAGTGCCTGACCCTTTCCAGCACGAATGGACAGAGCTGCTTCAGTGAGCATTCCTTTCCACTGTAAGGGCAAAAAAAATGTACAAGGGAGGATGCAATAAGGAGCTGCTCACATCCTCTAAGAGACAAAAATATGAGGACTTGAGGAAAAGGCTCTTGAAGAATGACAGATGGAGGCAGTCAGAAGCATGGAGATGCAGTTCCTCAAACGTTTCAAGGCATATGCACCTCCTGGAGAGCATGGGCCAAGATTGCCTTGTAACCTTTACGTATTTTGCAGTCTCTCCTCTTTAAATCCATTTTGTTGGAAGTGAGTTTTGCTAAAAACAACAAAGCACAAATGCCTTTCTCAGCATGTCACAATTTTTTTGACCAACCCACATAGACAAGCTGGAGACCTTGAGAACATACGCTTCCGTTCTGTATAAACAGTTTAGAATAGATTTTAGCTTTGCTCAGCATTACGTACAGTTACTATTTTTAAATGCACTCCAATTAATCATTCCCTTTTTTTGCCTGTGCCCTCCATTCATGCTTTTGAATCTCGTACGTGTTCAAGTCCTTGTCTTACCATGAAAACAAATATATCTGTACATTTTTAATTAATTCAGAATACCAAGGTTTCCGTCCTCTCCACCAATACAAATACATGTATGAGGCATAAAGAAAATCCACACACTGTGTCATGTGCATGTTAAAACCTGCAGCAATTGTGATTAAAACCTCTCACAAACATGCCAATGTTGTTAACAACTGGCCTCTAGCTTCAAGAAGAGAAATGCATCCCTCAGCCTGTGCTTCTGAATGGCTGCACGTCCCAGAGATGCCTCTGTGTTGAGGTGGCTCAAAGTGTTCACTATCTCTGTTTCCTTCTTCAGCCCATCTACAATGCTCCAGCCTCATACTGGAAATATTTTGGTAGCTGCTTATTGTACCTTGAGGAAGGGGCAATTACTTCTCATCCAGAGCCAGCCTCTCCATCTGTTTTTCAGCTATCCATGTGCAGATTTCATTGCCGTTCTAGAACTGCTAAGGGCAGGATGGGAAGTTCTTCATGTTTTCCAAACAGCACGTAAAATCTTGCGAGATAAGGAAGCAAAAGGCCAAAGGTGCATGTCAGAATTACCCATAAGAGAATAAGCACAGAGAGTACACAGGAAAGGGCTCTGCAGCTGTAGGATATTCTTGATGGAAGGGAAGCAGCCTTGGACATCCAAAAGTGCCACACACGAACTGCTGGTTTTCCCAGGTTAGCAGTGCTGGCTCAGTCCCAGCAGTCTACTGCTTCAGGAAGAGATCAGTGAGAAACATCTGCTGGATTTCAACTTTCTCCTTTTCAGATGCCCCATTACAGTCACTCTGGAATCACTGCATGACTTAAAGGCAGGAATCCAAAGAGCCTGCTGCAAAGTGAGCTGTGGGGATTGCTCTTATTGCCAGTGTTTCCTGCCAGCTGCTGACAGTGCTTGGAACATAGTAAGGTCTAGCTAACAAACACTGGTGGATAAACAGGACCTGGCAAGAGAAATCAGGGGAATGATTTGGTTTGCACCAGGCCACTGGATCCCATTTCTTTGTGCAAAACCTCGCAGACTACTGCACCAGAGGAATGTTCTATGGGATGTGGTGCAGAACAGAAAGCACATTCCTGGAAGGAGGCAGCAATGCCAAAAGATGGCAGCTATGTAGAGGTAAAAGGCTTTACTTATGGGGCAGCAAGACAGA
The DNA here is from genome assembly GCA_013399945.1 of Ploceus nigricollis. Lineage (NCBI taxonomy): Eukaryota > Metazoa > Chordata > Aves > Passeriformes > Ploceidae > Ploceus > Ploceus nigricollis. The sequence continues at coordinate 470,339 of VXBC01007375.1, forward strand.
ATGTCTGTGCTAACTGACAGAACTTCTGCACCTGAGTTACTGTGGATATACGAAGTCATGTCTCAGTAGATGCTCGTAAGTGTACCCTTGGGACACACTGCCATGGGATGGAGGAATGGAAAACCCTTTTCCTGCTTTATGGCTGGTGTCTGAGCAGCACAGGCAGAGGGCTGGCTGTTTTTTCACTCTGTCCTTTAGCCTGGCTTTTGCTTGGAAACTGTGGGAGAAAACCGAGGAGGATGAATTAATGCTTCTGTGAAAACACTCAGTGCACATCTCTAATCAGGCAGAATGGCACTTAAAGAAGAGTCCCAAGAGCTGGTTGTGAAGTAACATTAAGTACAGACTTTGCACATTAGTATTTCCTAGGCTAGAAAAATGTAAAGCTCTCATTTAAATTACCTGGTTAAAAAAGAAAAAAAAAGACTAATTTTAATCTGACTACTGGTCTGCAAAGCTAATTTGAAAAACTCTCCTCTTGCAACCTGGCTAAAGAGTTATAGAGAAGTGAAGTGGAAATGCCTGGTGCTGGAGACATGCCCGTTTGTCCCAGTAGAAAAGTGTCTTTTACAATGCTTCCATAGGCAAGAAGACAAAGGCCTGATCCTGTCTAAGCATAGGCAGGAGCAGCTTAAATACCTGCAAGCTTCATTCTCTCCATCCCCAAACTAAGACTGCAACCCCTTAACATCCTGCACCGGAGCCTTCCTACTCCCACATCTCCAGGGTACCCTTCTCCAAACCAATTGTCCCAGGCTTTTCCTGGTACTGTCCGCTATGTCCCAGTATTCGTGGTAACAACTCCATCTGTTCAAAGCCCAAACCAAAGGCTGCCTGCACAACATAAGCCTTTGCACACTTCACCTGTTCACTATTTTAAAATGTGCACCTTTAAGCAAAATTAATTTAGCCTGGAAACAACCTTCCAGGCTTATTGCTTTTATATTTTTCTCTGTTACTGTAAAGAGTTCCTTGGTGAGAGAAATCTTTTCCAGAGATATTTAAAATCAAGATCAAATCAATTTTTTACTTTTCTGTTTGATAAACCAAAGAGCTTAAACTAGTATTGAATAGTACTTTGTAAGAACAGGTTCTCGTGAGACTAGCACTACGAAAAAAGACTGGCAGCGAGGATGGCTTCCCATCAGCAATTATTTTTTGAGATTTTGTACAGTCAGCTCCCAGTCTGTTCCCATGGTTTCTATCAGCCTATAAACAGGACACCTGTATTTCTCTTTTGACTTCTCAAGGCTGTGCTGCAGACAACCTGCCCCCCAGGGTGACCAGGTCCAGGCCTTACTATCCTGACTGCTTTACTGAGTGCCCTGAAGTCCCGAGGGTCTTCCCCAGATCTTTCTCTAGATGTCCCTTCCCATATGCTAGGCAAAGTTTCCACAACCAACACTACAAAGCCTGACATTCACTAGTTCCTGTGCATGCCCTGACACCACTGTTGACTTGGAAGCCTCCAATAGTACCCAGATGCAGCTGTGCATGTCAAACACACCAGTGGAGGGACTGAGGCTGACACAGCTACTCTGAAGCTTGAATCCCTTTTTCCTCATCACTCTAACCCTGCAGCCCCTTGCCAGCACAGAGCCTTGCTAATGCTCTGCACAGGCACTGCAGCTTATTACTCCACCCTGGGTCAGGAAACGACCTTAGTGCCCTACACAGCTCAGGAGCCTGTGGCTCTCATTGCTCACAGAGGTGCTGTGGAGGGCGAGGTGCTTAGGCAAACAATGATGATATGGGAAAGAACATATGGCTTTGCTGTCTCAGCACTGGAGGTGGCTTTTTACCACATCCACCTTCAAAGAAGGCAGAAATGTTTGTCTTGGGAAAGAGGAGGAGATGGGAGGAACCACCCTTGTGCTTACCCAGGCAAGAGGAAAGACTGGTCAAGTCTCTGTGAATTTCTTCAGGGCTGTTGGGGAGAATTATATGACAGTGCTGAAAAATCAGTGAAGGACACAGTTGGCAGGCTCGTGGCAGGCTCACTATGCATTTCTGCTTTTTTGTGATCCTGAGGAATACACTGACCTCACATGCTGGATCCCCTGCTCTCAGCTGTCTCATGATGGGACAGCTACATTCTTAAATCTCAGTGGTGATGTTAGATGTGGCTGCGGTGTCTCTGGGATGTGTTGCACAACACACAGAGACCCCAACACATCAGCATCCTGCCCTGGGCAAAGGCATTGTGGCTGGAAACCTGTGACCACTTCAGCCAACAAACTTCTCAGTGCAAAATACTTGGTTTTTAACAGTTAGGACAAAGCATGATGGCCAGGAGATATTAAACCAGCGGGCATACTTGCATGTTGTCTGTCATCTAACCTTAGTACATCCTGAAGAGCTTTAGGTGGGATTTACTGGAGCAGAAATGATGAATCAACTTGATCACATGGTAGAAAGCCTGGTTGCTCCTGCGTGCCTGCAGCTCTTCTGCTGCTTGTGAGAGGAGAGACAGTGGTTTATAGCCTTAAGGTTACTTGCCCTGGCACAGTCTAGTGATGGCACTTCTGACCAAGTGTCACATGGCCTCTAGGAAGGGTCTCAAGATCCTGCTACTTAGACTAAGGGGGAAACAGCTGTTCCACTGTGCTGTGACAGAAGGACCGCAGCAGTGATATCCAGCACAATACCAGTAATCCTCAAAAAGTATCCAATATCCATTCTTCAAAGAAAGGGCTGTGTCCAGACCGGGTAAGTCTGGTGCTAGCAAACGTGTTCCAGCCTGCTATCCAAGTCTCTACCACAGACAGAGCAGAGCCTAGAGAAGTTAAACTCCAGCCCCTTTGGGGTAGCTGCTCTCCAATAACATCTCCACTGCTGCCCTTCAGGCACTGCCTTTGAAGGGGGCTCAGAGCAATTCAATGGCTCATGTCACAGCAGAGCCTTAGCCAGCCCTAGTCTGGATAAGAACAGAAGTAGTGTTATGATAGATAATGTCAAGTAGGAATAACATTATTCCTTAGCATATAAGGAAGATGTGACTAAGTATTTCTGAACTTTGGCTTGCTTGCAAGGCATTCTAAAAGATAATCCTGCATCATGCTGTGGGATGCACTGCTCATGGGCATTGACGTGCACAGGTCCATTAGCATTAAGAGCATGGCAAATGCTCAGTCAACAGATGTACTTGACCTCTTCTCTGGTTCTGCTCTCTATTAAATGAAGTCTTATGTATGATAAGTACTGGCAGAAATCCAGCCCACCTCTACTTTTGGTTTGAGTGCTGTTGCTTGTGTTTAATTCTTTCAAGAAGGACCACAAGTACATTTCAAAGAGGTGGAGTTGTTCATTTGCAGCTTGCACATTGTATGAGAATGTGGTACCCAGCCCTGAGCTCCTCATCTGCAGGATGTGTTGCAGTTCTCAATGGCTGATCACTGTGTTTTTCTGCCAATTTCTCTTCATGGTCTGCTAGCTGCAGTTTTGGAGATCAGACTTGCTCCTTGGCATCTATTCAAGCTATTGAGTCCAATTTATTTCTAGCACAACATCCATTGCTTCTGCAGTATGTTGACCCAGTCCATGCAAGCTCACTAACTCAGAAGTAGCTCTCATTACTTTTCTTTTGCCAACAGACATAATCAGTAATTAAGAAGATGATGGCATTTTTAAGGGATTTCTCTTCACGAGGAGTATAGCACCCTGCAATCAGTCCCCAGCAGTCTCTCCTCTGAGGAGGAGCCTTTACAAGCACAGGGGGTCCTTCTGCCACAGAAATGTAAAAGCTCAGCTGAGTACAGGGGTCCCAACCATGCCAGGACTCTGCTTCAGCCTTAGATCTCACTCAGCTTTAAATTCTTTCCATTGACTTTATCTTAAACTTTCTGTTCCGTACACAATGTTATCAGAGCTGCTTAGGCTTTGCTGGCATGTCTCCTATATTAGTAGATATGTTTTGTTAACAGGACCAGACTGGTTGAGGTAAACTGGCTTACTCAGAGCACAGTTACTGACATGCACAGTTGGTCTGACCATGTATTCTTCTGGAGCATTTTCCCACGGAGAGGAGGCTTATACAACCATTCAGTCTGTCCCACTAGGAATTTTGGACCCATTGGCTGATTTCAGTCAGAATCTGAGGGAGCAGTTAATCAGCAGAGGCAGCCATCCATGCCCAGAGCATCCTCCCCAGGTCCTGAGAGCTGTGCTGTGAGTTTTGCTCTCTGACACCACAAAATATACGTGGAAGAGACATTGCATCCCAACAATGCAAATTTTTTTGGGGAGAGTTTGTGTCTTGCTGGACACCAGAGAATCCAGCTAAAAATCCATGAGAAAACAGATTTCTTAACTGTGCTGCTCAACTGCTTTTTAACTTTTAAGGTAAGAGTTTATTATAACTAAGAGCACTGGCTCTACATCCAAAGAAACTCTCAGGTGCAAATGACTTTACAGTCATCCTTTTGCTGGTGATATCTCTATTAGCCCAAAACTTCAGCATAAGAAAACTGAGTTAAGATTGTCAGAAAGTGATGGCAATGTTAATTACACAGTGGTGCTATAAGTGTACTGAACTTTGTAGTGACAGAAAAGCACAAAGCTGGCCCCACTGAAAAGGACTAAGAGTTTCCTAAGGCAGAAGAACCTAAATTAGTACACAAAGAGTACACAAAGAGCAGGAGCATTTCCCAGTGGTGGTTGCTTTAGACTTGTGATGGATCTTCACGAAGCACTGCAGGTTCCTGAGAAGGTGGTGTCAGCCTGCTGGTGAGGGAGCTTTATGGAGAATTAAGTTAATGAAGGGAACATGGAGCAGAAATACTGTCATAACAAAGGGGACCCCTTCCTAAAGTGCTTTCTGCAGATTGTGCAGGCAGGGCTGACATTGCAGGGTGAGCCAGTGAGCACCAAGTGCTGTGGGACCTGCTTCCTAGGAGTCCAGAGCACAGGCAGCTCAGCAAAACTCCTCAGGGAATGGCTAGCAAGCCTCCTTTGTCAGAGCAGACGTGGCAAGGAAAGGACATAGTCCATGGGCAATCTAATTAAGATCTACTATAAAGACAGTCTAAGGTGTCTCACTTTTATCTAGGAAATACAACACATGATGTCAGGCCAGTAGCAATGCATGCAGGAGTGAGGGACAGGCTGAGTAAAATTGGTTTTCTGAGATTTTATGCTTTGTGGTTGGATGCAACAGCACAAGCTCTCATCATAGCCTTCTCTTTGGGGCATGCACAGCATTGCACAGGACACACACACACAGAAGTTTTTTTGTGGTTCTCTGCTCTCTGAGATGTGATAAGCTCATGTTGGCCTCCCTACCTTTACTAATTGGGGGAGTTAAACAGATTATTGTTCTGTTTTCTGTGGTCTTTTCCCAAGAAACTAATAGTAAAGCCATAGTGCTGAACTATCACGCTGGGGAGAGCAGTATCTTGCAGCTGTGATTTAAACCTCCTTTGCAATATAGGATGAAACCAGGTGTTTACATGAGCTTCCTTCAGCAGATAATTCCAACAGATGCAGGACAAGTTGGGAATCCCACAAAGGGAGTTAAGAAGAATATATAGGACCCTTCTACCCGAGGCACAGCTCTGCCAGGAAGCAAATCCTCCAAGTATATGGCTATCGGGAATGCTACTCACTAATGCTACCACCGTGTCTTCTCTACGGAGGAGAGAGCTGCAGTCGTGTGTGGGTAAGGTGTATGGAGGGATTCCCTCAGAAGCTTCATTAGGACCCAGGTTTCTTGGAGCTTGAGAAGTTAATTGCTGATTTCTGAATAAATTAATGTATTGCATTCCTTCAGGATTTCAATATGTGTTAGACTGAGGAGCTGAACAAGCTCTCAGTGTTTTCTTTTTTTAACTAATTACCGCTGGTCGTAGATCTGGTCAATAAACAAGCCAATAAACATACAGGACAGGCGGGCTTAGTAGAGAGCTGGTTTGATAATTTTGTTGCAAATTTATACTGAAACAGAGCTATCTGAAGGCATCTTCTTGGCAGTCATCACTTGACTAAGAGCCATAAAATAATTCCTAGCCACTGCTATTATTTCTCTTACCATTTGAAATACATAGTGCTAGAAGGGTGCTAAAAGCGTGCACTTTGTTTTCTGCACTTCTCTCTGTCTTTAACGTTTATAAACAATCCTCTTAGTAGCTTATCCTCCTCTTCAGGAAAGTTTGTACATGAGAGTTAAGCATGCTTCTGTTCTTCGATTGTTTTTTTCTTTTGCCTTCCTTTTCAAAATTCAAAACACCAGTGATCAGGAGAAGTGCCGGCTGAGCTGGCTGAGCCTGCGGTGACACCCGCTTCCTTCTGCCACCTCGCGGGCTGTGGCTACAATACAAGGAACATGGCTTTTCCATGATAACATACCTTGTTTTCCTTTCATATTTAATGAAAGATCCCATGATAACAGGAAACATTACGCATTGCCACTGCTGGGCATGTCCTGGCACTTCCGAAAGGAGTTTCCCCTGCCTGCGTCAGAACTGTTGTAAGCAGGAATACCTCTCAGAGCGGTGATGACATCTTGAATTGTTTAACTTTGTTATTGCAACAGAAGGTGAGAGACTCACCTCTATTATTACTGGATTATTTTTTGTTGTTTTGTTATTGTTTGTTTCTTCTTTCATTTGTTTTAAAATTTGAGTAATTCTTTTTAAACATGAGGCCTGAAAAAAGAGCAATAGTGTCTTGTTCTGGGATACTCGAAATGGCTCAGATAAATGTTGCTGATAGTATAATACAGGAAAGATAGCTTAAGGCAAGCACTAAACAAGAGCTTTTCCAGTTTTCAGCTGGAGACTGTGGAGTGCCATTTCCCTGCTAAGACTGAACACAACCGTGCAGCACTGCATAGTCCTTCACTGGGGGGACAACAGTTTGATACAGAGAGCCAAAGAGCTCTTCCTTTCCTGCAGTGCTGGGAAAGGGCTGGTTGCTATTCTCTTTATTTGTTCTTTAGGTAATCAAGAAATTTTAAATAAATTTCAGCTAAACTACCAATAGAACAACTATGTTATATCAAAGCAAATGTTAAAAAATTAAGCTTTGAAAGGTCAAGTTGGACACATTCTGTGGATTTGATTTCACCAAAATCCTGAGTGTTTTTATCTTGTGAATAACTGCAATTGTAGCAATGGCCTTGGAAGGACACTGACTTCTTCTTAAACGTAGCAAGTCTTTAAGAGGCATGCAGCTACATTTAAAAATGTCTTCTCTTGCCCATAGTTAAATTTATGTGTGTTTGATGAGTTGTAACTGCTCCCTTACCTTCAGAGTGTTTTGCCATGAAGAGCCATGAATCAGACTTATTGAGTGAACCCCAGTATTTTGTTATAATATAATCATTTCTATTTATGAATTCATGGGCCATACTGAAAACATAATTGTTCAGAATAACTTTCTTTCTGGTGATGATCTTGTTAAAATCTTTTAAGACATTCGACATATGACAGTTCCTCTCTTTACAGAAGCAACTATATAAAGCTCAGAGAATACACATAATCCTGACTTCAGAAACATATCCCAGTGAAAATGTTCCATGCTGACACTTGAGGAGCCACTGCTCGCACCTCCCACTGACCCATTTACCCTGCCTCCTCGGGAGGTTGTGGGGCCTAGAACAGAAGTGTTTCCAAAAAAGTATCCTTTTGGAATGATGCCCAGCACAGCTCGGTTCTAAGAGCCTGAGTCACCCCACATCTCTCCTTGACCCCCATGAAGGTGCCTACCAGCTGCACCTGATCTCAGCATGGGAGACCAACACAACGACCTGGAGCCAGAGCTAGAAACTGGTGCAATGCCTACAGAAAGGCTGATGCACAAGCAGGTCTCTGCAGGGAGCCTTGATGCAGAGAGAGCTCATCCATGCTGATGCTGTTTCTCTTTAGGCTACTATTTAGCGCAGCTCAGCGTAAGGTGCTGTGCTGACGCAGTCTGGAGGTTTGACCTGTGCTGCTTTGCATCCTGCCTGGCAGAAGCTTCTGACCTGATGTGGTTTTTTGGTTGCAGTTACCCCATCACACCCCCACAGGGGGGCTCCCAACACCTGCAGCCATATGCAAAGGGGGAGCAGAGGCACATGGTGTTGGATCTAGGATCACTATGGTGCAGGGGCATCACCCACACCTGACCCCTTCCTTGCATGTCCTCGTGTCTCTGGACATTCCCAACCCTTGGATCTCCCTAACCTCCCATGGTCCTTGGCCACCCCAGAGGTCCCTGTCACCATAGGTGTGCCAAACTCCCTCAGACATCTCCATGCAGATACCTGTCCCCCACTGGAAGTCCCCCAGCCTCTGGGGGTCCCCAATCTCTGGGGGTACCCAACCTCTGGAGGTCCCCACCAGTAACTGCATCAGTGTCGTGGTTTTGGTTTCCATGGGGCCAGTAATGTGCATGCAGTGAAGGGTGACATCTGCCACTGAGGGCCTCAGACATACAATGAAGGTGTCAGCAGCTCTCAGTCCACAGTGCCATCTGCACATTCACTGTGATCCAGTACTGCTCCTTCTGGGGCTTGATGTCAGTATCAAATCCATGCCTGTGCCTCCTGCTGTGCCAGCCCTGGTGCTCCTTGTTCTCCAGGTGCCACACCATGCAGCTCACACCCAGCTCCTTTGTGACAATGAAGATGAGCTGGAGCAGCACCCACACTGTGGTGGACACCAGAGACACCCAAAACCTCTCAGCCCAGAAGCTGAGCTGCCCCCAGATGCCAATGGACTGCTGTCATGTTAGCCTTCCAAAAATGAAGGCAAGCAAAGGAATGCCTGGGTTCAGGATCGGGCCTGACAGGGTCTGCTGGCTCCTCTGCAAGTTGCTGGGTGGACATCTCTAGTCAGTGGGATCTGGGTGGTGCTGGGGAGTTGCAGGCAGAGCCCTCCACTGCTCTTCTTGCTCAAATGCCCCCTTGTCCCAGTGCAACACCATGGGACTTGGCTCTGCCATGTTACCCTGGTTGGATGGAGATATCAGAGGTGACATTGACATCTCATTACAACGCCTTGGTGTGAGACATTGGCAACAGTGGGAGCAGCAGCAGGGATCTGCATGGAGATGTCTGAGGTGCAAGACCACTCCTTGCACCAGGCTGGTATAGCCAGAAGCCTCTGCAGAAGAGTGTGCATAGGCTCTGCATGGAGCTAGCCCTGCATTTGAAGCGACCCTTTTTGCTTCTCCTGGGTTTCTGTGTCTCCTCCCCTTGTCATTCAAGGCCCATAGCTATATCCCAGGGAAGGCATCCCCAGGAAAGCATGCACCCCTCTGGGGGACAGACAGGTAACACATCATGCAGACAGCTTGAGAGTATCTCTGGAGGGGGATTGTCAACCAAACAGGGGAGTGCCTTCATGCCAAGGAAACTTTTCCCTGAGGGGCTGAAGGATCTCCCAGTCTTGGGGACCATGCACCACAGCTGGGTGTCCTCAAATGGGCATCAAAGAGGGAGGGAGGAGAGTGTTTTGAAAGGGAGCATCAAGGAAGGAGGATGATGACAGTGGGGGGTAACACAGGCTTGAGGAAAACTTATGACTGACTGACTCACAGATAATGGAGGTACCTCATAACATGATCTGACGTGGTGCTCCTTTCATGTAGTGTGAAATAGCTGAGGGCTCCATCTTTTTGTTACTCACAGATGCTGATTTCCAAGGACTGGAGCCTTCTAGGGCAGTAATTAAGCTTTAAATGGAGAGATCAAATGTAGAATAAATATCTCATTAACCTTGACAAAGCACAATCTTTCTTTACAGCTCATAGCAAAAGAGAAAGTGAGTATGAAGGATGGGATGAAACAGGCATCAGCTTCCCTCCCTGCTGGAGAGTGGCATCTGGCTGTTGGAGTATCTGCTCAGCTGGAGGGGCCTGAGCACACATCCACCACCTCCTCCCAGAAACCAGTGAGGTACAGGCTATTTCAAGGATAAAGAAAGATTTTCTAATCTTTCCTTACTGGAACTAGGAGCACTGCCGTGTGGCCATGGATGCAAAAATCGTGGGGAACAAAGCAAGAAACAGAAGGTGTTTGGTTCTAAAAACAAACAGTTGGGCTCTGTGCCCTGTGCAGGGAGATTGGGATTTTCCACTCTTGGGACTGTTGTGTTTTTTTCTAAATACCCATCATTGCCTCAGGTAAAATGTGCAAAACAGAGCTCTGAAATGTAGTTCTGCCCCAGCCATAAGTGCTGATCATACCTTCCTTGAATGTAAAGTTTAGAAGTTTGCCAGCAGTAAGATTCTCTGGCCTGCCTACTCTGGTCTTATAGTTGTTTGGTCTGTCTGGAGAGGAGAAATTATGACTTTATCCTAAGCCAGACGGAAAATGTTGGATGTGTTTTGTTATTGTGAAAGCCACTGTTTTTGAAAGTGGCACAAAGAGGAGCTTGACCTCTCTCCTGTCTCTTTTAGCCAGTGGAGGAGAAGGGAAATGCCAAAAAGCCTTCACAGCGAAGAGGATTTTTCCTAAGGATACAGCAGGGTTAAGCTGGGTGTTTATTTCTGAAATTACCCCATTAGCACTCTTATGCAAATGAAATGTGAATTCTTGAAAAAAGAGCCACTATGCCAACTGATTGAAACAAGACAGGGCAAGAACTAGCTAGCATAAGGTTGGCCTGTTTGATGAGATAATAACAGCCAAAAGGATGTAGGTCAGCTTCCTGGGACCATGTAACTAGTCTTTGCTGGTGTGAAACTGGCAAAAGCTATTTGTCTGCTTTGCGGGTGTTGTTGTGTGATGAGACAAATAGACATGTTTGTCAAACAGAAACAAAAGTAAATGGAACTAATGAAGCATATTCATGTTGGGAACTTAGCTACTGGATCTTTCAGAGCACTTTCATGTGTATGATTCACTAAGGAGCGAGCTTAAACATACTGTCAGGTTCCCATCGCTCGTACTGCTGAAACCTTGGATTTGGGCTGCTTATATATTTATTTATTTATTTATATGATGTTTTGGAGCATCAGTGAAGGGTGCCAGTACACAGATAAGGCAGGAATCTTTGAGTCCTTGATGTCTCAGTGGGCAACAGCATCCCAAGCTGAGATGGGAAGACCTGAACTGATGAGTGCCTGGGATTCCTCATGACCACCAGCATGCAATGCCACCCTAGAGGTTAACTCATGGGCTGTGACAGGACATGTTCAAAATACAACCTCTCTGTGGTTTTGGCCACTATGAGACATTCAACCTTAAGGGATGAACCTCCATTCACTCTTCTTTACACTCCCTGATGGTGGTAAAGCCACCACTGGATGTCATGGACTCCTGACCCGGGAAGTGAATGTATTGGGTTTACGTGGCAGGGTTTTGAGGGGGAACGGGTGGGGGCCTATAGGGGTTGGCTTCTGCAAGAAGCTGCTAGAAGCTTCCTCTGTGTCCCACAGTGTCAATGCCAGGCAGCTTCTAGGCAGACCAGTGGCTGGCCAAGGCTGAACTCATCAATGATGATGGCAGCACGCCTGAGAAAGCTGAGCCCATCAGTGTTGGTGGTAGCACTCCTGGGATGATGTATTTAATATGAGAAAAATGTTATTGCACAGACACAATTGTGGCCAGAGAAGACCAAAATGAGATTATGTGATAGCAATGACTCTGCAGACACCAAGGTCAGTGAAGGAGGGGAGATGGAAGTGCTCCAGGAACTGGAGCAGAGATTCCCCTGTAGCCCATGCTGAAGACCATGATGAGGCAGCCCATGGTGGAGCAGATATCCACCTGCAGCCTGTGGAGGATCCCACAGCAGAGCAGAGGGATGCCTGAAGGAGGCTCAGCCCCTGTGTTAAGCCCATGCTAAAGCAGGCTCCTGGCAGGACCTGTGGGCAAAGGAGCCCATGCTAGAGCAGTTTTGCTGGCAGAGCTTGAGACCCCATGGGAGACTTGCACTGGAGCAGGCTGTGCCTGAAGAATGGCACCCTGTGGGAGGGGCTCCTACTGGAGCAGTTTGTGAAGAACTACAGCCCATGGGAAGGACTCACATTGGAGAAGTTCGTGGAAGACTGTTTCTCATGGAAAGTGTGATAAATGAATATGATTTGTGCTAATAATTATAACTATATAGATATTCCAGAAAATATTTGTTAAAAAGTAATAGAGGAAAGTGATATGTAATTAGTGTCACAAACCAGATGTTCACAGATGTTCATGAGATACAGGATGGAGTATTGAGATATTTTAACGCAAACGGCCTTGGGAAGGACAAAGTTGGGAAAACTCCAAGAGCAGAATTGGCATTAAGACGAGTAAAAGTCCAGGCAACTCCCTAGGAAAGAATGGCCTTGAAGATGAATAAGTTCGTATAATTCCAGATAGGGAACCCAAAATAGTGGTCTTATCTATGAAATAATAAGGCTTAGTTGGAACATAACGCTTACTTACATAACACAAAGCTTAATGCGCACGCGCCACCTGCTACGTTATTCAGAGGACAGTGAGGAAGACCATCGGCCTTCATCCAAGAAGACCCCCAAAGAGTCCAGAAGACCCCCTAGCAACAACAGGAACATGCGCTGTGTAATATAGTGACATAGATTTCAAGAATCGAAAATGGGAGGAGATTTACAGGAACTGTTGATGAATATGTATTAGCATACAGTATAAAAGTTGTGCTTGGATTCTTTTGTCTTTTGTACGTGTGGCAGGGTGGGAAGCCCTCCCCGTACCCTGACTGGTTTTGCTTATGCTTTATCCAAACCACTGCCAAATTTCTATTTGTAACTACTTCATTATATTTGATTGTATTATTTCATACCTCAATTAAAATTGCTGCTAAATTTTAATCTTGTGGTTTATTAAATTGGACATATAGGGACCTCATTTATGGCAAAAGGACCCCATGCTGGAGCAGGGAAGTAAGTCCCTTCCCTGAGGAGGGGGCAATGGTAGAAACAGCATGGGATGAGTTGACCACAACCCCCATTCCCTCTTCCCCTGCACTGTCCTCCTGTGCTGCTGGCAGAAGGTAGAGAGTCAGGAATAAAGTTAAGCCCAGGAAGATGGGAGGGGTGGGGGGAATGTGTTTTTAAGATTTGGGTTTAATTCTCATACTACTCTGAATTTATTGGTAATAAATTCAGTTAATTTCTCCAAGTTGAGTTTGTTTGTGCCTGACAATAACTGCTGAATGATCTCTCCCTGTCCTTACCTCAACCGACAAACTTTTCATTATATTTTCTCTCCTCTGTCCCTCTGAAGACAGGAGTAATAGAGTGGCTTTGATGGGCACCTGGTGTCCAGCCAGGGTTAACCCACCACAGTGACCCAGGCTTGCAGAGCTACGGAGCCTGAAAGAAGAGCTGGGGATGCAAGCATTTGGCTCCCCAGATGTGTTTGGCTCACACCTATCCTGCTCCCATTGTCATTTGAGATGGGAACAAGGAAGCTGAGAGCTTGTCCCAAAGGCAGGGTGCTGTTGGTTTTATTGGAAGCAGGCCCTTTGCAGATCCCAGTGCATGGGCTGGAGGCAGGCGTCTTTGTTACCCTGGTGCAAGGGGAGACCTCAGGGGCTGGGTTTCCCTCTCATGTGGGGCTGGAGCAGCGAGTGGACCGTAACCAACTGGGCTGACAATCAGTGCAAGGACAGTGTGGGTGCTGAATTATCCACTTCCACACACCTGAGACTAGGATGGCCTTGCTGAAAACAAAGTACACACAATGCCTCGGTGCCCTCTGTTCCTCAGAAAACAGCCTGCAGACAGCTGTGGAGAGATCACAAAGTCCTCACACTTGAGAAGGAGGATGATTCCTAAGAACACTACCCTGACAGAAGTGCTCCTGGGATCCCTAGAGCCCCCAGGGTGCAAGGTCCAGGGCTGGAGGCTTACACTCAATCTGTCCCAGGGCTTTCGCCACCCATAGCTCCTTCCCCTGCTGCTACAGAAGTCAGTGTTTTGCCACCATATAGTAAACTTGAACTTTTTTATTTTTTGGCTCTTAGCAGGTCTGTGAACACAATTTTCCTTGCAGATCAGAGAAACAAATTCCAGGTGGATTTAGAAACTACCTTCCAGACTTCACACACTGCCACCCTACAATGCTCCAGCCTATCTTATTCCACTTCATTGCATTTAATTGTGACTCCCTAGAGCTTTGGTGGGGAGGGAGCCTGCAAGCCACCTGCTACAGAGAGGGCTGAGATGCCACTGACTCCTTTTGCTTTCCTTTGAGCCTAGTAGAGCAGGTGACAGATGTCTCTTCTCCTTTCAGAAAACCTTTCTGTTCTGCTGTTCGCAATTTCATTCTCTCTCCACACTATTTTCCATGATCACACACACTTCAGCACCTGCCTTTTCCAGCTTTTCATCTGACTTCCCAGTTTGGCTTCCACTTTCAAATCTCTTTGCACACTGTCATCTCATCATTAGCTGCAGTCTTCCCCAGCTGTAGCACACACTCCAGCTGCTCTACTGACTTTTATCTCCACTTTCTTCTCCTTTTCATCTTTCCTCTGCCCTGAACTCTTTCCAGTATGATTCCTTAAGTGCAGGCTGTCACATACAAAGCTCTGACATTGTCTCTGACCCTGTTTTCTGTTTCCATTAGTATTTTAGAAACAAAATACTAGGGACTGGCCTATGTCACCTTTTGGTTTGTCCTGTTGTAAAGAGATTTTAGCAAAGAGAAAGGGGCAGGTGCTCTAGGGGTTTGGACAGACTCAACGCCTGTTGGTGTCTGACCCCAGTGGGAATGGAGGTATGAGCTGGCCAGTCAGCCTTGCAACAAAGCTCTTCCTTGCAACAAGACTTTTATACATAAGCCTTATAATTAAAGGCATTCCCCCAAGTACTTTTGCATGAGTATCTCAGGAGAAGAGTAGGTAAAACAATGCATTAGCTTTCAAAGTAAGTTGTCCAAGTCTGGTTTTGACTGGATGTCCCATCATAGGAGCTGTATTGCCAGAGGACAAGGGTCCTCTTCACTGCCACATTTACTATATTTTACTTACTTGCCTATTTGCCCCTCAGATTTTGCTATGAAAGCAGCAGTGGCTATCAGAAGTGTCTGCTCTCCCCTGCCAACACCTCCTGACTGCTCAATGGCTCACCACTGAGTTTCATGCATGAGCAATAAGGACTCATAGACAGTGTTTTTCATCCAGGTAGGAACTATGTAAGTTGTGCAGGCTCAGATTTTGTTGGTGATCTGTATGAAACAAACCCTCCTTTCTGTGTAGCAGAGGTGAATTCCTTCAAGATTCAGGAAATGTAAAAAAAAAAAAAGCTTAACTCCAGAAGAAAGGCAAGAGGGTTGTATCTGTTAAAGAGGGAGGTAAATGAAACAGGGGTCTTCCTTAGGAGATCTTCTGACTTGAGCACAGACCAGACTGATGCTATTTCTCTCTATTTCCATGATGTGTGCACTCAGTCAAAAGTTTCGTGTCTTTGTTCATCTGAGTTCAATTAACCTGGAACTTACATACTCTGCTTGGTACGTTTTGGGTGATAGGCACTCTGTCAGGCTTTGGCACACAGGTGATGTATGCTACCCAGAAACACAGGTGTGAGATAAGGAAGATCAAATGCTAATAGTTCCCTGCAACTGTCCCTGAGATTTGTGGAGACATTTATGACAACACTATTAATTTTTCCTGTAACAGAAGCAACAGCTCATTCATTCATTCATTCGTTCACTTCCCTTTCAAGTAGAAATGTCCTCCTTGCAGCTCAGGTGCAGAGAAATAAAAGGCCTATCTTCCAGTTTACTCTTATTTTTCAGCATATGTGCTACACTGTCTGATTGCAGTGGCAGCACTGGGATGGCAGCCTTGGCTCTGGCCAAGCACATTTTCCTTCTTGGTGTGACTATCAGTCATGTGCCTTCTGCAACCACTGTCCATGCTTTGGGGGATGTTTTGTGGGTTCCCTCAAGCAGCCCTGCTGAAACCTCTGCCCTGGCAGAGCTCTCCAGAGCCCCAGTGATTGCAATGCCTTTGGGCTCTGGTTTACGTGAGTGGCTAGCACAGGAAGCAGGAGAAGCCATCCAAGGAGTCTGTGTCTGTCCTGTGTGTGCTGAGACCCAGCCTGATCCTGTGGCATGTCCCTGGCTCCAGTATTGGCCCTGAAACAACGGGCCAGCAGCATGATCACCTGTTGCTCTCTGCTGGTCAAGCTCAGGAAGACCCAGTGACAGGATTCTTTTATACTTGCTTCTGGCCTCCTAGTGAAGCATTTTGGATATTCTGCTCAAATGTGTTGTTAATGTCAGCAGGTGCCTTTATGGGCCAAAGACAGAGAAAAGTGTGAGATGGGGACAGGAGCCCAGGTAGCCTTGCCACCTCATGCCCTGAGAGGACAGAGGTTTATTATCCAAGCAGTAGGGGAGAGATCTCTCAGGATTTACATGCACAAATAGGCATATATAAACACACACACACACACACACACACATATATATATATAAAAATATATATATAGCTCATCTACATGAGTTATGTTCTGTGTGTTCCCAAATGAAAGCACCAGTTCTCCTCTCCTCCACAATATATATATTTTTGGTTTTGGTGTAGCTTCAGGACTCAAGAGAAGGTTTTTCTTTTGCAGGTTTCTAGGTAGGGGTAGAGAAGAGCTTGAGCTATTGCTGACTTTAAGTGGAAATCTTGCATAATTGAGCCTTGCCCTTGTACCAGTTAACAGTACTTGGTGGAAAAGTCATGAAAATATTTGTGAAATATTTTTATCCATATAGGCAGCATTGTGTGGCAGGACTTTGCTACTTTCCACCACAATGTAATGTCAGTGATGGACATGTTTCTTCCTGGCTTATCAAAGGAGGTGTCCTGGGCTGTTGGAAAGGATGGAATTTGAAGGGTGGTCACTATCTGATGTTGCCTTTACTGAGTTGTGGTGTCCATGACTGCCAAAATGGTCTAATTCTGCTTCTCTGTGTCCCTCTCAGTCCTTAGATACTAAGCAGAAATGTTACGGCCCTGAATAATAGTGGTGAATGTTACACCAGCAGTTTTAATGTTGGTATAAAGATTACTACCCAATGCAAAACTAAGAAGAAAATATGAAGAAAACTCCATGTACTTGAAGTAGTCCTCTTTTATCTTAATTGTTTTAGAAAAGGATGCATGACCCTGAGATCACCTATGGACTCATACTATATTCACCTGAGACATGAGCTTTCAAATCCCTGCCCTGCTACATGTCCCTTTGATGGCCTTGGTACCTGGCTGAATTCTTTGTGTTTCAGTCCTTACTCACCTGGGCGTGACAGTGACTTCAGACCCCATGGAGCACAGTGATGGCAAGAGCAAGAAACACCAGCTGCTGTTGTCAGGTTTTCAGGTAGATGGTACAGCCTGGAGCAAGGGGCTGTGTCATCACCACAGTCCTTTCTAAGGCCTTCTCATCCCAGAGCACCAGAGCTAGAGCAGAGATTCCAAAGTTCAGACACTGTGCTGCCAAGGGCATCCCGTGCCTGGTGGCTTCAGCAGCTCTCACTAAGCTGAAATATTAATGCTGGCCTCCTCTTTGCATGGAGCAGCTGCTGTTATGGAGAACTGCAGACAGGCCTGTGCTCTCACAGGTGGCACAGCTGGAGCTACATCACCCATCCTTTCTTCAAAGGAAATAGGAGAAATGCAGAGGGCAGTGCAGACCCTTGCTGAAAATCATTCTAATAAGGGGTGGGTAATTTTTCATTTAGATGTAAAATGTTAGATCCTTCAGGAAGATTACTTTGCAAGCACAGACTTAGACTTAAGGTGTAATTTGCTCTCACTGTGTGCCAGAGGAATCCCACTGCCTTCTAAGGCCTATCAAGTGCAGATAGGGACGATGCACCCATTTAGCAGAGAGCTGAGTTATTCCTTAGACAGTCTTTCCCTTTTGGCATCTACTTGTGCAATCATCAGCTCCTGGCTGAGTAACTATGGTAATAAGAGTATATCATGGGCACTACACTTACTCACTGTTGCCTGGGTCACAGGAGAGGAAAAATAGCAGAGCAAGCTGCTTAATTTCTTTGTTTTCTACACACCCATGCTAAGAATGTGGGAAAGAACTGGACAGGACTGAAGTCCCTATATCTTCCACACCCTGCTAACAGTGTTTCACTTGCAGTGCAGACACAGAGACAGGCACTCCTTCCTGTGCCCCAGGGGATCTGCCCTCTGCAGCGCATGCAGCTCCAAAGACTGATGTGCCCAAAGAGCAGGATGTGACAGTGCCACCAGATGTCTCCAGCAGCAAGATGAGGACTTTGCAGTGGGCTCTGGGAGTGCCAGGGGACAGTGCTTCATGCTCAGAGTGCTTCTGGTTCATCTGAGAGGGTTTCGAGGGAGAGGAGTGCTGCACCAGGACTGGGAGTGCTGACCCTGTTGTGCTGGGTGCTGTGCTGCAGGCACCTGGAGGGGCTCACTGCTCCCCAGTGCAGCACCTGGGATCTCCCACCTGCCAGCGTGCACCAGGGTGGCTCTTGCCAAGGGATAAGGAGCTGGTGTGAGTGTGAAAAAGATGTGCTGGACTGGTCAGACTCAGAGTCTGGCTGCTCGTGCAGTGACTCCCCTAGGGGCCAAAAGCGAGATGGGGAGTTGGGCTGTGATGCCTGCTATGCAAATACTATCAAACCTGCCCTTTCTTCTAGGGTCTAGAGAGCTTACAGAAAAATCCTTTCCTTGGTGCAGAAAGCCCCATTTCATGGTCCATGGGGCATTAATGGCACCTTGCGCTGAGACTATAAATGCACACATGGGAGGCAGAGGAAGAGGAGGACTCTCAGGTCCTGGCTGTGCAGCCACAAGCTCTGCTGTTTTCCATCTTCACTGCTTCAGTCAGGCTATTTTTATCACTTGGGCTGCAGTTTTTACTTCCTATTTTTATCCTGTGTTACTGATTACTCCTGATTATGAAGGAATTTAAACTTGCTCAACATATGTTAATGATTCTGTGTTACACAGTGTTGATTGGAGGATGGTGTCAGCAGCCAGAGCTCGGGAACAAAGTCTGTGTAGGGGCCCAGCCCCAGTTTGGCACGAGAATAACAGATTGTGTTAGGACCAGGCACTGTCAGGTTTTATAACAGAACATATAAGAGCCTATGCTGGTTTTATTCTTCCTTTTTACTTGACTGAACACTCAATCAGGAAGAGTTTCTAAGTCACAATCACAAATAGCCAGAAGAGGCAAATCCAACAAGCTGTCAGGACTTATTTTTCCAGAAAGATGAGTACAAAATGCTGTTCTTATTTACATTATTCATGCACATTTTCCTAGTTCTATAGGATTCACTACCGCATATAATGTACTACTTCCAATCAAATGAACTAATTTCTCAGCAAATTGTTCTACTTTGCCATAATCCACTGGTGGGGTTTTTGCTTGCATCTATTGGAAATATTATTTAACCAACTGGGAAAAATTTAAGCTACACTGATCTGGAAGAAAAGAGAATCTTGTGAATTAGTCACACTCAATTATCAAGATGCTTAGGAGCCAGAAGAGACAAGCCTGCATGTGACCTCCAAGGTGACCTCTGCTCCTACCCCAGAGGGAGAGAAGAGCAATGTTTCCAAAATGAAGAGCCTTTCCTTCACTGGCACCCCTGCACAAGGCCCTGGCCCACCTAATGAGAGCCCTGCAAGGTCAGCTGGTGTGGCTGGAGTTGCTCTGAGCACCTCAGTGCTGTCCCCTCCAAAGAACCTGAGCTTAGATGCTGAGACAAACCGAGATACTCCACACTTAAAGGACGGTCCAATTTCAGAGAGCAGATGGATGGCAAGCGAGCCCAAGGAAAGGGCTGGAGACAATTTAAACTGCACCTGCATCCAGCACTGGATATCTACAAGCTGTCAGTACTGCCTCAGACAAGCTATCATTTATCCTCCTGTATAAGCACATCTTGCTCTTAAATGTGTAGTTAAGAGGAAGAATTACTACACTAGTAAGGACTGCATTTGCACTTAAATGAATTTTTAAACATCTTCTTGTTTAACCTTCCTGATGGAATAGACATGTCTGCCTGTGAAAAATTTGAAAACCAATAAATAATACATCCACTGAGTACTTCACCTTGGGAAAGGTCACATTTTGAAACGTCTGTCTGTTCATCAAATTAAACTTTCTGTTTGATGGAAGGGAAATTCTTTGGATTCAAGGACCAGTAGCAGAACTGATTGTACGACGGGTCTTTGAGTTAAAACAATAGCATCAAAAGCCAGGGTGGTGCTGCTGGAGCAGCCTTCTACTGCAGGGAACGCACAGAGTCTTACTGCTTCAATACCCACTCAAAATAATTAATAGCATATCAGTAATATGACACAGTGAGTGAACCTCTTCTAAACTATGAAATTCTTAATGGCTACCATGCTTCAGACTTTGGGACTGGGGATTATGGCCCGGGTGTTCCTGCAAAGGGCTGGTGCTGGCAGAGGGAAATCTTGATCTGGGCAGAATGACTGTGCTGGGGTAGCCCACATGCTTAGTAAGCCTGCTGTCCCTGCCAGGGACCCCTCCCTGCCTAGCTTTGAGAAAAATGTCATGCTATTCTTGTTGGAATTTCTACAACTAAACAGAGATGCCCAGGACACTTCCAAAAGCTCAGGACTCGGAGCAGGGTGTGCAAGGAAACTGCCTCTGGTCAGGAGGGACACAGGGGTAACAGGCACCTGAGCTGAAAAAATCACAACTCTGGCACACTTAGAGCAATTTATGATACATGCTTGGGGAACTCTCCTGAGACCAGTAGCACAGCAGAGGTGAGGTGTTGCATGTAAATCCCCTTCTTCTGCCATGCGTGGGGAATTCAGGGAAGTTCACAGAGACTGCATTTTCCAGGCTGACAGCCATGGCTCACCACTACAGGAGTGCAGATATTAGAGACAAAATGGGGAAGGAGCTCTACTGGGCCAAGCTGGAAAGCTTCTTTCATGCTCATCATGGCTTCGAAAGCCACGCAATATCTGTGGGAGGCAGAAAGCTGTGTGGGAAGTGGAGGGGGAGGCTTGTGGGGGAGCAGCTCACAGGCATCAGTTGCTAGGGTGGCTTGTTGGCCAATGGCAAGGACATGCTGTGGAGAAGTCCTGGTGTGCAGGCTGGGGTGAATCATGGTCTAGGCTTGCCATGCAGTATATGGTAGGGGGGAAGGGAAATTTTGCTTAATTTCCAACTTTATGGTTAGAAAATTAGCCTTTTATTATAGCACAGGTTTCTGTATTTATGCTACTCTTGCTATGTGTTTTACATGATCTGAGTGCTCTTTACTGGTACCACTGCATTCCAGTAAAGCAGTGTTGTAGACATCTCCCCTGTAACAGGGGGCATGACAATCTTCTGAAGTGACTTTGCTTTCTGCAAGGCTGTCAGGGTCAGTTTAGGACCAAGATATGAGAGCTTTTGGACAAAAGCACTGGACCATGCCTGCCTGGCTGTGAAATAGTCCTCATCCTTTGTCCTGCCTTGCTCTTCTTTGCTTGACCTGACTCCATTTGGATGCAGGAGCCCTATTAGCTCCCTCAGTCATACGTGCAAGGACAGACAGACCAGCTTTTCTGGAAAATCATATACACACACCTATCAGTGTGTATGTTCAAAATGCAGGCACAGCCACAAAAGCAATCCTAGGAGTGATTTCATAGTAAGGTGCTGCTGGGTGTTGTACATGGCTGAAAACAGGTATACATTGGGGTTGTGCATTTTCTTAGTGCATCACTTATAGACAGGCCATGATGGCTATGTATGTTGCATTTCTGCCATACTTCTGTCATAGTAGAAGGCAAAGCTGGAATAACAAGGTCTGTATCAACTCAGAGCACAGCCATAAATTCTAGGAATGCTTCTGAGGCAAGTTAAAACAAATTAGTAATTATCATGACTGACAGGTACTCTGCAGCGACCAATGAGGTGCCTACTAATGAATACTAAAAATCTCTCAGCAGAGGAGTTACAACTGTGGCTGTCAACGTAGCTATAATTAGGCAGCTCTAAGTGAAATGACTTCTTCTCAGATGTACTCCCTTGAGAATCCAAAGATGTGGATTGTCATACAAAGGAAGGAGATTAAAAGGGGCTGTTGGCTGTTTGTGGTGCAGGGGCTGCAGAGGCCAGTTAAAACAGGACCCAGGTGGAGTGGGTACAGGACTTGAACTAGAGCGGGGTCAGTCTGCCCCATGAGCCAAACTGTCACGCTTTGCATTCCCTTTCTGTCTTCTTTTCTGTGGCCTCTCAGCACCTCACAAGTACCAGAGTTATGCCTCTCAAACACCCAGAAGTATTAATCACTTGAAAGATGAGTTAATAATCTCTGAGTTGTTGAGACGTGCTGAAGGACAAGCTGATAAATTTTCATTGCACAGTGGGGAAGGGTTCCTCTGACTGGATATCAGGTTGATGACAAGTTCAGAAGTCTCCAGGGAAGCAGATGAAGAGACAGAAGTTTTCTGTGTGAGCAGGAACAATCACTTATAAATACAAAACCTCCTGTGGAAAAGTCAAGCAGTGTTAAAAGAGAACCATACCTCCCTACTTAAGGATTAATCTTTGCATAAAGTCTAATTTTTGCTGCACAATTTCTCCAGTGCCTAAAAGAAGCATGTCTTTCTTCAGCATCATGCCTCCTATTTTTACAGTTTAGAAAAAAACCCCAAAACCACCCATGAAACATTTGTGGACAGAAATAGCTCTCCAATTACCACTGAGTTCCTGTGTAATTTTTCATGCTGGATATTGCAATCCTGATCTTGGTCTTACATAGGACACCACTTTTTGCAGTGAGTATGTCTGAAAGGGACTCATCCTTGAGAAAACCATACTGGCCTAAGATGGACTGGGCTGTGACATGCTTGCTAAAATGAAGCAGCAGCCGTGACAACAGCAACTGAGAAGGATATTAAACTATCATTGATTAAGTCAGCTCTGACTGTAATGCTGAAATCAGCCTGCCTCCATCCTGGATGTTGCAAACTAGACTGCATTTCCACAATAATAGAAAACATTACTTTTCAGCCTTGCTTAGTGCTGTTGTCCTGGGAACAGAAAATTTCTGCTCACTCCTCAAAATGCTGATCTGTTGACTCATTTTTCAGGTGAGACGTTGTTAAACCTTTCTGGGTGTGTTGGTGCTGCATCCTGTTTGTGCAGGAGTGATGATGGGCTGAGTTTTGTTTCCTGCTCCCTGTGTGCCCATTCTAAAAGCAAATGGCCTTGGGTTAAGAAGCAGGATTTTGTGATTTTAGAGATACCTCGACCCACTGCTTCCTAGTCTTTGTAAAGGATTCAATCCATAAAGGATAAGCACCATTCAGGAACTTTCCAAGAGATTACAGGTTTACATGAGTTTGATAGGAAAGATGTGTGCTAATGTCTTTACAAACAATTCCATGTTTGGGGAGGATATGGGTGTTAATGTCTTTGAAGTGGGTCTTAGTATCTCGACCAACTTCAAGCCACAGGTTTGTTACAGAACTCAGACAGTTTGACTCCTGAAATAGACAAATGGGTCTGCACAAGTCTGAGTTTCTGAACTTTGTGGGGAAATGACAGGTTCAAGGGGGGAATATGTGGTAGGCGGTTTGGGAAGGCTGTACCTTCCTAGTACCTCAGCCAATGGGGAAAGGAAGACGGCAACATGCAGCTGGAACTTTAAGATAAAAGGAGGCTGTGCCCGCCAAAACCTCGAGAGAGAAAACCCTGCAGGCATATATCCCACTGGACTCTCTCCCTTTATTCAACGAAAGTTGCAGGACTCCTCTGTCTCCTTTATGGACACTGGCTTTTCAGAGTGTGATTTTCTGTACAAGTTGATGCTTTACATGGATCTCATGGGCAGCAGGAGCCCCTGGCTGGAAGGTGACTGTGAGGTCATATCTGTCACATCCCTGAAAGGCCATTCCCTGCAAGAGATGTGCCTGCAGTCAGCATTTAGGATTCTGGCCATTGACTCTGGGTAGTGCCAGACTTGCCAAGTTGTGACTTGTCCATCACATTCAGCTGTAGACTCAGAATGTTTGTTTCACTCCTGAGGAAGACAATGGAAAGCTTGAAGGACTGAATTAACCTAAGGGTAAGTAATTCTAGAATTCAAATTTCCAGGTCTTTTTACTCTTTCATGTTTCAAAGAGCCGCCGCCCACATGGGATGGCAATATGCTGTCACCATCAGTGCACCTGCATGGAGGACAGAAGAAGAGCAGCTCCCTACTGTGAGTCACCGTGCTCCCATCTGAAATGTTTGGTAATGTTAGCAAGGAGTCTTGTAAGTGTGCCTTTCCTCCATCTGGCAGTTTGATCCATATTC
Source organism: Ploceus nigricollis (assembly GCA_013399945.1). Lineage (NCBI taxonomy): Eukaryota > Metazoa > Chordata > Aves > Passeriformes > Ploceidae > Ploceus > Ploceus nigricollis. The sequence continues at coordinate 494,546 of VXBC01007375.1, forward strand.
CCCCGTCATCATTTCTGATGGAATCATTTCACATGTAATGCAAGACTGTCTCTCGGGTGTTTAAAAAGCGAGGCAGGTGCTGGAACTCCAGAGCAGAGACCTTCCCCCCATGTCTCTGCTGGCTGGTGTTATTACCCACTGTGTGCCAGGAGGAGCACCTCACCTCGCAGCAGTCTCCATCCCTACGTTTGCCACGATGGAAACATTTTGGACAATATAAAAGAAAGTGTATCCAATAGTGACCACTACCGGAACAAAAGAGCAAGGCTGAGCACTAGCCAGTGTTTTCATGCGCAAAGCTAGCACCACCCACACATGCTTGTGAGAGAGAGAGGTGTAAAGGTGACGCCAACACGGTTAGGGACAACTACAGTCGAGGGAGGGGTAAAGGTTCATTTTCAAATGACAAGTGGGAGTACAGCTCTCAGATGAGTCAGTGAGGAAGAGCCCCCGCAGAGGAGTCTCACACCTCTTTACTGCCTTGCAGAGCTGCTTCTTGCTGCCTCTTTGCTCCTGTCCTACTTTCTAGGAAAACTGCAAAAGTTCACTGCATTCTCACAATGCCCCCAACAGCAATTCTAAGCAACCTGCACTACCACAGCGCTCATTAAGCCATACAAAGAGAAATCGAAAGATGACAGACAACACTTTTCACTTCTCCTTGTGTGAGTAAGAGCTGAGCCTGACTTGCATGAGGTGGAGAAGGAGAGTATCTGAGAGTTTCTATGAATCTCACAAGCATGTAACAGGAAGAAAGTTTTACATTTCTGTACAGAAAATGATGGTGCAGAGAAGATAAAGAAGTATTCTGCAAACTCCACTTTAGGCCTTCATTGCTGTCAGAGGTCAAGTTCTGTCACTGTGCTACCAATACATACCCAAAGATGTTTGCATCAACAACAGATCCATCAAGAATACTACTGGAAAACTTGAGAGCTCAGCCATTATATGGCTTCATTGTCCAGAACTCTATTACATCTTCTCCTTTTCATAGAGTCAGACCAAAAATTGCAATGTAAATAGCATTTTGGCATCCTTCTTACAGGACCCAACCAGCAGACGTTCATCCTACCAGTGGGAAAACACACTTGCCCATGTCTCTGTGATCCTTCGGAAGAGGGTGATGGGAAAACAGTGGTGAACTGAGTGATTTGTTCTGTTGCATCTCATCCAGTTCACCCTTCCTTTCAGAGAAAGGGTTCTCAAGAAGAGTCTACCTTCACCTATTTTATCTTTGCAAATCCTTGACTTACCCTGTACTAGGAGAGGACCAATTGAACTGTATTTCCAGGAGAAGACAGTCTGATCTGTGGCAACCACTTTGAGTTCACAACTCTAATCTGTCTGTATGTTAGATTTTAATCAAACATTAGGTAACATCTGTATCACTGAAATGAAGATCTTTAAAAGCTCATGAAAAGAACTGGGTTGCAATTCTTCAAAGTAAAATTTTAATATGCTCCTGTTCATCCCTGCACTTTATTTGCATTTGCAAATTTCTACCTGAGGATGCTGTAGAAATGCCAGCACAAAAGGAAGTACCACCTCTTACACACTGAACCCAGACTAGTGGGGCTGACTCTTAATGATGGCCACAAGTCAGCAGGTTTGCAAACAGTTCAGAAGCAGCATTCACTCATTCAGCCTCCAACACAGGCTGACTTGTAAAGCAACTCCTGGCTGCTAGGGTAACTTGTCACAGACAAGTACCAGTTTACTGCCGACCAAGGATTCCTAATGTCTGATGTCACCCTGCTATTTATGTATACTGAGCATCAGAACTCCCCTGACATCCTGCCTCTTGGACACAGGAGTTTCTGGGAGTGAGCTGCTGGTAAGTATTTCTCAGGCAAGACTAGCAGCTCAGCAAAACTCATCCATTATGAGAAAATAACCTTTACAGCTAAAACTTCTTTAATAGACTGATACTGAGAACATGCTTGAGAAGATACAATATTGAAGCCTGAACCGGAAATAAAGAGGAGATAGCAAGATCCCATTATAGGGGTCTTAATAATAGTGAAACATTCTTGTTTCTGTAGGACCCTTTGCTATGATATTTATTTCAGAGAAAAATCCAAACAAAAAAAAAAACTGATTACAAACATATCAAGCAACATTTTCAAAATGGTCATTGGACAATACCAAAAGCTGTGATAGTTTCAGAACTTTGTATTTTGAGTTCAGATTTATTCTTAACCAGACTATGATCCTTCACCGACATAATATTAGGAATCTTAAAAGCTCTTCCTTTGCTATGATACATTTAAAAAGGTGACAGAGGCCCCCCTCAACCTTCACTCTGTGAGACGAAACAAGCCCAGTTCATTTAGCCAGTGTTGATAAATTATTTTTCATTCTCTCATTGATGGTTGCAGCTTTCTTTGCCCATGGTGTAGTCTTGAGTTGTTCTTCCTTGAGTACAGGTGTTCTTGAACTGTGCTGAGTTCTGGTTATATATGCCTGGGAATAAGTCAGTACTCTGCTTTAGAAAAACCTTTTTGGATACATAAAGTATCTGTTTGCCTTTTTCACAACCATCCCATCAGTGTCATGCTATGACCACTACCCTCATTGCTTCCTTGCTGCAGCCCTCTCAGCTATGGGTGGCCTTTTTGGAGCAGATACTCTTCTGAGGGTCAGAATAATCTGACACAGCTTTAGCTGATTGAACAGTAGGTTTCATATCTACCTTTTCAGTGCATGAGACTCTCCCACAGGAGATTAATGTCAGATAAATTTTCTGAAGTAGTAAGACCGAACTTCCAGAAGTGTTTTTCTTTCTGTATCACTAACAAAGAAGCCTAATTAACTGTTTGCTTTTGACATCTAACCTCCAAATAGCTCCTACTTTCATATATGCCTTGTATTCTGCCCAAAAAATGCCACCTTATTTGCACTGCTTTAGGCACCAGTGGTATGCAGTGCTTTAAATATTCCATCCCTCCTTCCTGCTGACAAGACTTCAGAACTTTCTCACCTGTGCCATGGTAATAAATGAAAATCTTTAAGATTATCAGGCACAACACCTTGAGGAATGCCAGTATTATTCTCCTTCTCACTAAGAAACTCCTTGCCCATGTTGTCTTGTGCTGGCTCCTTATTCACTTTAATAAGTGAATAACTAATTTCTAAAGGTATTTGTCCAGTCCAAGACAAGAATCATTGCAATTGATCAAAGCAGCCTGGCTTAGCAAGTTAGCTTGACAGTTTAGCATCCAGATAAAAAAGTTATGCCTGGGAAATCAATGAGAGATACCAGCTGAATTTGCCTTAATCATTTTATCTACATAATTTTTTACTTACCTTTCCGTCTTAATTCTTCTTTCCTTCAAAAATTGTTCTAAGGCTTGCCCATGATTGTAGAAATACTGATAATTCTCTGCCAAGATAATCTCTGTGTTTCTAGTAAGCAGGGGTATGGTGCTTACTGTTCTGCTGTCAGGTTGCAGCACTCCTAAATTTTAAAATCTGTATTTTATACATCAATTCTTCAAAACCCTTGATGCGGATAAATCTGTTTCTTCTCTCAGTCTGCTCACACTAAATGCTGTTAGCTTCTTGACCACTTCACTTATGGTTATTCCTGTATCTCTACCTTTTTTCCTGCCAGCCACCCTTTATTTTCTGGTGTAGCCAGAGCAGGAAAGGAAGTATTCCTTTGTTGTGTGAATTTACAACAGATACTGCAGGTTCCCTCTGAAAAGATAAACAATGATTGTACAGAGATAGCAGTACATACAAAACTGCCTTCTGCCATTAACTTTTTCACTTATTAAAGCACTGAAATGTTTTACAAATATATAATCCTCTCTATTGATGAACTTTGAGAGAGAGTTGAGGAGTCCTGCCAATGTGAGGCTGAAGATGGTACATTAACTTCTAAAGAAGCAACTGGTAAAGTACCTAAGGGCAGGAGTTATATCAGAGAATAAAAGTAAACTGTAGTTAAAGCCTTAGGCTTAGGCAGAGACTAAAACACACATGATTTTACCCACAAGGGACAGCAGGAGTGCCAGGAGGACAATTTAATTTCACCATGGAGTCTCTAACGAAAAGGGTGTGCTTTTGTGCTGATCAAAATCAACATCAAAACTCCCTTTGGTTTTATCATCATCCTGTGCTTGCAGAGTGTTTTTTGCTTGCTTGGAGCTGAGCAGAAGTACCTACATGTTCTTTTGCATGGGCATTAATGCCTGTTGAGTACCAAGGAAATGGATTGTCACAACTTACCTTGTCCAGGTACTAATTGCAGTGTAAGAGCTTTCTAAAAGCACACAGCAGACTAAATGCACCCAGTTCTCTGCTTACCCATTGTTCTTACAGACAGTATTTAGGGAACCTGGCAGAGACTGTTAGGGTGAGTGTTCTAGCTGAACTGGAGTTTGTGTTGAAGAGGGGCATTCTTCTGTCTGACTAACAGCAAGGTAGCAGTGCTCCCCAACTGCATGTTCTCTAGCACCCTTGTGTGAAAGTTCTTCCTTTCCTCAAGCAGAACAGGTTTCATGTCAGACAAGCCAGTAGAACCCTGATAATTCATCTGCTGCTAATTTGGTGGAAAATCACATTATCTGGGGAACTATTCAAATGACAAATGTGGTTTTAAGTTTGTATCTTAGCTTTATTAACCTTTGGCTGTGCAGTGTGTGTCCTGTGAAGTCTTGTGCATCCAGACCAGCTGGACATCCTTACCGGTGCATTTGGGAATAAAAGCATTTTGCAAAATGTTAAACCTAACTCAGAGGTTCCTAAGGGAGTTCATTAGTTACAGTGGCAGAATTCCAGTGGCTTGGCACCAGCGCCCCAGAAGTGAGTATGCAGCTGTCCTCCTCAGAGCATCACTGGCCTCAGCCAGTCACAAAAGGACAAGAGCTGTGTAAGGTCACACATGCAGCTTTCCCAGCAGCTTGCTGCCTTTCTCTGCAGTATGCTCCACTGCACTCCTGGGTCCAATTTGCTTAGCTGATTGCTTAATGTACCATGCTCTACGGGAGGTTTGAGACACATAAAAAGAGACTGTGACAGGACCAAATGCACTGTCATTGGTGACCTCTTGTAAGCAGCACACAGGCTGCAGGACGGCAGTGACACAGCCACCATGCAGCCAGGGGTTCCAGCCATTGTGGATCTGCTCCTCAGGCAGATGTGCTTCTGCAAGGCCTGAGACACTGAACAACAGGTGGGACTCCTGAAGGCAGCCAGACTGAAAAACACCCAGAGCTGGGCGCTCACAATGGGTGGTGGAGGTTCAGCCTGTCCCTCAGGACATCACAGCTTTGGGAGGAGCTCACTTGGCACATCTGTGTGCCTGCTCTGTCATGTCTCCTTCCTAAGATACTCAGCTTATAGAAAGGCTTTCTGCAATAATGGGTAGCAAATGGAAACCAAGGATACTTTTGAAAAGCCTCTCTAAAACTTATTTCAGCTTCTATAGATGAGCAAATATTTTTGAATGTAAAAGTGGTATAAAGAGGCTAATTTTAATGTGAGGATTATCACATAGTTCCTGCTCATGTAATAGTAAGATCATTTAACCATGGAGTATATTTTATACACTAGTTTGGCATGTTTGCAAACTACACAATGGAGATGTTTTAGCACAGCCTTATAAGATATGAATGAGGATAGGGTATTTGTAAAGCTGACCTTCTACAAGCCTATAGTTGTAATAGTGTCATGTAAATATATTACCTGGTATAAGAAGGCACATTGTTTTGTGCAGCTGAGCCACATACATAAGTTACAAATGTACACGCAAACTTTATGCTTCTGAAAAATTGTAAAAGCACATATTTATGAAAAATAATCTGATGTCTACCATTTAGTTACTGCTGTGGTTGTGATACTAGAACCACTAGGGATCTGCCTTTGTTAGGGTAGGATCAAGCTTCTGGTTTATACTTGTGAAAGCAAATGATGTGCATAGCTTTAATCACAGTCCCATCATTTAAAACTATGAACTAAATTAAAGCTCAGGTCTATACACCAGGAAATGTTGAAGATACTGGGAGGAACTCTGGATCTGAGGCTCTGACAGGAATGGCTCTCTCATGCTTACACTGCTTATTGGAAGGAATTTCTCTGCACTCTGCAGCTGCCTGACTGATTCTCAGATGGGGGATTCTTCAAATCATGTTCACTTAGCAACAGAAAGGTCCACTTAGATATACACGCCTAACTACAAACATTTTATAGGGGGGGTATTGAATATCCTACCAACTTAGCATCTAATCAAGATTTCCTGCCCAGAAACATAACACACTGTAAAACCAGCAGTTTTAAGTTCAGAAAAATCTGTGTTTTATGCTGGTTCTCAAACTTACAGAAGCCTGTTAACAGTGTGCAGGAGTTACAATTGAGGCAGCTTACATCTGGAGCAAAGTGCTTGTCTTGGCTGTATTTTTGGCATAGCCTATATGGCTGTCATAGACAGAGAAGACAGAGAGCAGGCCCTTCACATGACATCTGAGAAGTCAACAAATGCATAGTTAGCCAAAAGCATGAAATACCTGCATGCTAACTTGCAAAGCTAGTAGAACAAATTTCAGCCCACTAAAAGGAGCTTACTGTGCTCAACAATGACATAATTCAACTTTACATCTTTCATGACTTGTTTATCACTTATGGTGGAGACAGAATGGAGCTGCTTCTAATTTACATGGTAGCAGTACCCTAAAGCCCTAGCTGAAGGCTGCTTCCATCCCACTGGGCTATGGACATTGCTTAGTATCTGGCTCCTACCTATGCATGTGCACGACTAGTCAGAGTTATGTGCTGTTCTGGTTCTTTCTAGATGCCCTGGTGGAAAGTGAGGTACAATTAAATGTCTTGCTTTTATTAAAAAATCAGAGGTCAAAATTGGTATTTATTTCAGAGTTGACAACCTTTATTTCCAGCTATAATTTCTGTATACTTTGACCTTATTTTGGTTTAGCCTGTCAATGGACTTTGTAACTTTATGAAAAAACTTTAATCCTGCCAAACCAGGAAATCAAAATTTTGGAAAGAACACCCCATACCTCCTGGATGGATATGCAGTAGCAGGCTATGGCTCAGATCAGCCTGGGTCACCCTGTAACTTTGTGCCAATAAATTAGCCACCACATAGCCAGCAGGCTGTTTGGCAATGTGGCACCTCTTACCCCAGTAGGACTTGAAGGTTCCCATAGGATTATGACAATGTATTAAAGAATCAGAAGCCCTGTTGTTTAAGGAGCAGGATCATTTGGGTGTGGGACAAACACAAGGCAGAAGTCAGCTCCTGCCCCAGGGGTACTACATTTGGACAAGCAAAGGTGAGAACAGAATTTGTCTGAAAGGAAACTGATCAATTGACAGAAGTGCAAGGTGAGGCGAGTCCTGCAGGTGGAAGTTCCTCACTGCTGCTAGTTCAGGCTTCTAGGTAAGGTGCAGCAATGCTTCACATTGGAGCTCCAATCATTTATTGATTCATTCAGTAAAGCAGAAGAATAGTAGAAAAATAGAAAGAAATGGTTGATTTTACTAGAAATTATAACCTACAGTTCTCAGAAATGCAGAGAGCCACCACTTAATGTGCCAGCATGCAGGAAAGGCTACAGCTGACCAGAAATTATATCCTGTGGGTCCAAGAGTCAGCACAAATTCAGTTCAAACTGATGGTTAAAGCCCTGCAGGCCTCCTTCCACTGAGCCTTGGCAGAAACATGAGCACTCTTGAAAATCAATGCAAACAGAAGCAAAGCAGGAAGACTCACTCTGCTTAGACAGCTGATCTGTGGGACCTCCTGGAGCAGCAGTTTCTTGTGGAAGCCTTGTAGTCTAGGTAATCTCACACTACAGTGGAAGTGGTCTTCCCACCAGATGCTCCCAGAGAAATTTCTTGTGCTATTGAATAGACAAGATGGAAACTCACAGGAGGTCTCTCCACAGCCCATTACTGGTTTGTCATGAGAACTGCATGGTAACATGATTTTATGAATTTGTCTGAAAGGAAACTGGTCAATTGACAGCATTTTCTGGTTTGTTCAAGATATAGGACTATCAAGACCTTCATTACATGCTGTGTGAAGCATATTTGCACTGCCTTCCCACAGTCAACTTAATCTGGTGGAATACAAGCAATATTCTCATATGTATCACAACTGCATACATAAAGGAAGACCTGCAGTTTACTAAACACTTGGGTTTCAGGGTTTGAAATTGTTTCTGTGTTCATGGGAAAAATCAATCCAAGAAGTCAAACCTACACAAGCAATGTTTCTGCTATCTGCTGTGCCTTCTATCCACCCTATTGGCCCTTACAGACAACCCACTCCAGAGGTGTTCCTGAGCTCTACTACCATTTTCAGATTTTTGATCTCTAACTTCACACAAACTGAGCATTCTTTTCTTCTTGTTCATCTATAAAAGGCAGTCTCTCCAAAACCACAGCTTAGTCACTTCCCAAACGTGTGGGATTTCCAGTGACAAAGAGCTGGTAATTTTCATTGCCTCAACATTCCCTCCTCACTGAAACAAACCAGGGCAACCAGAGGTTGGGATTTCCCTGACCCTCCAGGTAAGCTGCTTCCCCTACTGGAGCTATAGCAATGATGTCTGATATTCATACATCTTGAACTCCAAAACTATAGCAAATATATATATTTTAAAAACCCAAACAAATAAACCAAACTCATCATTATCTGCATATAACAAAATGTAGAAGGGAAGGAATCTTCTGACAGAAATTTTTTCACAAGTCCTCAAAATTAATGGCTTGAGTCTCTCGCCAGTTTTTTGCTGGAGATAGCAGAGCACGGCTGTGTGTAGGGAAGCAGCGTGCTGTCAACTACAAGCCGGGTATTTGTGCTCCAGAGAATTCCTGCTGTGCAGCCAGACGGAAACTGTGTGATGCGGATACAAATGCCATGAGCCTGCGGAGCCGCGGCCGAGCCCCCAGCAGGGGGTGGGCTCTGACCGCGCAGGAAGGAGCTGCGGCGGCTCCGGGAGAGGGGAATCCCCGCTGCTGCCCGGCTCACTCCTCAGCGGGAGAGAAGGGGGTGCGATGGCCCGCGCTTCTGAGATTATACTGCTGTGTGCTTGTGAGGGGGGGTGAAAGCTGGTTTCCCCAATGGAACCTGAACGTCCTTGTCCTCCTCCAAGCCACGGAGCTCTCAGTAGCAGAGCTCACTGCAAAGGCATGTTTGTATGGATTAATGATCTCTCGTATTTTGGAGCTGCACTTTTTTTAACAGCAGAAATGCTGGGTTCCTAATGTCCCCCTTAGGTTCAGAAACATCTGACCTCTCAGAGACCACGAAACTGCTTGTTTCCCGCTCATGCCCATGAAGAGTATGAGCCTGCCAAGCCCATGAGAAGTGTGGCATAGGGAGCTATGGGAAGGCAGGACTGCGGTCTGGCTGCACCTGAGCTCCTCATGCTCAGACACTGAACAATACTAAGCTGCACGACTGCCTGGCTTGGTCTCTTCAGTTTCACATGGACTTGCTACAGCACTATCTTTACATGCCCAGGGCTTCCATCACTGTGATATAGAGGGGACCAGAGACTGAACCCCATCCAGCCAAATCCAGAAGTGTGAGGTTCTGACGCCCTTTAATGCTGATGCACAAGGGCTGGAATTATAGCTGCTGCACAGCCAACCTCTGTGTTTTGGAGTGGTTTATGTGGCTTTGTGACCTTTATGTTAACTTCTGTGAATGTTTAACTGCCCAGGTTTTTAGAGACCAAATTGGAAAACAAATCCACCACATGACTTCATATCCACACCTGTATGGGTCATGGTACATGGGTGACACGGGTCACAGCTGAAACATCTATGGTATGACACCCACCTCTGCCTGAGCAGAGGGTGTGACAATCCCTAAGCTGAGGCACTGAGCTGCCACTTTCTGTGAACCATCACTAGGGGTAGTTAAGCACACAAACCACCAAATGGAGGAATTCAAGGCACCCAATCATACAGCTGCAGCCCGCAGTACCCAAAGGCAGCACTGGAAGGGAAAGTCGCCTTTATACATGGTGATGCTATGCTAGATTTTAATACATCTCCAAGGAATTTAGCTGCCAAAGTCTAAAAATTTCCTACTGAGAAGAACATTTTCTACATCTTTTAACATTTTAATAGTTTGGGCTAAAGTTACATTCCTTTGGCGCCTTTCCAAATTTATGCCTCAAAATAGGGACTCACTCAAGCCTGCACAAATTTGTGGTGTTTGATGGTACAAAATGACTGTATGTGATTTTAACATGGGCAAGAAGAAGTGTTTCACCCCTAACTGCTTCTGGTCCTGGCACAACTATTTTTTCAAGCTGAAAATTTCAAGCTGAAATTCAGCCAGAGGCAGGCAAATGGTAGGAGAAATTTCAAAGCAATGCAGTTTGACAGGAAAATGGGGTGGAGCAGCCCTCTCTCTACATGGTATCTTTGAGCTCTGAGAAGGCTCAGGGGGGACCTTATCATGCTCTAGAGCTCCTTAAGCGGAGGCTGTAGCCAGATGGGGATTGGCCCCTTCTCCCAGGCAATCAGCAACATGACAAGGGAACACCACCTGAAGTTGCCAGAGGGGGTTCAGGTTGGAGATTAGGAGGAGTTTCTTCATAGAAGGGGTGATCAAGCACTGAAATGGGTTGCCCAGGGAGGCAGTGGGGTCACTGTCCCTGGAGGTGTTTAAGGAAAGACTAGACATGGTACTCAGTGCATGGTCTAGTTGACATGGTGGTGGTTTGCTCACAGGTTGGACTCGATGATCTCAGAGGCTTTTTCCAGTCTAATTGACCGTGTGATTCTGTGAAATAACACCAGAGTGCATCTGGCTGCTACAGAGCCAGCAGAGTGCGAGAAAGTCCTTTCTTCCCATCAGATGTAGATCTGCATTTCTGGTTTTTAAATTTCCCTCCCATCCCCCTTTTGTTTTCATTTCCCTTACTAAATTTTCCGGGAAGATGTCAACTTCTATGTAAAGTAAAAGCTGCTCTGCTCACCTCAGGCGAGAGGTGCACTCCTCATGGAGGGATGCAGGCGGCCCGCAGCCCGGCCCTTACTCATGAGGCACTCTGGCGCCCCGATCCTGTGGCTTTTATCCCTCCGTTGTTCCCAGCCGCTCCGCTCCCGCTGCCTGCGGAGCCCTCGCTGTCCCTGACCCGCCGTCCCTGGCCCGCAGCCCCTCACAGCCCCGCTCCCCGCTGCGGGGCCATTTCGCCGCGCCCGCCGCCGCGAGATGGCGGCGTTGCCCCGCCGCCGGGCCCGGCGCGGCCATGGCGCCGAGCACGGGCCGCTCGCTCCGCCTCACGGAGCTCCGCGGGCGCCGGGAGGGATCCGGGAGCTGAGCCTTGGGAAGGAACAGGAAATGGCTGCCCCTGGGTGCCCAGGAGCTCCTGAGCGCCCAGCCAGGGCCGATTCAGCCACCCCGGACCGTCCTCTTCCACAGCTGGTTCACTAAAAACAAGTGATACCACCTGATCTTCCTGCCTCATGAAAATAATATGACTTAGACCAAGTGTCTCCTTTCCTGTAATAACCCAAATACGTTTTTGTTTCACATAATTTTTTAAAAAAATAAAAATGGAGTTGGTTTCAGCCTATATACCTACATTCTCTCTTTTTCATGTGTCTTAACAACACAGTTGCTTCATCTCACTGGTTTGTCTCTGCATAATAGGCATTACTCCAATATGCTTGCTTTTGCTGCTCTGTGCATGACTTACTTTCCCATAATTGTGGTTTTTGACTCATAGCTTGAGCCTGCAGGTGCTGAATGTCTTGTAAATGGCACGGAGTGGCATCTTTCCTGCTGACAGCAATTCAGGAGTCACATAAACCCATGGCTGGACACAGGATTAAAACCAGAACAAAAGAGGCATTGAGTAGTGTGACGCAAGGGTTACTCTCCTTTGGAAAATCTGAAGGGCAGGTACCATCAACTCCAGGACTGAGCTAGTGCCAACTGGCCACGGGTTTTATGTACCTGTACTGTGGTTTGGCTGAGTCAAAATTCAAACTTTGTCAGTCAAAAGCAATTCTTTTTGTGAGGTGGAGAAGCAATGGCTGGAGTCCTGTGAATGTCTGGGATAGAGGTTGCCAAACATGTAGCTAAATATGAGATTATTTCTGCCTTTCTGAAAAGTGCAGCTGTCTGCAAATGCTGTAGAACATTTCAGCTTTTGGAATAGTGGGTAGAAGAAGGTTTTGGACAATTCATTACAGACTACAGGGGCACTTTGCCAAAAGAACACTTAAAAATGTAGCCTAGTAGCTGATAATCCATCTAATTTAAAAATTTCTGAAAGCAATGAAGCATCCTCATTTTTCATACAGAACTAGTGCCAAACTCAGCTTTTGTAGGCTCATTATTTACTTTTATATTGCCATCAGAAGAGAGAGAGGTGTGATGCTGGAGTAAGTCCTGTTACAGCCAGTCCATCAATTCTCCACTGGCTGAACCATTCTGTCTTCTGTGCAGCTGTAAGATTTCTTTGGAAGTTGGTCCTTTGAAGTGTGCAAGAATAATTTTATTCCTTCATTCAGAACTGAGACAAGAGAGCAGCAGGTGATGAAGGCTACAGGGTCATCTATGCAGAGGGCATGATTTTAGGATGAAAGCCTCTTGCAAACACAACCCCTCTGTAAAATGGGCTAGACAACACTTATACAACTGTTTAGTGGCTCAAGACATAGCTGAGTGTCTTCCTTTATCAGAGATTGGTTTCTTCTGTAATCTTAGAGAAAGAACTGCCATAATAATTATCATCAGTTCTATTTTTGTTGTTTTTTACACCGAAAGTATTTAGTAAAAACAGTTCCAGCTGTGGGTTATAATGCATCTGCACACAGAGTCTGTATAGAGGTGAAGGCTGGCAACTCTGAAGGAAATTGTGTGTATGCTGCTGGGAACAAAAGCCTCAGAATGGCTCCAAAATATTTCCAAAATAGGATTGTTTGAAAGTATCAGTATGGTATTGCACACCATATTATCCTATATTACTAATCAAATATATGTATGTGGTTTTGATTAGAAAGACTACTTACATATAAAGTTGCACAAGTTTAAATGAGAGTAGCTAATTCAGTTCTGTTTGGCAGGAGAGTGTGGGAGAGTGACAGAGCCTGCTGCTTCAGGATGAGCAAATAGAAGAGGCTTAGTGTTTTCAGTTATTTATGCTCATCCTGCTTCAGGATGAGCAAACAGAAGAGGCTTAGTGTTTTCAATCATTTGTGGCTACCTTGGCCAAAAAGGTAGCCCTCAACTGTGGAGGCTGGTAATTAATGCCAGAAGGAGCTGTTACAAAGCTCCAGTGTCCCATCCCATAAGTGACTGCCTTTCACTGAGGGCTGGAATATGATGGATGAAATATGACTTGAGTTTTGAACCCAGCTCCTGACCCACTGAAGTCCAAAGTGCTTGGAGGAGATACCAATTGTTTGTGCATCTGGTAGGATCTGTAAGTAAAATGTTTTCAAGTGACAGGCTCAAACAGGGTGAAGAGCTCCAGAACACTTGGCAAGGATGAAGGGAAGCAGTGACTCTAGAAGGAGGTGGGGGCTTTCTCTCTGCTTCTACCTCTTTTCCATTCCTCTGCATTAATTGCAGGTTATTGCTTACTGGCCTTTAGAGCACATCTGCAGCTTCACCAGCTACTCTTCAATTGAGCTCTTTTTTGGAAGAGAGGATGGTTGGCTCAAAGCTGTTGCAGTGACGGAAGTGCAGCCATCACACAAGCACAGATGGCTCCTATGGCCATGGCAAGATTGCCAGCTGGGAAAGAGAGCATCAGCTAAAGCAAAGGATCTCTGGAGACGAACAAGGCCACCCTGCTCTCTCACAGGGAGGAGAGCAATGCATAAACATCTTTTCTCCTGCACCTACAAAGCAGGAAATTAGAAATCTTGCCCTATAGGCCACTGTGCTACTCTCTTGCTTTTTTTTCTGGCAGGCATTACCTGTAGGTGTGAGCATGAATTTCCTATAGGATGTATTTCCTGGCGGCTGTTCCCTGGTACTCAGAGAGGGGAAAGACAGTTCATTTACAAGTGCTTTCAAGTAACTAATGGGGAGTCCAGCTATATGTGTGCAATAACTATAATGGTAGTTACATGCTTAAATCACACAGGTCTTTATAAAGGAAACGATACATTATCCCCATTTTAGGTGGATCAGATGTGTTTGTACTCATCAACAAAACATGCCCACGCTCGCTGTTGAGTACAGAGGCTGGCACAGAGCAGGCTGTGTTCCCTGAGTTTCCCTCCAAAGTGGAGGGGCTGGCCTTCTTCACATCTGCTGGGGATGGCCTTGGGTTGTGCTGAGTCTTGAGCTGTGTGGGGAATTGTCTGGGACACTGCCAGTTGGCTTCAGCAAAACTGATGCCAAGGATTATGTCAACAGTTTATACAGGATTGAATTCCAATGCCCTGGAACATCCCCCTGGCAGGGTTGAATTTATACACTAGACCTAGCCAGAGAAAAATGAAGTGCTTTTCCCAAGGTCACGCAGGATGTTTTGAGGCTTAATCTTAGGAGATCCCTTGAAAGATATAGTTCTCTGGTCCATGGTACACCAAATATGTCACAGATCTTGTGTGTGTGTCTAGGCTTTAGCATGAGAGGTGCTGTGACACAGAAAGGCATTTTTCATATTGTTTCCTGAGTCTTTTCCTAACTTGGAGACACACAGCAAACAAAATGAACTCTTGGGATTGAAAGCAGCAGAATTACACCAGGGCTAAATTTGGTTGTTACATCTTTTAGAAAAAGGGATTTGCTGAACTCTCCTGAGGCAGTATATACCTTTGTCTTTAATACCTAAGGTCCAATGCTTAAAACCAGGCATATAACACATGATTTGAAGCACCCTGGCAGAATGATAATATTTGTCTTCTCATATTTAGCTTGAGTTCATTTAAAATTACACCTAATGCCATTTCTAATTCCTATCCCAATAAACCAAGACTGTCTGTTGCTATTATGACAGAAAACTCTTGGGTATCTGTTTTAGTAGTAACTTTCAGTGAAAGCCAGAGTGCTTGAACTTGGATTTTGGTGAAATATAGGTACCTTACCTCCAGAAAGCAATCCAAAAGGCATTCTCTTCAGCACAGCCTAACTCTATTAGCTCCTGGTGCTAATAACACAAAGGCTATGAATTTGATCCTGGTATGGGCCATTCACGTGAATTGGACTTGATGATTTTTTGGGTCCCTTCCAACTTCAGACCTGAAGTCTAGCATTTTACAGCCTGGTTTTGCCCCTACGCACATCTCTGAAATCACCACAAAGCACTGTTGCTGCCATCATTAGGATTTGGCCCTTATTGGTGGCACTTCTGCTTGCCACTCAAGCATAATGGCTGACATTCTTGGTTTGTGTTGGGAAGCACCTGGATCCAGTACTCATCCATCTTGAAGGCATTCAAACCCATGGTTTCATCACGATTTGTATTCTCTAACCACCAGCACTGGGGCTGGCAACAGCAGAGCTGGGCCCAGACAGGAAGGCAGATCTGGAGCAGGAAGAGAGAAAAAGCCTGAGGTTATATATAAGTGGGCAGAGGAAAGCCTGAATTGTGATCCTGCTGAGGAGGGGGGAACTGAGAGGTGGCCTTCCACTTTGTGGGCAAGTGCTCGCCAGTCACTAAATTATCATGTAATGGGGTGCTGGTCACTTGTCCTTTGGCTTCCTTTGGGGAAAAGTAGTGCTCAGCTCAGGCAAGTATCTCCTGTGGGAAAAGACTGTGAACTTCAAGAAGGCAAAGAAGTGCAGGAAAGGATCAGGAGGATCACGATCTCAGGCTGTGCCTTGTAACCCTAACTCAGTGCATGGGATCACTGCATCACGCCCATTACAGAAACAGGAGTCTGGCCCTCTAGTCCTGGTCTTTTCTATGAGTTGATATGGTAATTCTTGTTGCATTTCCACATCACCACGCAAGGAGGATGCTGCTTTCCAAATAACACACAGTGGTGGTTCAGCTGAGATCTTCACCTTACGACTGACCCCTGGGGAACAGAGACCCCCCTGGGGAACAGAAACCCCCTCTCTGACATTGCCCCATCAGGAAGCTGATGACTGTCTTTCCTGACATGGGTCAGAAGTCTAGAGCTATTATAATTTAATTTTAATTAAAGGTGTAGACTTAGTGTGATTGCTGGAAAAAAAATAATTGATGTTGTGACACATTGTATTGTTTTATGGCTTTATTTGCCTTCCCCTTTCACACACAAGCATGGACATGCTTCTACAAATGCCCAGATCCTGGACCTCAGCATTTTACTAGCTCAGTATTTACTAGCTTTACTTAACTTATCCTGGACCTCAGCAAGCCTCAGTACTTTACTTAGCTTTAGAGCAGTTAAAAGCACACAATATCCCTGTGGATCCTCCAGAAAAATTTGACTGAAATGTTTTGGCTATGACTTGTGCCTTTGTATGTGTTGGAAAAAGTCCATGCATGGTCTTCTCTGATTTAAGTAAAAGGGAGGCTCCAAGAGAAATGACAGATAACATCATCTTCTTGAGAACTTCTGTCAGGTGTTATTCCCCATTCCGGTTTGTGGACGTGTTTATGTGTTTGGTGCTGCTGCAGGTTGGTTTGATTTTTTATGCTTATTGTGGCACATGTCTTTTTAATTGGATGTTAAAATGCAAGTGAGATTAGATTAGGCTAGTAATTACTGGAGGATGATTTGCTGAACTTAAAGTAAATTAATAATCATATGATAGTGGTTCTACTGGCAAGAAGGACTTCTCTTTTTTGTCTGTGTCATCAATGCAGTCAGCACACTGGATTCTATTTTTCAGCTGTGGGGGTATTACTGCAAAATCAGGACACTTGGTCTGGTGTCTTGCTGTTGGTTTAGGTTTTCAAACTACAACTGAGCATAAGATAAAATGTTGGTAGAACAAATGAAAAATGGCAATTATTTTCTTCTGCACAGAAACACTCTCCCTGGAGGACTCTTTGCATTCAGTAATTCAGTTTCATGGGTTTTACATTAAGAAATGATCTTTCATAGATCTCAGTCTGTTTCTTGTGGCTAGTTTTGCGCTTGATAAATCATTGCATGAATCCATCAGGCACACAGTGCCACAGATAAAAAAATTGGTCTGGAGAGAGCTAAGACACAGTTGTGTCACAGTGTGTGTGACAACTGGAGTAACAATCAACTTACAGCATGCAGAAGGAGAATGATCATTAATTTCCCACAGCTTCGGAGTACGGTTCAGTCCTTAGTCCACGCACAGAGTATCTTCCACTTCTTCCAAGCTTTCAGAATAGCACTGACAACAGCAGCCAGAGCCAGTTTGCTACACTTGCCTATACAAACACAAAAAAGTGCTTCTGGTGGATCCCAGTGTGCAGTTTGAGCTCCTTGCTATTACCCAGCCTAATCCCACTCCAATATCCAGGTGGGATCTTGGTGAGCAGCTGTCTCTAAATCTGCTCTGCACCTGTAAAGGTTCAGATTCCCTCTGCTTTTTGTCTTGCTATGAATGAAATTGCCCAGCCATTAAAACCAAAACTCCTGGGAGTATCCATAGGCTATGGTATCTGAAGATACAGAACAAGTCTACAGTGCAACTACAGCTAATCCTGCTGCAGAGTAGATGATGGACCAGCTGATTTCCTGAGGCTTCTGACAACTCTTTGTTTTGTGGTCAGATTCTGTCTGGGAGAAAAAAACACTGTTCTGTGGTTACCATAATGTAGTGATGGTCAGACAGAAGGATGATAGTCATCCAGAAAAGTGTAGGAAAAGAAGCATCCCAAATGCAGCTTGCAGCAACCAGAGGTTAGGGTCTAGCTGGTTCAGTTAATGAAATTATGCCAATTTATACCATCTGAGAATCTGGTCCCTGAAGTTTTCATCTGTATTAAGCCCTAAGGGAGAGGATATATTCTGGTTAAGGGCGTGTTCTCCACTTGAACAGTGGAAGCACGACAGAGGGATCTGATTGGTCTCAGACCACAGATGTATCTTCTCCAAAGACTTTTCCTTCATATGCTGGATTCTGTTTCTGAATCTTTTAAAATTAAAACGTGGTATATTCCTTGCCACTAAACTCTGTACTGGAAGAAACTCCTATTGCTGTGGTCAGCATGGGCTGGGGATCACCAGCTGGAATGAAGGCCATAGTTGGAACCATAGTTGGGGTACCAGCCTTCTTGCAAAGCACACAGATATGTAAGATCTGGCCATAAAACTCTTTCTTACACAGGGAGGCAGCTTGACAGCTTGCCTGGGCAAAGTCAGAGGGAGGTGGATTGGAACTTTGGACATTCCTCACCATTTTCCATCCTTTTTCAGTCTATCCAAGCTGACATACCTAAGTATGAGTTTCATGAGAACTTTATTCTCATGCTGTTTTCTCTTTGCAAGGTCATTCCCAGCATATTAACTAGCTGTTTAACGAGCTCTTTTTTCTCTGAAATGCCAAGCTGTGAAAATGTCAAGAAAAACAAGAGCTGTCCCTTGCCACCATATGCAGTGTCTTCTGAGGCAAGATCCTCTTCAAATCTAGCACTTAGGAGGCATAGTTTATATGGAGCAACTATGTCCTGGTTGCTGAGGGACTTGAATAAATTTAAAGAAAGTGAGAGAGCTCTCAAGATATTTTAGGCTAACCTTTATAGAGATGAATGTATTTTAAAAGTCATAGTCAAAATGTCAACAGTTTTGGGATTGTTCGTTGTTACATTTAAAAGCTGGTAAGCTGAGGTGGATTTCAGTGCAGTTGTTTAACAATAAATGTTGTTAAAGAAACTCAGAGACAATTATTTTATTATAGTATTATTATTATAGTATTATAGTATTATTGTCCTGCCTTATTTGAAGTCTTCATTTTCTGCCTCATTATTGTTTGACATTATCCAAAGAAAGCACCAGGAGTGATGTATCAGCTCTACTTAACAAAGTGCAACAGAGAAAGCAGTATTTAGGCAAAATCACTTTTGTATTTCTCTACCACTTGGCCATGAGGGAGCTAGTACATTAATTTCACAGCAGGAAGGAAAATGCTCTCTTTTCAATATGTTTTAAGTTTGCTTTCTAAGTAAAGGGTTTTATAGATTATACAGTATCAAAAGTGCTAAAAGGTTGTACTCTATTTTGTGATAGTCAGCTGTAAAATTCAAACTCATAATGAGATGAAGTGAGAATTGATTTTTTTATTTAGAATCATAGACTCTGCTGAGTTGGTAGGCACCCACAAGGATCATTGGGTCCAACTCTTGGCCCTGCACAGGATACCCCAAGAATGACACCATGTGGCTAGGAGTGTTGTCCAAATTCTTCTTGAACTCTGTCAGGCTTGGTGATGTGATGACTTCCCTGAAGAGCCTGTTCCAGCTCCGGGTGAAAAACCTTTTCCTGATATCTAACCTAAACCTCTGCTGCCTCAGCTTCATGCCATTACTGTTTCTACCACTGCACGTTTTTGTTTTAACTGCATAAATTATGTTCCATTCAACATACCAATTGTACATGAATAATCTGTAATTTGTTTCTGTTATTGTTGATGTTCACTGAATGTTAGAAGGGTTTGCACTCATAAAAAGTCCTGTCAGTTTAGAAAACAGCAGCTTTATAAATACACGTGGAATGGTTTTGAAGGACTAATCAGTCTTAAACTGCCCTTCCCAGGCATGCTGTGTTCTGCTGTAGGCCCCTGAGGATGCCTTCCTGGGCATTGTGATCTGCAGAACACAGACATAGCTTGAGGCTACAGCTTGTGGGGTGAAAGGATGCCACTGCACTGCTCCTGGAGGTCTGATTCCTGGGGTGGACTTTGCCCCAGCAGCAGCCAGGAGATGTCTGGAAGCAGGCCCATCACTGTTTCTCTAAATGGCTGTGGTGGAAGAGCTGGGTATGTATGAATGGGCAGAGAGGATGGCACAACAGTGGGGGGCGGGTGCCTGAGGCAGTGCTCAGTGCTTGGCTGGCTGCACACAAAGCTTTGCACAGGCAGTGCTTCCCTGAGCGGCTGCACGCGCAGAGGAACCTGGGCTGGGACATGCTTGGCAAGACTGTAGTTGTCTTCTCCCTTACTCTCCTTTTCCAGTCTTGTGGGAAAGTTTAGCTGACAGGCTGGGCCCACTTCTTCATTTTTGGGTCATTTGGGAACATAAGTGATGACAGTCCCATACTGCTACCCAGCTGGAGGGGCATACAGGCTTTGCCTGTCTGGGCTGCACCCCTTCCTAAAACGCCCAACCACAGGCTTCTCCAGACAGTGGAAGCTGATGGCGTGCTAACCACTGGCACCTGCCATCTTGGCAGTGTCCTGTGCTGCTGCTGTGACAAATGCCTGTGTGCCCCGGGGACAGGGCGAGGAGGGCCTCCCCGGGCTGCACTGGTGCTGTGCTGCTCTGCAGTGCTGGCCACGTGTGTGATGCACCTGCCAGGTGCATTCTCACAAAGCCACTCCCAGCGCGCTGCAGAGCCTTAAACCTTGCTCTGTGTCTGCAGCTTACCTATCTACATGCCCTGATTGATAGACACCATCCTTTTAACAAGTTGATAGAACCTCCCTGCTTACCCAACCCAGCACCTATTCCAGCCAGTCTCGCTCTTGCTTGGCATGGAATGTATGCAAGGGCTTTGCCATGCTGTCTACTTCCAAATGCAATGTGTGGAAAGCAAACTGTATCCACATATCACTGCGTTCCCCAGAAATGGTGTGTCTGCAATGGAGAGGCACTGAGCAAGTTGAAGATGCAGCCGTGGCCCTGGTGCAGAAGGGCAGTTCATCATCTGCAGTGGTATCTACTCTGGGTGGTGGCCAGACTGTACAGAGAATAAATTGATGGTGTGCACCTGGTCAAGAGCTCTTCAGCCAAGGAGTTAATATCCTTCTAGCCCAGCTAAAGAACAGTTTATGGAGTGTGAAGAAAGATAATCCTTTTAATTGTCTTTTAATAATTACTAGTGTTTCATCTCTATCTAAGATATTTGACTTAGCCCCTTGGGCTCTGAGTTTCATGAGGCAACATGTTCTGTCAGGAGGGATTCACAGTTCATGCTCCATGGGAGAGCTTCATGGGTGAGCTCATGACTTTACTCCTTGTTTTGTTTCTTCTGTTTTAGGCTGCCTGCATGGACTTCGGTGACTGCAATGTCACAGATACAGAGCAGAGTGGGGAAACAGAGGGAAATTAAGCACCAACTTTCCTCTCTTTTCCCCTCCTGCTCATGCATTAAGTACATGAATCAGCTGGACATAGAGACTATGCTGAAGGAAAGAGACAGGAGGTAACTGAAAATGGGAGGAAATACAACATGAATTTGCTCAAAGCAGATCATGCCAAATTAACATTGTGCCTTTTTTTTATAAGATGGCTGACCTTTTCAGGCAAGGCATATGCAATCTGCACTAAGATGTTGAAATAAACCAAATAACTGCTTTCTTATATTGGAGAAACATGAATTTTAATATAAGGAAAGCACTGATAAATAGGAAGATGGGTTATGACTGAATGAGAACAAGCATGCCAGAAAGAAATACTGGTGAAATACCTCCAGAAATACTGGTGAAATACCTCCTTATTTAATGCTCTATTCACAACTGTGTCACCAGAAGTGATAAGGAGGCAGTAACATAAACTGATGACACCATGCTGGTAACAGAAATGTGGTGAAATGTAATAGTGGAGCAGTAGCTATGGGCTCTGGGCTGGCTGCTGCAAGGGTGAAGATGTTCAGCTCTTGGGCCCCATTTGCTATGAATACAGCCATTTGCCAGGAGAAGGAGGTGGCTGGCTGGTTGGGAGTGTGTCCCACTGGAGCTGGTGCATGAGCTATCATGCTGCATTAGTCAGGCACAGCACGACTGTGAGCCACGGATACATGGGAAGCATCGTTCCAGGGTGTATAACGTGTACGGCTGACCAGCAAAGCCGGGCTGGTCTCATGCCTTGGTGCAGGGCTCACTTGAATGTCAGCTGGAAAGCTGTGTCTGCCTGCATTCCCAAGGGGTTTTTTGAAGGTGCAGAGAAGAGCATCACAAATGAGCAGGGGATGGAAAAGCCTATGTTATGGGAGGAGGGTTAAGTGTCAGATTTGTTTCAGCTGGCAGGATGAGGTGAAAGGGGATGTGACTGCTGCCCAGCTAAGGGTCTGGGCATTTCATAGCCTGGACAGAGGTGAGACAAGACCAAAGGTAAAAGTCAGAGCTGTCCACAGATGACTCCAGGCACGAGATTAGCAGATGTGGTGCTCCATAGGCTTGCTTTCTAACAGGGCAGCAGCCTAACATGTTTTAAATATATTCATTTATGTTTGTATTGCATATTTACCTATGATAACTTACAATGGATAACTTACAAAGGGCAAAGGTACCAACCTGCCTTACTTCTTCCAGTTCTTTGTGAGTTGATGTTATTTCAGATTAGGTGAGATTTCAATCAATCAATCAATCAATCAATCAATCAAAGCAGCTGTCATTGCATAAATTTGAGAAATATTCCTTCCTTACTGAAACACCCAAGTTCCAGGGAGTACCACAACAGCAAGGAGGAAGTGATGCAATTCCTGACTGATTTATAAATTCTATCCAGTCTTCAGCCAGTGGCATTTCCTGGGCACATATCTGCTTATGTATGTGTTCATGTGCAGGGCTGAGACTGGCCCAGTAGGTGCTGAGATACCAGACCAGCAGTAACACTGCCTTGAAGGAATAAGAAAAAGAACATGCTGTATATTTTTTTTATACCAATTCTTGCACACGCTCATGCCAGTGCTTCTGAAGTCTCATTTTGGCCAGTGAATGCACATATCTTTGTGCACATATGTGTGCATGCACATGTATTTGTATTTATATTTATAGGTGTCTAAAATGAGTTCAGAGGTGGAGACGAGATCATGAAATCATAGGATCGTAGAATCACAGAATAGTTTGGATTGGAAGGAGCCTCTAAAGTTCATCTATTCAAACTCCTGTGCCATAGGCAGGGTCATTTTTCACTAGATCAGCTTGTGCAAAGCTCCCTCTAGCTTGGCCTGGACCACCTAGGTGTCTAGGTTCAAATGCAGAGGTACTAATTTTACATTATAGGACATTATAATTTCAAAGATGATCACACTTCCCTTCTGGAGAGACCACAGGGAAGATACTGTTGAAGTTAAATTATGGGCATTAGTACAATGATGCCCAGGAGGACATTCCTGTGCTTCCTTTGCAATGTCATTTGTCAACCCATGACCTATCTCATCCAGAAGAGTGATGGAAATCAGTGTCCAATGCCCAGCATAGGAGGGGCTGTCGTTGTAGGGGAAATTCTGCATGACTGTGTTCTTGCTGGTATTAGTAAGACCTAGCTTTCAAGTCAGCTTGTCAAATTCAAGATCCTGTGACACATGATTAAACTAGCAACAAAAAATGCTCAATTGTTTTGCATAAGGAGCCTTCTTAGGCTGCACCCATACTTGGCAATTTAATTGTGTCAGCATGACTGGCTACAGTGTAAATTGACAACTTGTAGCATGCACAAAGTAGAGATGGTTTTTTTTTTCTAGAGCTGACATCAGTTTTCCCAATTCCTTCCACATAAATGGGAATATTCCCGTTGCTCTGGTCCAGCTGCCAGAAACACTTCTGTGAGTGCCCAACACCCTCTATGCTGTGCTGAAACAAAGATGAAATGTAACCAGACACTTGTCTCCGTGAGATGAGCTCATATTTAATGTTCACGAGCTGTCAGATTTCTGGAGCTATGCAGCTTCTGCAATTAACAAAATAAACTCATGTAATAGATTTAAATAGCTTATACTCAATCCTTATTCTAATATGGATGGGTCTTCTATTGGTCTATAGTTTTGTGAGAAAGATATAGAGATGTCTGAAATTTCTTCTTAATAGTTCTATTTTTGGTTCGCTATCACTTGTGAAATATGCATCTTATAATTTGAAATGTTTTATCCTAGGTGTTGGATTTTGTATGATTTTAAAAAAGAAAATGCTTTAATTGGATTCTTGAGCAGTGACTTTAGTCTTTAAAACAAGATATAGAAAAGCACATGTTTTCTGGCTCTGGGAAGGTATTGGAAACCACAGGGTCTGATATATTGGTGGGAAGGAAAAAGAAGAAAGGGAAGAAGCCACCTTTCCATAAAAAAATAAAAATTGCTCACATTTACTTTATTTTGGAAAAATGAAGGCCAATAACTTTTTTCCTACTCTTTTTCTTGCTTGGTAGCACTTTAACTTTCTGGCTGGAAGCATAAGCTCCTGATAAGTAGAAAATTGACTGAAACTGCCTGAGGCAGTGCGGAAGAATTTCCTTGGAAAGAGGCAGCGGCTGGCAGTGCAGCAGGGGAGCAGAGCAGTGTAGGACGAGGCGCGGAGCAGCCGCTGGTGAGAAGGCGCGGCCGTGGCGCACCTGCATCGGGGCAGCTGGCGCGTGCCCTCGCTCCTGAGAGCACCCCGTGTTGGCACAACACAAGAATATGGTTCACACAGCTAAATTATTTTTCCAGTGCAGAGTTGTTCAGCTGGGAAGGGCATTTCCATGTAATGGAAGTTTGCTGCGCACAGTAAATTTGTGACGGCTTTCCATGAGATTTTAGCTAAGAAATACAGAAAGCTGCCAAGCGAAGAGAGAAGAGATACAGTGAGAGACTATTTCTCACCTTTTTGAAACCCTCCTCCATGAGATGGGAGCTATACCAGTCAGCTCAGGCCTTTAAGTCCATCATGACACAGCTTGAAAACTGCAATCTCCACTTTCTTCTAGCACATATTAAAACTCTTCTCCCCAGATGCTCAGCCAAATAAATGTCCATTTATCTCATTTTTCTGCTGCTGGAGGTCTTCAGGCTGCCTCCACATGACTCCTACACAGACTGCAAAGAATATTTACAAGCAGTCTCTCTCACACAGGTCTTAGCACATGCACAGCATTGGTTTCATTTAGTGTAGGAGGTTTCTATTTTTGTGTTAGTACCTCCCAACAGACTTTGCTCTAGCTCACATTACATCGGTTTTTATATGTGGTGGACAGTGTAGAATGATAACAGGGACGCAACAGTGCAAAGTGGCTTCAGACTTTCCATTCTAAAGGACAAAAGGGAACTCTCTGCTTTTTCTCCTAATTTTTCCGTGCAAGCTTCAAGCAGCACCATAACTGGACAACTATTGGATCAGAATTGGACCATTTAGTTAGTGTGCTGCCTCTTGCACTGACCAGGGCCATAGACCTCGGAGCTGACTGGGAACAACTGTGCCCTCCATGTGATTTCTTGACACCTCAGAAAGCGGATGGAGAGCTTTAATTACTAAGCCTGGGAGTAAATTTGCTAGGAAGAGTGGTTTTGGTGCAAAAAACATTTAATTTCCATTCAAGAGACCCAAGATTTTTTATCTGAACCATGGATCATCAAGAAAACAGGCCATTCACTTTAACTCTCTTTATTTGTAAAATTCCCTGTCTTGTTGGTTGCTGGGACATATTGGGATACCATAGTGATGGTATAGTAGCTCCCAGAAAGCTACTAGGATGACAAGAGGTAATGTCCCCTGCCAGGACTTAGTTTGATGGCAGGAGTACCCAGGGTGTGTCCTGGCTGTGTTTCCAGACTGCAGTTTCCTGGATTTATAGCTCAGAATGGGCTTAGGTGACAGATTTCTCCACACTCCTGTGTATATACATGCTTTGATTAGAACTCCCAGGGGTTGGGTGGAAAATTATCTTTCTGTGCCCAGAGGAGTCTGGGCCTCTTCACAGAAGCCTCTGTAGCTTGTCAGTGTGAGATGATGCTCCTCCCACAGGAGCATGTGTACAGACTCACTCATGTTTTACACAAGCCACTGAATCGGTGTCAAATGTGATCATTTATGGCCATTCCTCAGTCAGCCTGGACTCCTTGAGTGGATGAGTAACCCTGAGTTAGTGGATTTTAGGCTCTCTTGCCAATTCCTTGAACTGTCTCCCAGATAAAGTTTATTGTGGGTGTCTGTCTTACCTAATAGAAAGGCAGTAAGAGATGTTTAGCTAACTAACAGCCAGATATTCTCTACATTTTTTTTATGCTTGACTGAAGTAAAATATGACCTTAAAAGCATCAGTAAATACTGCAGCTTTCATATAAACATATCAGATATACATCTACTCTTTCTTTGTTCTTTACTGATAATGGAGAAGTTGTAGAAGGAAGAGTTGTGCATACCTTCCACTGTGTGGGCTCCTTTCCATCTCTTCAGCAGTGATCTTTCCCTATCAGGAAGTCTTTCAGTGAGCTTCCTGTGAAGGAAAGAGACAGGTGAATGGATCTGGAGAATCTGGGTGCTGCTCTTGCTTGGAATTGAGGTCCTTGTGAACAGGTTGTACTTGATACTCTGTACTCCAGGGTGTGGAGGACTTGTGGTGGTGTTCACAGGTAGGACTGTCCCAAGAGCTGTGGTTACCATGCAGGGATGCTAATGGGTGATTCCTCCACTGAGATTTTGGGTTCAGTCACCCAAACTAAACAGGGTGCTGGCTGTGTGATGCCCTTCAAGCAGAAGTAATTTTGGGCAGAGAATGTGGGTAGGAAGGCTGAAAATCCTTTCTCCCCTGTCTTCCTTACACATGGTGCTGCATGGGTCCCAGTGACCTCCACACACAGCCTGCCTGTTCTGAACTTGTCCTGTGCCTCCACATAGCCCTGCCTTGGAATTTTGCAGGATGGGAGACATGCAGCTCAAATCTACAGTAGGCTCCCAAGGGAAGCATGTCTGGGAACAGCAATCCACTGCTGAAGAAGTGCTGCATAATTATACACTTTCGCCTAGGCAAAAGGAAAAGTGCTAACTAGTTTCCTTCCTTGGTAAAGTATGTCTTGCCTTCAAAAAACCCATAAGTCTGCTTTTGTTATACCTGAAAACTCTGAGAGCTCATCTAGGGAAAGGCCAAAGGCCACCAATTCCAACACCTTGGACTCACAGATGCTACAATAGGTGGAAAAATTCAATACTGTGTCTTTGTCCCATGGTAGTCATGGCATTTTGAAGGAGGCAGGATAAACACTATGAAACAGGATAATCCCAATTGTGGTAGTGGAATGTTAGCCAGAGGCTTGGCATCCCAGAGAAATGGGTGGGGTAAGAGGATCAAGGACTAGGCAAAGAATCCCAAGCTTGTGCTTCATATATCTTTTAATTTTTACCCTAAAAGTAAATACTAGATCAAAAGTAAATGCTAGATGGCTTCATCTTTTGACATATTTTTGCCAAGGCTCAGGCTTTCAGGCAGGCCACAGGCGGAGATGGACAGCGGGCACTTCCACTGAAGCACTGTAGGGTTTGTCCCAGGGTGCCGCATGGACACAGAACCACTGCGATCCTGATCCCCAGGAGCTTGAATCCAGCCCCCAGTTCCTGACCAAGCAGCAGCACAGAGTGCTGTGGAATGGCTGACAAAAGCACTGGCTGTGGAGAGGGCATCCCTGAATGTGAAACTCAAACAACCTCTTGACCCACAATCCACCTATAGTTCAATCCACTCCACTCCATCAGATAGAAGCCGCTTGCAGCTATGCAAATAGTCCATCCTACCTGTCTTGTTGGCCTTTCCTCTGCCCAACCTAATCAGTGTGGTGAGTAAATAGAACAATGAGGTCAAATACAGGGCTAGATTTTCCTTGAAATGGTTCCAGATATGGCCAGGACACCTGAAAATGTGGTATCCACACAGCCTGCTCTGGGAGCAGTAGCTGCAACATCCATCCACCCAGAGGCAGGATGAACTCCAGAGTGGGGTGACAAAGTTACCAGCCCCTGAAACTTTGGGCTGATGATTAAAATAAACAAAATGCCATCTGTATTCACTGATTTATGTAACAACCAGTATTTTCCCTGTTTGAGTTCTGAAGTTGTGCTCATGCATTCCTTTGCTTCAGATGCATTTCCAGGGCAAATTACAACAGTACCTGACGTGGTAGGGGCTTTTTAACACGGCATCAGGCGCCAGGTGATTTTTTTATAAGTATTAAGTCAAGACAGTCTGCTAGGGAGGCAGGCAAGCCCAGTCAAGTTCTCACATACTCTATGGTATGAAGCCAAACTGTGAAGTTTTCCAAGTATTTTAATGAACGTGTTTCAGACCTTTTTATTAACTTTTAATGCCTCTTTATTTTGGCAGTTCAGTGCTGTTCTACAGGAAAGGCCAAGACACCCTTCAGTGCTGTTCGAGATAAATATGCCTTAACCACAAATTAACACTTATATCTTGTACTGCTTCTGAAGCTGAAGGCCCCACGATCTGTCAGAGAATTGCTGTTTGCAGTTCCAGGTCGTGATTTTGTTAAATGAAGCCCCAGCCAGCTGAGGATCTAGCTGAAAGCACTGCTTCCTCAAAGCCTAGGCACCGTTGGCAACTTGAGATAAAAGCAGGAATGGCAGCCTTGTTTGTTGGGCTTTTTTGTAGGGATTTTGGAAGCAGACTCCAATTCTGGAGGATGGAGCTGGGTTGCAGGGTGGAGAGGGAAAGGGGTTCATCAGAGGAGCAGCTCAGAGGATGATCCTGCAGGTCTGTCCTGCTCTGAGCACTCTGCACATGCCATTGTAGCCCCAGTAGAGAGTGACGCTCGAGGTGCTGCATTGCATCCCTGGCCTCTGCTTGCTTGGCTAAGTAAATCTCCCTTCTTTACTCTCACAGTTTACTTTTGATTAAAGGTATGAGAAGTATTCAGCATCCTTGAAGGTAGAAGATGCCCATAAAACATCTCTTCTTTCAGAAATTTGTTTCCAGATCCCTTTGGGGGTGAACTTCAAAATTGGGATTGACATTTATATTTCTCTGTAAAAGAGCCTGTTCTAGTCCAGGCCTTAAATGACTCCCTTTTTACCTAGAAAGCAATAAGGATATAACCTCTACCACCCCAGAATGTCCTCGAGCCAGACCCTGAGACATTATTTCAACAAGTTCTTCCAACAGATACAGGCCAGGCTGGAACTACAAGCATTCTGTTAAGTCTTCCATTACTTTGCCAAGTTTAGGAGATTTCCAGTTCTAAATAAAGTGGACACACATGAATGCAGCCAAAGTGCAAAGTAAGTGTTAATATTTTCTTTGCCCTTTTCATTTCATTACTCTTTAATAGCCTTATGAAAGAAAATGCCTTTTCTGTCCTCCTTCCTTTTTGTTGTTTTTGCTTTTTCAGAAGATCTAGGCTGATCTAAATATAGTGAAATGTATCAATGTCTCCTCCATCAAGTGTGTTCAGCTGTGACTCAAGTGTGGTTTTGCACCACTGCCTTCTAAATGTGCAAACACACAACCAGGCTTGCACAACTTCCCTGTGCACATACCCATGAATGAAGTCAGCAATAGTAAAACCTGGCACAAAGACCTGGCTCTGTAGGTCATCTCGGCTCAGACTAAAATTGAATCCATTGCACCTTGCTACGTTGTAGCAAAGTCCCCTGTGGAGTATAACCACCTCCAACCCCACTTCTGAAAATAACTAGTGCTGTTGCATGGTACTGGCAGAGTAAGAGCTTAGATTCATTCTTGCGAAAAATAATGTTCATGTGTGAATTCGCTATTTTTGTTGTTGCAATACTCACTTGCTTAAGCTGTTCCTTGATCCAAATTTTAGATCTCATCAGCTGATGATTACTAGAGTCAGCAATTAGAGGCTGACAGAGAGCAATTCCTAAAGTGTTTGAACTTGTTTCTCAACAGACCTTGTTGAGATCAGCTCCTAGTCGAGCCCAGTACAGACATCTTTGGACACTGTCATTGCTGTGGCAGATGGTACTGGAGCTGACCCCAGCTGATCACAGGGATATCCCACACCCTATGGCATCATGCTCAGCATTTACAACAGAGAGAAAGGAAGGAAGGAACACGTGCTTTTGCTTTGCATGTAGTTTTCTCAATCCATGAGTTTCCCCATTTTTCCCCTTCCAAACCTCTCCCTTATCCCATGGAGGGGGAGTGAGTGGGTGTGTGGGGCTTAGTTGCTGACTGGATTTAAACCACAACAGATCTACAGACAGTGCATGTGAAACTGGCTGAGGCTTTTCTGCATGGTGCTTGTAAGACCAATCAAGAACTCCTTGAAAATGCTTTCCATTCTTCACTTTCTTGCTTGCACTCACCAGCTGTTTCATTTCTCTGGTCTAAGAAACTTGGGAGTCTGCAGGGCTTTGTGCACAGCCACAAACCCAAGCAGCTGCTGAGGAGCGAGTCACCTCCCCTTCTGTCTACAAACTGTAGGTTCTGTCACTATCCATGCACTCTCCTGAATGCCAAACCCTGATTATTACCTGCAATCCATCCTACAGGAGTGCAACAACCAGAATAAACCTGAATCTTGTAAATGTCACATTGTGCCTTGAATAACCTGTGACTGTTAAATCTGTGGCTTTGCTTTTCCCAGATAGATTCAAGCTGTCTTTTGCATGAGGACTAGATGCCATAGCAGCAAGCAGTCTGTTTGGCAGCACAACCTCTGCAGGCAGTAGATCCTTTTCTCCTATGCGTGAGATTATCAGCATGGTAGAAAAATTAATTTTCCTTATTTGCATGTCACATCCCAAAATTTAGGTGGCTGCAAAGGCTGGGTTCCCCTGCTTCTTGCACTTGCATGGATTAGAGGTCCCTTTTCAATGATACCTGTGTATCCATTTTGCACAGGACCCCAGCCCAGTGAAAATGTGGAGTATGCCTGAATACTGCCATTGATAACCCATCTATTCCCATTGTGTTGCTATGTGCTCAATTTATAATCCCTAAATGAAACCATGCTCTGACTTGCCTTTCCTCTGGGGTCACCAGTGGAGCTCCGGACCTGAGTACACATTTGCCCTACAGAGAGCAGTGAAATAATTCTCATAACTGCTGGTGGCAAAGCAGTATTGCTAGGGCTTTCAAAGCAGGCACAAGAACACGTCAGCTGGGCAGTGTCAGGACCGGGGCCTCAGCACCAACATGCAATAAGAGTTCACAAAATCTCGGGTCAAGCCGAAAGCACTCCTCCAGCTGGGGCCTGTGCAGGGCCTGGGGGTGGCCTGAGCAGGGGTCCAGTGGCATGGGCATGTCACCCAATCAGTCTTTGAAAAACAATTTTCAAGTTGTTGGGGTTTTTTAAGCGCAAAAGGAAAAGCCAGCCCCATTTCCCTCGAGTGACATGTCTCCATCCCAGCCAAGGGTCACTGTCTTTGACAAATGTCCACCACTGGCCAAAACCACTGTAGTTCCATCACTGCTGTAGATCCAGGTTTCTAAGAGAAGCGGCTGATGCAGTCACGTGTGAGTGTGCATGTGTGCATACATGTGTGGGCGTGTGTGTCTGTGTGTCTGGCTGTTTATCTGCCTGTCGTCTCCTGCTGAGCTGTGAAGCCACTGGCTGACTCAATTGGATGTCAGACATATAATTAACTACCTATTTTTTTCACAAAAATAAAGGAGTAGAGGGAGGAAAGAGAGAAAAAAAACCCCACCAAACTGTAGAAAAAGTGGCCACAAGAGCCTGCAATTTATCACTCATCAGAGGGTATGCATGGGATAGCAGTTTTCAAAATGTTCCTGCTGCAAAAAAGCCTCCAGTTGGTGGTTACTGGTTCCTGGAAGCCAGATCAGCTGTTAATAATAGAAAACCCCACAGGAACTCAGGTCTGCTACATACATATGAGGATGCTTTTAAACAGCTTGTAACCTGACTGGGATTTGGTGGATTTTCACAGGCACAGGAAGACCCATGCCCAATGCCAAGCTGCAGCAGCGATGTCAGGACATCTCAAGAGAAAGGTGATAAAACCATCTGCTCTTCCCAGGGTGAGCACTCCAGTGCCTGGCCCAAGGCTCCTCCTGCAAATGGCTAGCCCATTCCACCAATCCTGGCTAAGTCTCAAATGCAGGCTGCAGGTAAATACGCTGAGGACAGTTGAATCTTAAAATAGTTGAAGTTTGGCAGTGGTTATCAGGAGCAGAGTGGGTGCCACTGGGGAGGATCAGATGCCCTGAGCATTAGCCAGTGCTGCAGCAAGCGCTGAGAGCAGAGGCTTGTGGGGAGCTTGGCAGTGTGAAGGGACAGACCTCCCTGGACACAGGGACAGGCATTGGATGGGAAGCTGGGGATGCCTCTGTCACTACTTGTACGTGAAATAGGCTGTGTCTGCTCTCTGGATTGGGAGTGGGTGGTTAAGCACAGCTCCTGTCCATACGGTGAGGTTCTCCTGCAGGGTCAGCTGCTCCCTCAGGGGGCATGATGGCCCAAATGCCAGGGCCACCGCTTATGGGGTGAGCTGGGAAAGGGGAGAGGTCTCCCTGGGAGTGGGAGGGGGTGGGCGCCATACTGCAGCATGCAACCTCTTGCTCTGCACAATGAGCCTGAGGAAAATTGGCAAAGTGGGATGGGGCAGGATCTGAAGTGCATGTGAGCACTGGGGGGAAGGGGGCTTAAGCAATTATTTGAGGCATGAAGCAATGCAAAAATATTTCTCAAGAAGCCCTAACACACTGTGTGCTGCTGAGGTGCTTCCTAGGAAAGCAGCCACACACATGGCTCTGAGCACGGGCTGCCTGCTGTGCTGTGCTGTGCTGTGCTAGGCAGCTGGCGTGCCTGGGACACAGAGAGGCAGCAGCTGCCAGCCTTCTCCCAGAGATCACTGTGACCTTACAGCATCCTGCAGAGGTCTCACACTTTGCTACTAGGAGTGGTTTCAGTAGTGGTGTGAAAAATAAGTCTGGAGAGTTAAAATCCTGGCAGGCTTTGAGCATCTCTATATGCAAATACCAGTTATTAATCTGACACAAAACATGCCACGGTCCGTGGCCTATCAGGCTGTGCTCACAGGAGAAGGGGTGGGGGTGAGCCCCACACCTGTTGGGTGGCTGATGCTCATCCAATTTCTTGTAGTGTTCTGCACCCACAGTCATCCTCCTCAACTCTGTCACAGTCCAGAGGTGAAAAAAGTAATATATTTTTATTGTTGGGAGGCCTGTGCTATTTGGCTGCAACTGCAAATGCCCTATCCCCTTGCCAAGAGAAGCTTTGCAAACACACACCAGCCCTCCCAGGATGCTGCTAACAACTGATGCATTATTTGAAAATCAGATGTGGAAGAGGCTGGTGCGTGCAGGAGCCTCCAGTGCCCTGGACACATGGATGGGGACCGAAGGCCAGAACTGTGTTAGTGTTTTTTCAAACTCAATTAAACCTAGAAACTCAGCATGCTCCAGACCATCAAGATCAGGTAGGAGTATATGAAAACAAGGGAAAAAGGACATTTGAAAGTCACACCAGAGCTGAAGATTCTGAGATAAGTGCCAGTGGCACTGGAGAAAGCAGTGACACTTATATACCTAAAATACAGGCACAGCTAAGTGAAAGAGGGAACACCAGGAACAAGGGGAAAAGAGCCTTCTCAAACAAAGGTAGAGGCAGATCTGGGCGAGCCAGCTGGAAAAAACCTCTAGCTCTTTTAGAGGATTATTCACATGAGCATCATTCATGAGTTCACACATTCAGCATGACTGAGGAATACTGCAGCTAAAGAGGAGGCATGTGTACACAGTCATTTTTAGTCAGATGAAGCTACTTGATGTATCATGTCTGATAACTGGCCACAGAATTATGACTGCAAGTTCAGACATGTAACTGCTCATTCCTCGACTTCTGGGAAAGAGTGACCTGAGACATAAAATCCATGAAGGAAGATGCAGAGTCAAACTCTGATTTAAATTTATGACTAGATGGCAACAGCACCACAAGAGCTGTTAACCTCTGATGCTGCTGTTCAAGAGAAAACTAAAAGCAAGCCTGCTCAACTTGCTGCAGTCTGAAGTTCCAGTCACTGGGATTTACAAATTTGCAGAGGCAGACCCTCCGGGTCTTCTCTTTTGGCTGCAAGAAATGGCCTTCCCATTAATACGCTGGGGGAATTCCACTTTCACACCAAACATTCCTTGTGGCATCTTTAGGAGAGCTCAGCTGGTCTGGGAGCTGATCAGATGGAAATATGACACTGACAGGCACCACTTTCGAGGGTGAGGATATGTGGGCAGAGTTATCCATGAAAAGAGAATAAAACCTTAGAAGTTGTGGGAAAGAGCTGAGAGTTGCTTTTCATAATGTCTCATAAGGTGGATTTCATAACTTGTATTGCTCCATGGAAGTTAAGAACCCAGCTGCAGACTGCATGCCGTTGCCTCTGGTTTGAGCTCAGCCAGGGGAGAGGGTGGCTGGGACATCATATCCTTGTCACTCCCATCTCATGGAGTTTGAGAGTGGGACAGAGCGAGAGCTGTATGGGCTGCTGCTAGAAGCTTGGCTGCAGTCCCTTTCCATGACAGTGGGAGAAGTCTGTGATAAGTGCATTTTCACAGTTGACAGCAGCTCAAATCAAATTTCACCACCCTTTTACCTTGAGCAATTTAGTCATCCTAAAGTGTTGTGCTAACACAACCTGCTGCCAGCAGGCAACTCCTCCTCCCTTTTCCCAGGGTGGAGAAACACATTACAGCCACTGGTCCTTACATTCCCCTAAAAATGCTCATTTCTCCACCATGGCTGGATCTGTTAAAAAATGCCGTTTTCATGAATGCAGCACTACAGCAGCGAGGGAACAGGGATGGATGGGGTTGGACCAAAGGGCTCCAAAGCAGACCTCAGGAGAGCGTGATGGGGCTGGGCCCCAGGCCCAGGCAGGGCTGAAATGCCAGCCTGGCTGGCCAGCAGAGCTCTCAGCACCTTGGCCCCTTCTTCCTGCACATCTGCCAGGGACACGGGTTGGGAAGCTGCAGTTTTGGAGGCAGGAGACTGCCATGTCTGCGGCTTATGGAGGTTGTACCTGATGTAAGAACTCCCTGGGGCAGCATCAGTTGAGCAATGACTGCAGAGAGCCCTCTGTGACCACAGGTATGTCAGAGTAACTACAGGAGGTTGTTCTACCTCATCTGTGGGTCTGACCCAACTTATTTAACAGGTTCTGAAATACTCAGTCTCTGCACTGCAAGTAATAAAAGTGACTAACCTCCATTTCTTTCACAGGGTGAGCTTAAACGAGGTTGGCAAGGGGTTTTACAGGTGTCAAATTGCTTCTGTGCACTCATACATAAGTGTCAGGTATAACAATAATTGTTTGAGTTGTTTTTTTATTTTTACACAGTCATAAAGTTGTAACTTATTGCACAGCAGTCCTTTCTTCCAGGGCATCTCACAGTGCTCCTGGGGAGAGAGAAAGAAGGCTTTAAAATATTTATTTCCAATTTATTTGCAAAACCTGTCTGAAAATACATGACATTTCACTAAGGATTTTTGAATCACTAGAATATGGAGTAAAATCTAATGGGACATTTCTCATACTTAAATCAAGACATTCTTTCAAAAAACCCCATCCAATCTGTGAATTTGTGGGAAAAAAAAAATTCTGAAAGTAACCTTCGTAGCTTATTTCAGTTCTTAGCAGGACCATTTTCAGGGGTAGAAAGGTGAATTTCCTTTTGACTCCATGCCTCATTCAGCTTCTCACAGAGTGCATTTGTAAAGATCATGAGAGTTTTCACAAGACAATAGGGATAAATAGAATTGAAATACTCTCCAGTTCATAGGTCCTAAGGCTAGATTTACACATCAGCATCTGAGAAAGGGGAGGAGTGGACTGTGGAGATATTCACCAGCCTTGCATTACCATTGGCTTTGGAGTGGAGATTGAACCTGATAATCCTGTATTGCGTGTTTTGTGGGGTGCCTGGTGTCATCAGGTGCTCCTGGTTTATTTCCTAATAAATCTTGTCACGTAACTGTTCTTTGCAACCCCTGCCTAGGCATAGCCATTGGGGCTTGTGGGCTGACAGAAGAGGAGACTTAAAAGGACTTGGAGGACAAGGTTCTGTAAAGAAACACACAGATTTTCCTCCTGAAAGTTTCTTTCATCTGCTGCATGGGCTAATCTGTGCAAAACCACCTGTCCTCCCTCAAAAGTTGGACATCCAGGGTGAGTGGTCTCCTTCAAGTGAGTATGATGAGACATTCCAAGACCAGATTAAACTGCTTCCCAAGCCCAAAGTGCTGCATAGGATCTCAGATATATCTCTTACCTGTGAAGGCTGCCCATAACACCCTGTGCTGTTTTCAGAGATAATTGCACAGACAAAGGGAGATTTTATTTAAATGGCTGCCATAACTTCTTTTAACCATTGAAGGAAACAGGCTGGGACATGTCAGTTGTCTGCTCAGGCTTTGTAGGAGGCTTTCATCCTGCACTGCTCAAATAAGAAAAACTATGAGGTCACCGGTTGCTAAACACTTGACGTGATTTCCCAAGGTTTGCCTCTATGGTAAGTGCTCTGGTAATTTGGGTGGTGTTGACAGAAGCCCTGAATATTACCCGAAGCACTTGGTGATTATTTTTTTCTGCCTCCAACAGCAAGCCCCCTTCCAGACAGAAACACTGTTCTGCTGCTAATGGTGCACAAAAAATCCACCTTTGTGTTCCAAATGCCTTCCTGCAGACCAAGCTGCTCCATTGCTCATCTCCCAGGATTAAGGATGGAATGGGATGGAACAGGATAGGACAGAGACAGATTTCTTGGGCCACCTCCACCTTTACATCTTTTTAGGTTAATATTTTGAGCTTAACATTTGAAACATAATTTCAGGTTGCATTTTAATGTCACATTCCAAGTGTGGAGTGGTGAGATCTTTTAAAAATGCACACATAATTTATTTTTCATTTGTGACAAAGAAAGAGGGAATCTTTTCACTAAAAAATCTGTATGGCTGAGGCTCTGCAGCATCTGGTATTTGCATTCAAAGGCAAAACTCTATTAAGTTTTCCTGCATGCCTTTTTACACATTAAATGATCATGCAAATGTCCTCTCTATAGTGAAAAGCTGAATCAAAAGGAGGAAAACTATGTTATCTGTTGTTTTATGAAAACCACCAAGTCTCCTAATGGGAGGAAGCATTTCTCCTATGGCATCCATTCAGCAGCATGGGCCTTAACCAAGAGCAGTCTCCCCACCATTCTTAGAGGCAGGACTCCAAGTCTTGCTGATAAATACTGAAAGAGTCCCACGGACTTCTGCACTTGCTGATTAAGAAACATCATGACACCCACTAGAGCAGCCACAGCAAAGAAAGCTTGGAAGACCTTGGAGAGGTGATAGGAAGGAAAGGCAAAACATACTGTGGCAGTTCTTGGAACTAGAAATACATCTGAGTTTACCTGTCCATTTGAATGATGTGGAAGGTGCAGGCATTAATTTGTGATATTAGTTATCCAGGTTTAAACTCTCATGCAGTGTCACGTACACTGCTTATAGAACGAAGGCATTATTATTATGTTTCACGATGATATAATAAAAATTATCAGTTACCAATCAGTTACTTACAAAATATTGGACTGAATATTATTTTTGTGTGATGCACAGGTTGTGTTTGGCTGTGTGCTTTGTATAAGCCTTGCAGTGGGGAGAGGAGGGGAGAAGTGGGTGCGATGACATGCTAATTCCAAATACTTTTCCTTTTGTCTTACAAAGAAAGAAACGTCAACAGTCCAAGCTGCACAGCTATTATCATAGTGTACACCAATCTGAAAATAAGATGGATCTCATTACCTTCTCCTAGACAACACAGGATGCCAATAAGCACGTATGCTTTTGAAGGAAACCCCAGGACCTGCCACCTTAAAAGGAAGCTCAGGCTGAGGTCACGGTGAAGCATTCTGGAGTGCATCTGTCCTGGGATTTTGTTTAAATTAAGCCATTGACGAAACTGGCAAAGAGCAGCTCTAGAGGGTGGAGTTGCATAAGAAGCTATTTGTGTTTCTGCTTGGGTGTGAGGATTTGTTTGCTCTTTATTTCACAGATATGAAAAGATTTAATAAATTATGTATCACTTAAGGAACAAATCCTTTACAATCTAAATTCTTACAACATAAGACATTCATTGGAAAGGCACTACCTCTTCATCTTTCCCCAGTCTGAAGGAGAGACTATATACTACAGTGAACTGTCCAAGAGATGTTTCTTCTTTATCCTTCATAACTTCTCTTATCTCTGGCAGAGAAAGAATCCCCTGAGCTGTGATAGCTGCAGTTTATTTTCCACAAAGGCTCCAGCGTTAGCTGGGCTACAGTCAAATGCACATTGTTTGCTTTGTCCCAAGCAGCCTTGGGTAAGACAAGTTCTTTGTGTCAGAACTCAGTTGTTAAGTACAGATAGTTTGCTTTTCTGTTTATTTTTTTTCCCCTACTAGTAGTACATATTTAGGTCTATATGAGATTTTATTCTAGTTAAAGCTGCAGAAGACAGAATATGATGCTCTTCAAAAGGCCTGGAAGATCAAAGACAGCTCAAAAGTTAGGAAATGCTAAAATGGAAGTTGCTCGAGCAAAGTGGTCTGGAAGGGCTCACATTTCCCACCAAGTCCTGGCTCTGAATGATTCTGGTAGTGTGTCCCAACCCAACGGCATCCCTGAGCCCCTTGTCCTCACTGCTCCTCCTGTGAGATCTCTTCTAGTAACTCACTTCTCACCTGGCTAGATGCCACCCTTTCTTTACCACCTGGAATATGTCAAAGTCCGTTTGTACCCTATTGTCCTTGTGACAACACTGCCCTTTAAATTGTGTTTGTTTCCTTCCTTGTTTCCTTGGTAGTTATTTCCTTGATGTATTAGTACCTCCTTGCAGTCGTTTTCTGTGCAGAACGAGTCTGGGACACCATCCTAGGGCAAAATGAGGCAGGTCATGCCCTGGGGTCTCACCGCTTCCTTCCACAGTGGCCTCAGCACTGCAGTCTCTGGCTGGAGGTGCCGTCCTGCAGCAGTGCAACCGTGGTTGCCCGTTGTGCTGCTGTCAAGGAAAGCTTCCTGGCCTCTCGCTCTGACTGACAGCCTCCCACGTCTTGCAGCAATACAGCACTAAGACATCCACTTACTGTTAATGCAATTCTCCAGTTTCTGGTTGTCCTACCCACAGTGTCTCGTTTGACAGCCTCCCAGGGACACAGTAGAGACCCCATCGCTAGCAGTGTTCAATATGTGACTGGATGGGGTGCTAGACAAGCTCATCTAGGCTTCCTTCTGTGTGAAAGGCTTGACCAGATGATCTTTCAAGGTTCCTTCCAATCGGGGCTTTTCTATAATTCTGTGATTCTACCATTAAAAACAGCAGCCATCTGTGTTCCAGTTTGCATATGAGAAGTGACTTTCCTGCAGTGATGAAACTCCTGGTAGTGTAATTAGTGCCAGTAATGTTGAGATCTCTGGGCAATCCAGTACCAGGGGAAGGCAGAAAACACGGTGGAGGAGGCCACTCACAGTCATTGGTGAAGCAGGAGGCCACTCACAGTCATTGGTCTTGTCCGGAGCAGGTCCCCACCAAAAAGCCGTCAGTAACCCTTGTTCCTCACAGACCAACCCCACCACTTTTCCTTCTACCTCTGTTAGTTCACAGTTCTCTCCAGTTCAAAAAGTCCTAGTCCCTCCCATGCCCACGTCTGTCTTCACTCAGCCCTTCTGTTACTGCTGTGCCCAGAGGTAGCCACCCCTTGCTCCAGCCTCATCCAAGCAGTCCAGTGCTTCCCATGCTCTGGTTCCCAGCTGCAGCCTGTCTGCAGCTCTCAGCCCTCTTCTTTCCCCTTGTGCTCCTTCTTGTGGTCTGCTCCTTTGTCCCAACTCCAGAAAGCCTTGCTGGGCAGCTTGTCTTCACAGGGGACTTCTGTCTCCAGGGTAGTCATCCCAGCAGGAGAGTGGTCAGTGTGGATGGAAGCCCAGATGTATTTAGCTGCTGACATTAACAACTACTGCTGAGCAAATGTGAATTTCAAAGGGATTTTCTGAAGCAGATTCCTGAAGCAGTATTTCTTTTCTGTCAGCCTGTCCTGATGCCATGCTAGCTTTCAGCATCTTTCTCTGAAGCATGGGAATGGCAGAACTATTCATATGTGTGAAAACAACAAAATTGGACAAAATAGTGTCTTTTTCTCTATTCTTAGTGCCACTTGCAGCAGAACCATTTGGCTAAAAATTTCTTAGTATTATGTTACCAGCCTCAAACTGATAACTATTTCAGAAAACTTCCTCCCAAATAGATCTGGACATGGGGATCTGAACCCAAGGTCTCATACTGCAATGTTTCTGAATCCTTACCCTGGTAATAGCAGGTGATGTCTCTCACACCTATGGTTGTGTACAATAATCCACAGAACTACCTGCTCTTTTCACCTGTCCAGAAAAAGCTCATAAAGAGTTGCTGGGTGTAGTCATCTGTTTACAGCATGCTGGGAGGCTGGAGCAGCCTGTAGGTGTCCAGCAAAGCTCCATTCAGTTATTACACACTTCTGGCAGAGCCAGAAGGTTGGTTAGAGACAGCAGTGGCCACTGTGGGTTCAGTTATGAATCATGGGAGGGACGTTTCTGTATTTGGTGACTCGGTGCTATGGTGACCAAAATTCCACAAACGCTTCACAGAGAATAAGACCACGTGTTTTCTGCTCCTCCTTAGGCAGTGATGCTGCCTGGGAATAACCTGTGGTGGTGAATTCCTTTGAGTTGATCCTTTTTCTACGTGTCTCTGCTGGAATATCTTCTGCTAGGGGGAAAGACTACTTCAGATGCCATTTATGACCCACTTTATCTAGTGGGCTCCTTATTGGTAGCTACCAGTGAACAACAGAGTCCTTGCTATACTCTTGAGAGTCCCCTTGTTCAGCCTGAAGTACTGCTAACCTTTTGTACAGAATCCAAACAGCAAGTGGAGTCATCCTGCCTCTCAACATGCAACGAGTCACTCATTGTAAGCTTTACCTGGTGATGGTTGAAAGCCCCTTCCAAACAGTGTGTGCTTCCAAAAGGTGTGTTTAATCACCATGACTGCACTGCTGCAGTGGGAAGGCT
Source organism: Ploceus nigricollis (assembly GCA_013399945.1). Classification (NCBI taxonomy): domain Eukaryota; kingdom Metazoa; phylum Chordata; class Aves; order Passeriformes; family Ploceidae; genus Ploceus; species Ploceus nigricollis. The sequence goes on from VXBC01007375.1 coordinate 535,348, forward strand.
GCTTCCCAAACCATGCTCTCCATAGCTTCATCCCTCCAGATGTTCATTTAGAAAAGCATTTTGTACAATAGTTACTCTTCCATTCTTTCCAAGTTCTTCATATCCCATTTGCTTCTGAGTCACCTTTAATTAATGCCACTCTTTAAATGCTTCCAACTGTTCTGGCTGAAGTGCTGATATAGCAAAAAGCAGCACCAAATTGAAAGGCTGAATTACTTGCTTCCACAGAAAGAATTTATCACAGTGAAAGGTGAGGCAAAACATTTTCAGCAGGCTGCCACTGGTGAAACCAGTGAAACCACCAGGCTGTCACTGGCTGCCACCTTATTTCTTTTCTATGTTAACAAATCTGTAAGCAAGAAATTTCCCATTCCTAAGAGCACCAGAAGAGCATGTCACTCAGCACTAATCATGACTCAGGTTCTCTGTGCTGTTCCTCTTGTCCTTAACAAGGGATGCTACCAGGACTCCCAGAAAGATTATTTTGCCTGCTGTTTCACACAGTACCATGGATGCCAAATGCTGCAGTCAAAAATGTGGCCTATAATAAACAAAATGATTATTTGAAGTATCTCACAGTTTGTGGGGCTCATGGCTGCATAATGTTATGGAGGTAAAAACTACACAGGGGTTCCAATGGCAGTCAGACCAATCCACAAAACAGAGTATTTACTTAAGAGATGTGAAATGCAGAGATGCAGATCCAAGCTCCAATTGAGGAAGTCTGAGACTCAGAATGAAGGATGCTTGGAAGGGGAAGAATGCTGCTCACTTCTTCCCAAAGGGCAGGGGCTCTCAGAGGTGTGCAGTGCAGTGTATGAGCCTCTGGTCCAACCCAGGATAGGTAATTGCAGCTTCTCATGCAGTGGTTGTGGACAGAGGGACAGGACTCATCATTTATTTCTCAGCACTTTCTGAGAAAGGGTTGTGTTTTGCTTTAGTTTGATCCCCAGTGCAGAGATGTCTCTGTGCTTCTGTAGTGCTTTCTTGTGGCTCCTGTGGAGCTCATGAGAATAAATACAAACCTTGCTATTGTGTCAGCCAGTAGTAATGGCTTAATGACCATTTACTGGCCCACACACTGTTGAGCAAAGAGACTCCCTCTTAATGAAGGTCCTACTAAATAACAGTGTACAAATAATGCATAATTACTCCAAATGATGCTAGGTCCTTTAAGATCAAGGAAAATGGTCTCAAATTATACTTGGATTTCTTCTTCCTCAAATGACATCAACTAGTACCCCAAGGACAAAGTTCTTTCAGCCAGAGAAGCTGTTTATAAGTAAAAAATATATGTTTTTTATTAAAAATAGAATACTTTGGAATCACAGTAAAATAAGACTCAAAGGAATTATTGTATGATATGTATCTGTAATATTATACATGTTAATAACTAGCAGTACTTGTAATCTGTACTTTTTGTGGTTAATAACACGGGACTTGCTACTCCAACTCTGCAGGTGAAAATACAGAGACCAGGAAAGAGGATGTGGCTTCTCCAAAGTCATACAATAGCTCAATTGTCAAATATGAAACACCAAAGTGGAAATACACAAACACAGATGCCTGTTCACAAATGGGAATAAAATATGAAAAGAATGAACAAACCTTTCTGTTCCTAAAAGAGCTAAAAGAGGAGGGTCACCTGCAGTGGTTAGGAAAAAAAAAAATCCAACAATTTCAACCCACCTGCAAAGTCCCTGACTGTCTACATAATTTATACCAGCTTCCCTCGAGGGAGGGGCTGATGCAGGAATCTTCCCTGACTGCTGCAGGAGGTGGAAATGGGGCCATTTGCCACAGATAAAGTGGTTTTATTCAATAAACCGATAAGGCTTGGATTCTCGATGATGGCAGAGTTGAGGTAACTGCACATAAGCTGTTTAACCGTTTCTAAACCAGTTGAGACATGGTTTCCCACTTCACATCTATCCTGTGCCAAGTGAGCTTGGTTTTTCCTTTATTTTGTTTCTATCTCCCATGACACCATATCACACTAAATTATCTGTTATCAGGATTCTCTGGGAAGAATCAAACCTCTTCTCTCTTCAGGGAAGGAAATAAAAGGGCAGCTGCTTCTTGCAGCCCTTTCCTCAGCTCCTCTCCTGTTCCACTATTTACTTTATTTCTTTACCTTGCAAACAGCTCCAGTGTCTCCGAGCCTGGGCTAAGCCCAGCCCTTTTGTGCCCTGCAGTCATCGCTGCATCTTTAAGGGAAAACTGATTCCCAGGAATGCTGTGCATGCACATACCTATCTGGGCGCTGCACCCACACCTGCCCACCAGGTAACCCAGCGCCCGCTGGCCCTCGCAGCCACATTCCAGCCGGCAGAGCTATTACTCGCTAATTGTTACCTGTCAAACAGGTAAACGAAGCTTTTGGGCCAAGTCCAAACAAGCGTATATTCCCACGAAATCCTAAACCAGCAAACCTTTGACCTTTCTGCAGCCCCACTGATGATTTTTACTGGGGCTGATTTAAACGTATGATGGTATCTTTGAGGGACAGAAAAAAGTGGCAAGTTGTGGTATTATTTTTTGTGATGAAGCTTTCTTGTACATGTTAATACCTGCAGGAGAGCAGAGGATTACCAACACAGGAGAGCAGAGAGGCAGCCCAGTAAACACGACAGAGCTCACGTCCCCCGAATCCCCTGGGTGGGGTGGCTTTCCAGTGCTGATCCAAAAGCAGTTTGTGGATGGTGAGGAACTAATATGCAAAACCTCCTGAGGGTGAAAAAGTTAGTGTGCAGAGTAACTCAGAGCCATCTGGGAGGCCTGGAACTGGCATTTCCTCCTCATTTCACCCTGTTCAGACTTGTTCCACGGAGCATAACAGGATCAGCTCCTGTGGAGCAGGGGGGTCTCTACACATAGCCAGAGGCAGCAGCCTGTTCCTGTCACCCACTGAGGCTGTAAAGATGGCTGGCTTTGTCTCCCTTAGAGCTTTCTGAATAGGCCAGTGAGAGAAAGCAGCTCAGTCCAAACTGCTCCATCATAAAGTTTGATCCCCCTGGCTAATTGCATAGAAAAGACATTCCCCCACAGCATAAATAGAAAGGCAGGCTGTTTCCACTGAAATATCTGTAAGATTTCATATGCTTTAACATCAAAATGCAATAAAATTAAAAAAGGGTTTCATTGAAAAACTACAGCTATAAATCACAGCATTCAAAATAGCAGAGCTATCCCTACTCTACCATGACTCTCCTCCTTACAATCTCTCTGGCTTGCAGGATGAGTACCCTGGGGAGAGGACCTACACATTCTCACAGTGGGTGATATGATCTGGGACATTTCTGAATCAGTAACATGACTCAGTCTCATCAGAGCTTCACCCCAGGTGTTGTGTCAGAGGCAATACCTTAGGAAAGAGAGGAGAGTAAACAGTATAAACCAGATTGTTATTGGTAATAACAGAAACATGATCTGCCCAGTAAGATGGTAAGCTTTCTCTGCAAAGGTTGCAGATAGCCTCCATGGTAAACTTGATTTTGACCTGTATCTCACCTTAGCTTTGCTGCAGTTAAACCAGACTTATGTAGCTCTCTCAGATGTCATCTTAAACACTGAATTTTATTCTGAATTGGATAATTTTTAACATTTTTATAGGTGAATTTTTTGTTCTTAATTTTGGAATAGCTGAATTTTATTTTGGAATTTACCAGGAGAAAGCAGTTGTTAGAGCTTTTGCAAGGCAAACTGGCTTCTATACCTTCTTTGAAGAAGGATTTCAATTTTTTATTTTATATCATCACAGAATGGTTTTGGCTGGGTGAAAGACTATCTAGTTTGAGGCGCTTTCCACTAAACCAGGTTGGCTCACAGCCCCATCCAGTCTGGCGTTGAACACTTCCACAGACAGGGCATCCACAGCTTCTCTGGGCAACCTGTTCCAGTGCCTCACCACCTTACAGGGAAGAATTTCTTCCTAATACTTAATCAAAATCAGTTTTCGGTTTAAAGCCATTCCTCTTTGTCCTATCACTAAATGCCTTTTCAGAAGTCCCTCTCCAGTAGATTTAGATTCTTCTCTTTAGATCTTCTCTTGTAGATTTAGGTAATGGAAGACCACTACCCAGAGCCTGCTCTTCTCCAGACTGAACAACCCCAAATCTCTCAGCCTGTCTTCATAGAAGAGGCGCTCCAGCCCCCTGAACATCTTAATGGCATTTCTGGTTTTAATCCAACAAAAGCAAAATGAGGTCTGATGCTTTTCTTTGGAGCAGGCTAGCACTTTGTGCTGATCTTGAGGAGTTTTTAGCTGACATGCAATCAGATATGCTTGCAGAACTTCAGCTCAGTCCAGTGCCTTCTCTAAATGATGAGGAAATTACTCAGAAACAAGAAGAGGTCCTGGTATATACATCTGAGCTAACAGGTTTCATGGAACTGAGCACAGCTTTGGGCTCCTGCAGACCCACAGGGGCATGCACATTTCCTTCAGGAATTGGAAACTCCTCTGCAGTTCCTTCTCCTTAGCTCCTTCACAGTATTCTTCTGTCCTCTCTCACACATGTAGCCTGTCAGAACCCCACAAAACTCCTCAGCAATACAGGAACTGCTCAGGCACAGCATCTGGAGATCAAGACATGGGTGAGTCCCTCTCCCAGAGCCTCTTCTGCACGCTGGGGAGAAGGCTGGACTGTTTGTGGTCAGCTGACACCCACCTGCATTATCTGAATGCTCTCGTGACAGGCCTTTTCCCCAAGCAAAGAGGAACCCATGGACAAACAACCATTGTCAAGCCTTGACTTTAAATGGATGCTGTGAATGGATGCTGGTCTGGCCCTACTTCTCCTCACCCAGTAGCAAGAGATATCCCAAGCCTGGCAGGGAGCAGGAGGGAAGGAGAAGGGGCTGTTTCAATATGGCCAGAAGAAAAGGGGAAATGTTTTCTCTTGTGGTTCCCAAAAGGAAGCAGCATCTTGGCAGAGGCAACCTGCCTGCCAGGCCAGTCTGTCCTCTTAAGATTCCTCTCAAAAGCTATTCAAGCAAACAGTGGTCCCTTCACAAGTTCTATTCAGCTGAATATATTTGATTTGGGATTCTTCTCCCTTTTCACCTTACAGGGAGATTATTCAGATGCTTTATCTGCTCCCAGCTCCGTGCCAGGTTCCAGCATGGAATGTCTTTCAGCTTGCAGCACTGTCACCAGATTCCCATGCTGCATCAATCACTGCACTGACCAGCATCATCTTAATGTTACTGTCCACTAGCATCTGAAACCATCAGTAATGGTACCCCACAGGTATTCTGCTTAAGATAAAAAGGGAAGATTAAACGATGACTAATAAAAGAGTGTCTGTTCAAAAGCCATCATGTGGAAACTGACAGCTGCATTACTAATATCCACCTAGAACCAGCTGGAAATATATTCACCAGAAAATGCTGATTTTTCATGTATCTCTCATTCCTGGTTTGACAAACATTTACTGAACGAAGAGCAAGGTTTCAGGAATTTGTTGCTTCACACAGGCTATTAAGATTCCTGGAGCACCTGGGCTCTCAGGCTGCCCTGCAAGCTGGTGTTATCTGTGACAGAGCTGACTGTCCACGTCTAAGGCTGTCATGCCTGTTCTTTCTGTAGAATTTTTGAGAATGGGCCAGAATAACTTGGTTTTCTCTTTCAGCCTCACAGAAGAACTTCTGTGTCTGAAAGCCTCTTACCTTTTCACAACTATGTATTAGCTCTGGCAGCAAACCTTACCTCTCCTCATAGCATCAATTTTACAACATAGCTATGATACAGAGGATGTCCACTTTGTAATTAGCTCTTACTGGTAATTCAGCTTTTTTTAAACAGCTGTCGAAGAGGGTTGATTGACTTGAGGGTTAAGGAAAATGGACTAGAAGTTCTCATGTACTGATCACCAGAAAAGCTGACTACAACCAACAGCTCACATGGTCCCAGGCCACTGCTGGTGACCACAGGCTTATATTATCCCATTTGTGACTCCAGCTTGAGCAAAACAGTGTTATTCACAGAGCTGGTGACACAGAAAGTTTTCTAGCTTCTGTGGTGTTCAGAAGTGACCCATCCTGGTATTGGTACTTGATGCCTGTGTGAGGTTTGGTACCAGTTAGTTTAATCGAGAGGCTGTGCAATAATTTAAAGCCGTCTTTACACATTTCAGGTTTGGAAAAGCAAATGTAACAAAAAGAAGAAAAAGTGTAACTCTTTAGAGTTACAAAATAACCTTTCTTATTTTAAGAAATAAACAAGGGATTCTCACAAATGAATGCAAAACAACTGAGAAAAAGAGATGCATGCCTAATCAAAGCAAGCCCTGGTTAGTTCAATGGTGTCAGTGATGCATCAGCGATACAAATTCCTACAATTTTCTAAAGGCCACCCTCACAGAGTCATATGACAGAAATGTGTTCTTTAAATCTCTGATTCTCATACTTCATTTGTACTTCAGGGAAAAGCTTTAGAGGGAAATACTGAGACACTGGCAGACAGATGAAACCTCTATTTTTAAAATGTCATGATTCTAAAGCACGATGCAAAGAAGGGGGTGCCACCATCTGTATACATTCACTTCAGACTTTAAAGCAAGGTTTGAAGCTGAGGGCCTCCAGAGTGTGTTGTCATCTGCTGCAAATACAGCATAAAAGAAGCAGAAAGTAAGATAACAGGAATTGTGCATTTGTTAAAAAGAAAAAAAGAGCTCAGTTCTCAGATGCCTGTATCTTTGCTGTGGCTCAGGACACAGCAAGCCACCGAGACAGCAGCATCTCTGGCGCTGCTTCCGTGCACGTACAGAGAATCTGCTACAGCACTGACACTACGTGTATCTTCCCATCTCCACAACTGCCTGCTGGCCAGAACACTTGCTTCACTGCCAGTCTCAGAGCAAGAATTACCTGCCATGGCCAAGCTGCCTGTTCTCAGTGTGAGCTAGCTGGGAGGAATGCCCTCCAGCTCCCAGCCACTAATTAGCCACTAATCTCAGGCAGTAGGATTCCCACACACCATGCAGGCTTCCTTTGGTGACTTTTCAATTAGCATCACAACACCTCAAGCTTTGAAGGCTTTGTGTATATTTATCTTTTCTTCCAATTGTCAGGGCCAGCATACATAAATTAAACCAATTTAAGAGCATCTGTGTATCTATTATTTGGCAGCTATTAGCCTAAACTGACATAGTCCTCTGCCAGCTGACAGTTAGACACACTTATATTACGTGGGTGTGACTTACTTGTATTCTTTTGCAGAAAATGTGACACATCACATAAGTACTGCTTTAAAACTGGAATTCACTTCTGCATGTATAGGAGAAATGTCTGCCCTTATTGCACTGATGTGTCTGGATATAGATGACGCAGCTCTGCTGAATGAAGGAGGACAAAACCAGCACATCAGTCCCAGACTGAGCAGGGACTACACACAGTGAATGTTTGGGACGTTTAGAAGAGGAGCAGTCATGTGTCATGGGAAGAATCCTCTTCTAAACCCAGAGACCAGGGTGAGGAGCCTTACTAAGCAAGTAGCAGCACTCACCTGCAAACAGACTGAATTCAACCATATAGGGCCTGATCAGTAGCTCACAAAATTAGAAGGATTCTCAGTGGACTCCATCCACTACAGGATCAGGCCTTCTAAAAAAGCAATATAGTGCTTCAAAAGAGAAAATGACACTTGAGTCTTAGAAAGACCCAAAGCTAGAGGAAGCTGCAGAATTCTTGGGAAAGTGACTGGTCATTAAAGTGCAGGTTAAGCAATTTCCTGGACACGAAGACAATAACTACACATACATGTAACAAAAAACTCCAATTCCTTCACTCTGCCATCAAGGTTTTGTGTTGGCTGATACAGCAAGCCTGCAGCCAGATTGCTGCTGGCTACTGCTTCATAGCTGTTGAAATTTCAACTCCTGTAATGTCATACCACTCCCATCCATCTCCCAATCTGCCCAGCTCCATTGTCATTGTTACCAGACTCCAGACACTGGAGCCAAGAACTGCTGCTGGGGCAATTCTCTGCATTAATAGGGAATCTCTGAGCAGAGGCATTTCAAAGCACCTTCCTCAGGCTCTAAAGATTCTCCCCATTATAGTGTGACTGGTTGTTTAAACTGAGGTAATTGGCATGTGTATAATTGGCCTTGTTGACAATGAAGATTTTCAGATATCCTTAGTCTCCCTTCCCCCTCCCTGCCCTGATGGAAGCTCTGGAACCCAAAGGGAGCAGCACAGATCAAGGGGAAATCCCTGCTCCCCATTCCCCATGTTGCAATGGTGTTTGGACAGCCATAGGCATCAAATTTAACTTCAGGCATCTACTGTCTAAACTTTACAAAATTGGAGCACTAATCAGCAGTGGACTTACTTCCAAAGCAAAGACTGTATATGTAGTGCAAAGGACAACTTAAATGAGTAGCAGTCTTCATGATACTATCTATAAAACACCTTCCATATGTACATCCTTCAAAGAAAAGATGGTAATTTCACCTGTGACTAATGGAATACCTTATTGACCAGATAACTGCACATCCATACACTTCTATGAATTCAGAAGCTTCACTGGTACTGCATGATGCTGATCCTGTCTTGCACTTGCAGAAATTCACCACCACACAGGAGCTGAAACATACAAGAAATGGGTGCTCCCAGAGCTGCTGGTGATGGCTCATCTGCTAGTAATGCCAGGAAACATCATGTGGTCCAGCCATGTGTGAGACTCTAGGAGAAAAGGGCTGTGCAAATGCTGTAATTAATTCCCTATGCTTACACTTCGAAGCATTAATTCACCCTGAACAGAAAAGACTGCTTTGCATGCACTTTGACAATCACTTTAATTCAAAGCTAAAATCGGGTTGCTGCCAAAAGAGGTGGGCGTCTTTCCTTTTGTTGGGTCCAGCATTCCCACAGTTTGGCAATGGAATTTTAAGAGGTCAAACCAACCTATGTACCTGCCTGAAAACTAACCCTATTAAAAAACCCAAACCAAATGAAAAGAGGCTTCAGGCAGATGAAAGAGCAAGGCTCCTGCTGAGACACCAGAGGGCAGAAATGCATGACCTGGGTAAGAGAGAGAAAAAGCCCCTTTGGGCAGCCACACACTCTTCTACCAGGCTCAGCCAAGCAGTGGTGATTCTAACACATTGATTTCTTGGGGATCTCAAACAGATGTGCTTTACTCAGCCTCACTGTAAGGAGGAGGGTTGAAGCAGTTATTCCCCCTCACCTTACAAATAAGATCCCAGGATAACTAAGGTTACAGGACCTTCTGACATTTCTTTGTGTCTTGCTTTTTTACTCAAGTTGCTGCCTGCTCATTATTGTGACCTCAGGGATAGATATCACAGGAATCACTGCTATGGGATTACTTTGCTCCACATTGTGGTACCAAGCTCAGTGTCCACCACCTGTACTTCATGGATACATAACACTGAGAAAGATTTCATCAAGAGTTATAAAACTCTGGTGAGAGAGGACTCCACTCTGCCCAAGGTAAGACGTATACTGGAAGCCAAATTTGATACTGCATCATCAGCTCTCCCATGTAGATACTGGTGTCAGTTTAGAGTTATCAGTGCAACATTCAAAATTCAACCTATGCTGCACCAATAGGATGAACCAATTAGCCCTGGTAAAATGAGATTTTAAACGAGGTTTAAAATATCACATTTCATATGTAGTTTGTCAATTTTGTGAGTGGAACTCACCTGGAATTTTTCTCCCTCTGTAAGCTCTACTTTCAACTTTGCTAGTGATTTAAACAAAAAAAAATTGGCAAGGCTAGATTGAGAAAGGCACCTCATACTCTCTCAGGCTCTGCCTGGGAGCTCACAGGAGGACTGATGGATGCTGCCAGGCAGCAGGTTTAATGAGAGGTTAGGCACGATGATGTTTCAGGGGCTAAGAATCCACAAAGCACTCAACACTCTGGCACATGTTTGTCAAAAGGTATTCCCTGTCTGAGCAGTTTAAAAATAAATGCATTCTAAACTGGGGAACTCACTGGTTTCACTGGGAATGCAAGAGTACTTTCCAGGAGTCAGGCTAAGGCATTCAGCAAACTCCCCAGATGTATTTGGCATCAGCCTGAAATTTGGGCAAGGGGTAATAAATCCCTGGCTTTGCACACCCTCCCCATATAACCTTTGGCAAGTCTGTTGCTCAAAAACCTCACATATAAAATGGAGAGGTGCTCCTACCTCCCTGCGTCTGCCTTGCACACCTTCCCTGAAAGTGTCAAAGCTCAAGAACTGTCTCTGGCAGATGGTGCCTGGGCTGAAAGAGTTTAAGCAACTTTTCCCTGATACCAAATGTCTCTGTCTTGGGCCTGGGAGACTGTGGTGTCGGTTTGGGCTCCCTCTCACAAAAGTTTCCTGAACCTTTTAAAGTGTCCTCCTGCACCTAGTTCATTCTGGAATTACACAGATTTTACTTACCTTTCTCCCCATGCACATTAACCATGGTATTGATTATGCAGAGGGGTAACTCACACTTCCAATGGTGTTAAAGCAGGGTCTGCCTTCCCCTTAAAAGTCTTCGTACTCAGAGTAAAGTTTATGGTGAAATAAAGAGCAACATGCACAACTTGCCCCACCCTTCCCTGCAGGGCTATTGGTCATGTGTGGGAGCTAGAGAAAAAAGCAGTGAAGAAATGTAAATGTAAATGCTTTTCCCCTCACACCCAGACACTCCATATAAACAAACAGCCATCTCCAGGTACTGTTTTCAAGTCAAATAGAGACAAGCAAATACTCAACATCTCTGTCCTGGAGTCAGGTAAGACTTCCTCGCTGCAGAATGCTTTCACCTTGATTCTTTCTATAGCTAAAATTTCCTCTTACTTTGGAAAAAGGAATAGAAATAAAAATGTAAAGGAAAAACATAGATATCATAAATTTGTTTATTCTAAAAGATTTGGTTTCTCTACTGAAAGAAAGGAGGGAAAATTTGCAGTGCAATTCCTATTTACACACAGTGTCTTAGGTCATGACACATTAAGAAGTTTCTGCATCGAAAAAAACATGGATGTTTTGTCTGATCATTTCTTAAACTAGGAACTAAGAGAAACAAAGGTGGGGTAAAAGCAGCATACCTTACAGGCATGTAACATTCCAAGAAGCTGGAATTACATAGCATCCTCAATCTGCATTAAAAGACAGTGAAAAAATCAATAGTGAATTAGGCGGTGTAATAGTGCACACAGGTAACAGAGTTACTGCAAAGAAAAAATAAGGTGTAAAGCAACTTGGAACCAACCCATCAAAGTGAGGCACTGAGAGCCTGATTTCAGAGTCTGGATATCTCACAACACTGGGCAGAATGAGATAGAATAATTATCACATCTCCCTGGGTGTCAGGGAAGCCCTTCCAGCAGCAGAGGAACAGCAAAATCTACTTTTGCAGCACTCTGAGTAGAGATAAAGCAGGCTTGTAGGTGCATGCAGGGCATGTGCATTGTATAAACATGGTATCACTGAGATGGCAAACCTGATAGGACAGGCTGACGAAGCAGCTGCAGGGGATCTAAAACTGGGGTCTTCCCCAAGCCATGGACTAAATGATCCTGAAGCTCCTGAGCACTGAAGAACCAAACCTAGGCAGTAAGAAAGGCAAAAGGTTATGGCAACAAGCTGTGATCCTGCATTGCCCAAAAATGCTGGATAGAGTAATATTATACACTGCCTTTATGTTTATGAATGAAACCAGTTGGAGGCTTTCTTCTGAAATACTCCTGTATTTCAAAAGAGAATACCAAAAAGTTGTAGAAAGTGACACCGCTACACCTGTCTGTAAAGGTACTAAAGGCAGAGCTGACAAAGCTTAAACAGAAACACAGAGACACAGGGTCTGGTGACCTTTCCACAGAACAAGGCACTGCAGAGGTGCCCTGGCTCCAACACTGGTTCCTTTTGTGCCACCAGACCATCCTCTTTATCCTCTGCCCTTCAAATAAAATAACATTTGCTTGCTTCTGAGGGCATCCACAAGGAAAAATGAGCAATAGCCCAGTGGCTGTCAACTCCACTTCTTATTCGGCAAATTCTGAAAGCAGCTTTTTCCACTTGCTGTGATTTTTTAGTACCTTTCTCTTTGATTATAGTATTGACTTATTTTAAGGGAAAACTACACTGATTTTAAGCAAACAGGTTGGCAAACAGGTTGGTAAGTCCATGGCTCTGTTTCCCAACTCCTACCACTAAAGTATTTCTGTGGATACTATGGGCTGCATTTACTCTAGTTCTTGAGTGTGGGAAAAGTAAACAAGCAATTGTTTATATGCCATCCTTCACCTTCTGCATTCTGGAACACTTATGCCTATTTTAAGACAGACTGCTGGAGCAAAAAGACACATTCATCATGGCTTTTAGAATGTTCATTGTTGCAGGGCAATATTTTAGACCTGTGGAGCCTCTCTATTTTTTTAAACTCTCAACTTACTTATAACCAAAGCAAAGACCTTTGAAGCTCTTGGCTTTGCCCCATGTTGATCACATCCCTATTTCAGGTTCCTTTAAAATGTTGCTCTGTTGGTCATAATGGTTCCAAGACTGACTGATGTGAGCTGGGAGCAGCATCCCTGGTAGCAAACACAGACCTGGCCATTCCCACTCTGCAGTCAGAGCCTTCAGTCTGGGCCTCCATGGAACTTGGAGAACACCAGCCCATCTCCCCCAGACACCCACTGCAGTACCAAGAACAGCCGTGGGCTGATTGTGTACAACTGAGGGAATTCTGTGTTGTCAAGAGGAAAACGAGAGAAGAGGAGTGGAGGAAAAAAAAAAAAGAAAGGTATAAAATAGAGGAAGATAAGATAGAAGGAAAAAAAGAGAAAAAGAAGAAAGGGGTAAAGGAAAAAAGAGAAAAAGAGGAAAGAGGAAAAAGAAGAAAGAGAAAAAAGAAAAAGGAGAAAATTAAAATTTTGATAAAAAGGAGAAGGAGAAAAAAAGAAAAAGGAGAAAAAAAAGTAAAAATTCTGATAAAAAGTTGGCTTTAAAGTATCACTGGTAGTTAAAAAATGATCTAGTAATTAAATAAAAAAAAATATATAGGTATTAGGACAATCTTGTTACATTCTCTGGGAGTTGTTTACAACCTAAACAAACCAACAGCACTTTACCTTCATCTCAAACCAGTTTGAATTAGGATGACTCAAAACGTGTCTATGAATTTGCAGTATTGTTCTATGATGTTGCAAAGACCTTGTCAATTAACACAAGAAGCTGGACAAAGCTTTAGGAAGATGCACTCTTAACATTTTTGTCACCGGTCAGGTTATTTACATTTTCTAGCACTGCCCCATAAAGACAGGACACAGGAAATTAATGTATTTCCAAAGTCTTGGATCCCACGTCACATGAAATTGTCTTTCAGAGATGCCTCCTTACTCTTTTTTTCACACTACAGTTTTACACTAACAGCAAAATTACCATCATTAGGTGACCTAACTGTATTTTCCCAGTGTTTAAAAATGGTTGAATGAATCACTAAAAAACTCTACCAGGCAGATCAAAGCATCTGCAGAAAAGCCATCATTCTATATTAAATTCTATTGAATTGGTTCTAAAACTATGAGTAATCTTTATGAAATAGATTGGTACTTTAATGTCTGCTAATCAAGTTTGCACCTAATATTCCAATCTATTGTCAGGCTTTGCCACCTTCTCACCTGTATCAATGTCTCAGTGTCAATCCTGAAAGGACTGACATAATGTGAGGTATTTTCATCACTAAAAATTACTTCTGTTTTAAGCTGAAACAACACTGTGTGTGCCACGCTGCCTCAGTGCAGTGTTGCAGATATATAGGATAGTCATGTTATAGCTCTGTCATGTTTCAGAACCGTGAAGTTTACATTCAAAATGAGCAAAACAAAAATAAATAAAGCTTCTCCTTTTTTTCCCCTTATATATTTCCATATTGCTTTGATGAATCTAAAAGAAATGCAAATCAGCATTTCATATAGAAAGTGCCACACTCAGCTTCACGCCTTACTCTGTGGCCAGGAAATGCTTGATATTCCACGATCCTCCACATGGCTGAGCTGCTGCTGTCACCCATGATGTGGAGGTACTTGAGAGCTTGTGGTTGTTAAAAGGCTCCCAGCAGGCCTGTTTGGGGAGCACAAACTGCAGTTTCCAGGCAGCATTACGGAAATCCACGAATACTTGCCATTAATCACAAAATCTCCTATTCCAATAGGAATTTTATAGTCAATTGTGAAGCATTAAAAGTCAACTGTTACCAAGATCATGGTTACTTAGAATCACTTTCTTGAAGTTAACAGTGCACAGCAATTCATTCTTAGAGCAGAAGAACAACCTCTTTTTGGGGTATAGGAAGGTTGCACTGCAGTCTTTTAAGCTTATTTTGATGTACACGATGGCTTCATTGAAGTCAGCTGAGGATCAAGGTCTGCACAAATTCCAATATAGTTTCATACAGAAGACTACAAAGGAAGGGCTGTAGGGAAGATTAACAGTAAATGTTGCATATCACAAATCTAGTAAGTAGGTGGTTGTCTTTGAACTTACAGTGAGAGAATACATTTTATATCAACAGCCATCAGTGACAGAAAGACACAAATAAAAATATGTGTAATCATTGCCTACTGAAAACAGTTGTTTTCAAACATCTCTCTCACTGAACTGCTTCACAACACTGTTTTGACATAAATATCTCTCCAACATCTTTTATCTCATATACTTCTTTTAATAGTTTTCTGAAGTGTATTTTAAGTACTTGGTGCAATTAGTAAGCCTAGTTAAGCCTTATTTGTACACTTGATTTCCTTTACCCAGTGCTGGCAAGTCCAAACGACATTCACCGCTATGGAGCAAATAGCATAAACATGAGGTAGAGCTTTAGACAGTTGAATTCTACACTGAACCCTTACAATGCCACAAAAAACTATCAGCTACTGTGAAAACAAAGAAGCAAGCACAGTATGAAAAACAGTATCCCACCATTTAAAATATTTCCTGTACACTCCAAAGACAAGTCCTAGACTTTCAATAATGTATGGCATGACTATTCTATTTTTGCTCTGCACAGCCTTGATTTTACAGGTAGTGAGACTGGTCTGCCCAGAAATAACATTATCTGATGTTTCAATGACTAACAGATTAGTTTATAATAATCTTGTAGATCATGAAGAATGAGCATCAGGCTGGATTAAGCAGGACTTGTTTGACCTGTTCAGCTAGAGGTGGACTCTGACAATTTGATTCCAGCCTGCAGTGTGAAGCAAAAGGCTCATCCAGAAAACTGTGAGCCCTATGCCTACCTTCCTAGTTAAAATAATTTTCAGGGTCTATTTTTCTATATAAGCAACTCCTAACTAAATAACAGTTGTCATCTCCAACTACCTCAGATCAAGAGTTCATTACTGCATTTTCCACTTATATTCCTAACTTTGACCTTGGAACTACTCCTAAGACAGTCAGCAGTAATTCAGTCTCCTGACTACCTCATTCTAAGAGGATCTCTCCTGAGAGCAGGCTGCTAAAGGCAGTTTTGTATTTGACCCAGTACTAGAACAACAAACTCCATTTCAGTTTGAGTTACAGTTTGGGTTTGGTCCAGGACTACAGATGGCATCAAATGCAGTTTTCTTTCTTGTAAAATCACATATCAACAGCATTTCTACCTTGGGGAAGGTGGCATTTTCAAATGTGTTCATCACTGATCTTCCTCTCCTTCTTCCTATGCATTTCATGTGGGAAAAATGGAAGGGGGGGGAATGAACACAATAACATCCAAATGTTTCTTAAAACTGAAAAATTAAAAAAGAGAAAGAGGATACCTTAACTAGTGTTAATCCTATTGATGGGGCTCAAACAGGTAACCTTTTCAGGTATCAAAGTCTCTTTCAGCATAACAACTATTTGGGAAAGAAACTTTATAATTTCTGCAGTTAACAGTGAGAGCTTCAGTAACTTAAACTGTTATAGCATTCTACCACTATTTCTTGAAAACAGTATATAGTAATGTATTTGAGAGGTCATTTTAAAATTATATAGAATTCTGTATTCAAAATGACTGCATCATTTGCTATGAATAAATTACTCTGTTTCTTTTGTGTTTTATGAAGCCTTATAGCTTCCTCAAAATGTACTATACAAAACAATTCATACAAGCATCACCATGAATAATGGCCACACTGACAACTTTTGACTGGATTCACAGATTGTATGTTTCTTTCCTTTGACTGGTAAATGGACAAAGAGATTGGCTAACTAATATCTTGTGTTCAATCAAAGAGTCATTGATCTAGGGAAAGTATTTTTCTATTTCTGTTTAGTTAAAGTGACAAATCTTAATGAGACTATGTTTAAGCTGACTTAAAACTGATTTATACTGATTTTTTTGGACTTGATTAGTTACTATGAACTCAGATAAGGGATGAGACCCAGTAATAGATGTTTGTGCCTGATTGTGATCCCATAATACCACAGACTTATCAGAGTCAAGTTTGATTTGAACTGCAGCAGTAGGCAAATGAAGAGGAGGCCCCAGACCATAACATGTTTTGTACCTATATATATGTATGTGTGTCTGTGTGTATACATATATATTTGGTTATACAAATATGTATTTCCATTAATATCCCTCCTACTACATTCCCTTGTCAAGGGAAATTCCCCTATTCAGACGTTGGACTCAATGATCCTTCAGGATCCCTTCCAACTCAGGGTATTCTATGATTTTATGAAATCAAATGTAGAAAATGGAAAATTCGCTTCACCTAAGACATTATAAATTTGATGGATTTGAAATAATTTAGGTAATTGTCTTGCAAAGATGATTAAGTAACATAATGGTCCACCCCACATAATGGTACATTTTTTACACATTCAGCACGATTTGTACAGCAGAGGTTGTCAGCAGTCTAGCTGGATGCCTAGTACAGAAAGATGTTTCCAGGAGGGCAGGTGGTAGCAGGAAGGATTAATGCAGTCCTGGCCTGTCTCTGATGGAGGAATGGGGACTGAGAATGGCTGATAGCAGATGGGAACCTCGTTGCTCCCTTCCACTACCTGTTCTCAAACTGTCCCAAGGAGATCCCCTCCCCCACCTTCTCCATCAGGGTCAAAGCTGCTGCCCCCACAGCTCGATCTGGTTGTCCCTTGTAAAACCCACTTTGGTCCTCTGGCAAAGTACACAGTAGGTTGTACTGGGCTGAAGGGTGACTGATGGATCTGCAGTCCTCTCCATTCACTTCATCCTTGCATGACAGAGCCTCAATAACACTCCATTCTAGCTTTTCCATTCTCTTCCAGCTTTCCCCTGCTGACAAAACAGACCCCTCAACACCCGTCATCAACATCCCCAGTTCAGGTATCAGCTCTCAGATCTACACAGTGGGTGTCATCACCTGGCACCACCTCATCCTGCTGCCGTGAGATGCCTTCTGCAGAAAGACATTCACCAACGTCAAACTCAGCTGGTCACAATTGTAGCAAGATCAAA
>VXBC01007375.1:557983-781303 GCA_013399945.1 Ploceus nigricollis
TTTTTTTTAGGTTCTAATTATATCCCGTTAGAACTGAATCCAGAGAGTGCATTATTCTCCTCCACATGGCCTTTCTTTTACTTAAAACCAGATCTTCCCTACAGGCAACAGTGGACAGCGGAGCTCATTATTTTGAAGTCATTTAATTTGTCAGAGTCATTGGACGTGTTTTTGTGGGGCTTGTGCTACTAAAGTGCTGGTGTAGAGGACTAAGGAGGGGTAGGGATATAGAAGGTGTGGAAAAATACATTCTGTGGGACTTGCTTGCTTGCACCTTGCTGGAGAGGTGATAGACCCTTTTGCACTGCAGTGCAAAAGAGCTGCCTGCAGTGTCTGTCTTTGGAGGGAGCAGTGGGGACAGGTTCTGTAGTGCTTTAAGGGAGGAAGGTGGACAGTTAGGTGAAAATGCTAAAGAACCAGGTGTTTGATTGTAATGCTAACTGAGGAGCTTAGAAGGGCAGATTATCCTTAAGATAGGTGTACTATCTCCCTGTCTTTCCCTTTAGTCTTTCTGCCTAAACTAGGGCTTGTCTGCTTGTTTCCACAAACTCAGGGGTCAGGAGGGATAAGGCACGATTGCACATGCATTTTTCGGAGGTAATACCGACTTAAGCAGGCTGTGGCCACTTGTTCCCACCTCTGTTCCAACCTCTCAGCTGTGTCAGTAGAGCTGTTCTGCAGCTAGAGAACTGGCTCAGAGTTGGTGTTATTTTTGACATCCATTTTTCATTGGTCTAGGTTCATCTGCAGCAGGGGTGCAAGCAAATGGCAAGGGTTAAGAAAATGACTGTTCAAAATATAATCTCTGCAGAAGGAAATGCGTGTCCCTCCCACTCTCTTCTCTAGGTCTGTGCTGCTGCTTCCGTTATTATCCAGTTTCCAGATCCTTTGAGGGGAACCTGGGCATTGATGAAGGCTGAGGGACATAGGGTGGGAAGGACAGAGCATCCCTTTTGCAGGGTGAAAAGATGATTCTAGGGTACACTTGTGCATTTATAGGCTTAAGTTGTTCTTTTGTAGTATACAAAAAATGATCGTCTCAAAATTCCAGAGTCATGGCTCTAGTGCATTAGTGGAGCAAATCAGTGAGCTCGCTACTTAAGTGAGACTTAATTGGGCTTTAGAAATTGACAGCACTTCTGTGAATGAGGAGCAGCAACTGTACAACCATTTGGGATCTGTCTTGTAAATGCCACAGTTGTGTCTGTGCTGCTCCTGGAGTTTTGTGAAGGCCCAGGTGGGCTGGGACAGCAGTTGCACGAAGGGCAGGCTAGTGGCAGGCTCCAGCCTGCTGACTGCCCTGGCTCTCTCTGTGGGCTGCCCTGGCTCTCTGCTGGCTGGCCAGCTGCCTGCCTGCCCCCCGTCAGGCTCCCAACAGCCCAGGGTGTGCAGAGCTACTCGGGACACCGGGGCTGGGGCATGCTCAGACTGCCCACATAAAGGAGGGCTTGAGGCAGCCTGGGTCTGCAGCAGAGCATGAGCTTGTAGGTAAATAACTGAGTGGAGAGCAAACCTGTAGGTGGGAATGGGTTCAGACCTGTTCCCATGTGTCAGCGGAGGCATGTTCACATCCAGCTTGCTGCTTGCTAGTATCTGTGGCAGAAGTTGATATTGGGCTCTTCACAGAGAAATTTTGATTTACTGTTTTCTCCTCAGTGTGTAAATTTACTGCCTTCATAATATTTAACTTAAGCATCTAGTGCTATAACACAAAGGGGGTTTATCGTTTACAATGTGATCCTGTGTTTTGTTCTTAATTTTTTCTTTGAGGGTCAAACACATTTTGCAAGGAAGGTGGAAAATCAGTGTGCAGAACCTCACAGAACTCGCAACCATAAGCTTAGCTAAGAGGAGTAAGAGTATCAAATGGTTAGGACTTGCTGTTTACGCTACTGTCTCTCTGGCACTGGAGTCTGAGATCAGACTGAAGATCAAAGCTGAAGAGGAGGGAGGGGATTTTCCCAGGCCGCTTTAAGTTGCTTGTAATGATCACATAACCTCTTCCCTGTGGAAGGGTCAGCAGGGGCATCATTGTCCCTGTTTTGCCTGGAACATCTGAAGGGGAAATGATATTACATCAGTTGACATTTGTTGCCAAACATTTTCACAAATATTAATCCAGTGCAGTGGTTACCTTAAGTATTTTTTTTAATTAGGAAGCAGCCAATTAAGCTGCTGTTCTTTGTACATACACAAAATAGCACTTTCAAATGCTGATCTAGGAATTAATCCTGGAGTGAATCTTCCTTCACTTTTTGATCAGTGATTGGGACAGTACTAGCTAGTTAAAAGAAGAGAAGTAATTATTTCAGACACCTTGGTATACAGGGGTACTGTTCTCTTCTTCTACAGTGCTGACACAATAAAAAAGACAATAGTTGCTTACACAATATTTAACCAAGGAAACCATATTAAATACATCTGAACTGTGAAGTCAAACATTGCAATGTATCTATAGCTTGAGAGTATGTCTCAAACGTCAAAGATTATGTATATGTATTTCTTTTTTACATATATATTTATAGCTATATATTTTTTTATATAGATCTGTTAATTTTCCTGATTTGGGGAGGCAATGGTATATTCCATAATAATGTACTTAAGTAGTTCTATGAAGTATATTTTTGGGTTTTTATGCTTTTACAAAATATTTGTGGGAAATCTTGACTCCCAGGTTTGCTTGTTGAATTCATGTTTTCCTTCTAGCTACATAAAAGATTTAATATCCTGAAAAAACAGCAATCAGTGCTATCAGTGAAGTAACTATTCCATTTCCATTAACTCTGTGGAAGCAGTGAATGAACGAGAACCATGGGGCCAAGGGTCAGGTGAAATTGTAGGAGGTCTGGGCAGCCTTGTCATGACCTGTTTTTAATTTTACGGCCTGCTTTTAGCTGCTTCAAGTCAGCTAAAACAACCTTGGGTGCTATGCACATGAACCACCCTTCTTAGGAAAACAGCATGGCCTGCCATGAAGCTGCTAAATAATTGCTAATTCTGATCAACTCTGTCAGCTCCTGCAGAAATGCTGTGAGCTTCAGGTTTTTGTCATTTTGATTTTTTACAAATGTGCTGAAACCTGTTCTTTTTTTGAGACTCTTTATCTTGATTAAAAAAAAATAAAAGCAACAGGCTTAGTGCACAAGTAACACAAGATTGTCTGGTAGAAATAATATTTTATTACAAGTGAAACAAAACAAAGTCTCTGAAATCATAGGTATAAAAAGTCTGTCCCAAGGTAAGTAATTGCCTACTTGAACTAGTCCTCAGTAGGCATTTATTGTATGTATTTAATCCTTGTGTCAGATTTCTTTTTCTTACTTCCTCTTTGACATAGTTAATAATAATTTTTTGTCAATGTTAATGAATCACCTATTTGTTTTAATCTCTTGATCACTACTGCATGCTCAAGTTATTTTGGTTCAGAGTAAAAACAAATAAAACTTCTACTAGGCATCTAATTGTTAAACTAGTCTGTTTTGCCGTTCATTGTTGCTGTTCTTAATATATTATTTTACTTCCTCTCAGACCATTTAGTAATGGTAAAATAATTTCTTTTAATCATTTCACGTGTGTAATCTTGTTCAGATTCATCTTGTGCTCAAAAAGTATAATTGTCCCAAAACTGCAAGCGTCCCAAACTTGCATTCATTAGAAGGCAAAATGACTCAGCCTCTTTAATGGGAGTTTTTCCCTTGGTATGGACTTCTGGGCCAGAGGGCATCTTACCTTTTTGTTTCCTGGTGGTCTAAATGCTTTGATTTTTTTTTTTTCCTTTAATTCTCAATTCATTTGTATATTTATATAGTCACTGGATTGGGTTAAGTATATTTTGGAGACCTGTTGTGCTTCTGGGAATGATGTGATTGTCAACAATGAAAGTCAAAATGCTGAGACACATGGGCCATAATCTTCCTGTTCGTTAAATATTTGTGCTCCTTTGTAGTTTTAACGGAACCCTGTTATCTAATTGAAACAGCAGTATTGCAGACTATTTAATTATACATTTGGCAATAAATCCTGACGAGTCTCAAGTTGATTTGTTTTTTTTTTTTTAATGAAATAAATCAAAACTTGCAATGAGCCACACAGGTTGTGGGTTTTTTTTTTTTGGTGGTATTATGTTTGGTTGGTTTTTTTATTTTGTTTTGTTTTTTATTTTTTGTTTTTAACTTGATGTCAAGTAGTATACTGAAGGTAGTAAACTTGGGCCAAAACTAACATTAGAATCTTTGAAACAAATGGTTTCAAGCACTAGGACTAGCTTTGATTTATACTTGTCTGTGTAATGAGCATAGGCAGAAATTTATGATCTGGAATCTGAAGTTTAACTTATGCAGCTTCTGTGGGATCTGTCCTGCATTTTAAATGGTCATAGTACTTCATTTTGTGCCTGTGAATTCATATGTGTGTGCATTAGTTTTAAGACAAATTGCATGAACATCTGTTCTAGATCTGTTTTATAGTTGTCTTACAGCTGAACTAAGATTTGTGTAAGTGGAAAATAAACTTAGAGCGGATTTGAGAGCTACTGAAATGTTTGTAAATGATCATACTCTGCCCTCCTTAGTTGTGTCAAAACTGAAGTGGGAACTTCTGCTCTATTTTCTGGTTCTTGGATGTGTCTGGAGAATGCTCCTGTACCTTTTGTCACACCAAATGAAACATGGGTGTTCTACAAGTTCACCATTTCTTTGACTTTGGAGTGGAGGAAAGACCAGAATGCACCGTGGTGTGTGTGTGTGTGATGCATGTCTGTGTTCAAGAGAAGTGGTCCCTTTGGCTAGAATCTTGTTTTAGAATATGTGTTTCTCCCAGCATTTGCAGATTGGAGACAGTTGCCCTGGTCACCTTCTTATCATGCAACTAACAAGGAGCTTATGATAAATATCCTGTGACCTTGATGTGCTGGGCTGGGAACAAGGGTGACGTGAATCTGTCTTGCCTTTTCCAGTTACTTGGCTAGTGCTGAAATTTCTGGATGCTTTATAACAGCTGTATGGACCAAAGCCTTGTATCCCTTCTCTTGAAGGAACAGTTTGCAGAGGATGTGTGCAGAAGTGCCTGGTGATCTTGTATCTCACCTGTGTAAGAATGGGCAGGCTCAGGCCTGGGCTGAAACCTGGGAATTGGAACCTCTCCCGTTCTCCTGCCTCACACACATTGCTTGTGTGTGCCCATCTGGCACCTAGTCTCTGCAGGGAGGGGGAAGTCCTCCTGCATTGTCACAGGGTGAAGAAGTCTGCAGGTATATTCATGGAGCATCCTGATTGCAACTTTTATTTTTTAAGAACAAATGCAATGTCAAAAAAAACCCCCAAAAAACAAACAAAAACTC
This sequence comes from Ploceus nigricollis, assembly GCA_013399945.1. Taxonomy (NCBI): domain Eukaryota; kingdom Metazoa; phylum Chordata; class Aves; order Passeriformes; family Ploceidae; genus Ploceus; species Ploceus nigricollis. Next base: position 563,322 of record VXBC01007375.1, read on the forward strand.
CAAAAAACCAAACAAAACAACACCCCACAGTTAAAAAATGGAAATGCCTGGGCTGGGTGCCCACCTTGGCAGTTTAAACAATCTCCTTTGGATTTCAGGGTTGAATTTCCTGGGCAAGGCAAAAGATGTGGGGCAGGTAGGAAGAGGCTTTCTTTCCCACTAGTGCTAACTGGATCAGGATGTAATGCTGAGCATATGATGCAGCAGGATGCAGATGTACTTGATGCAGCATGGCTGCATCAGTCTGCTTTATGTTCAGTGGCAGATGTAGCTGAGAAGTTGAGGGCTGCTTGAGCTTTCTAAATTCAAAAGAAAGCTCTTGGGCATCAAAATTGGTTTTGAGAGGCTGGCAGGCAGGACACCTTGTTTCTGAATAAAAAGGAAGCTCTGATCACCAAGCCATTTACCGCTGTTCATGTGTGTTAATGGGCAGTTCTTTTTCATTGTGAGCTAATTCACAAATTGCATCAGGTTGGGTGAGAATTTGCCCATAGTAGGATTTTGTAGCCCCAGGGGCTGGCTGTTTTATGTTCATTATCTTTAATCCAAGGAAGAACTTGAAAGGCTGGCCTTTTCCATTTAGCATTACTGATTTTAAGTACACTGTACCTCTCCAATTTACACTGCAGTAACTGAAAGGAGAGATATCCAAAGTTTTGGATATCTTTGTATTTATATGCTACACTTGTATCGGTTTTATAAAATTCCATAGTCTTAATTGTAAAAAAGTTCAAAAAAATCACTGTAACTGGTGTTAATCTGAAAAATTTATATATGTCTTATGAAAACACACAAATCACTTTGGATGGTATGAACGGGAAAATCTCTACTAAGCAGTGGAGAGAAAAAAAACATTTTGCAAAATAAAGGCCGTCTGAAGTTTTAGTTTTGACATAAATGCTCCCGTGTCAGAGCAATCTGTCTCCTAGGTAGACCATTGCCCAGAAAATACCTTTCATTCTTGCACACTTATTACTGTTTGACATAATACAATGGAAACAGTTCGCATTCATGAGGAGCTCAAGTGATAGCTTGAAAGGAAACATTTACTTTTTAGATACAAAGTATCCTAACTCAGCTCTTTCTCCATGATAAAATAAGGATGTGCTTTCATCTTGTACAAGTGTGTCCTGCGCAGCTGTGTTCTGGTTAGCACACGTCCTGACTCCCAGGTAGAGGGGTGGTGGGCTGGCCCGGTAGAGGAATGGGCACAGCGGGGGTTGCCCTTGTTCTCTGCTCTTTAGCAGGTTTTTAGGTGTGACTGGGGCTACAGCGGGTATTTGCTGGTGTTGCTGGTCAGGCTGAGTGGGAGTCCTTCAATCCTGGCCTATCTTTCTTCCTTAAGTGTGTGATTCTTGGTGGATGTGGTCACTGATGGATTTTCAGCTTTTGATAAGATTCATAGATCTATGAATCTGCTAACTGCAGTCTCCAAATTAGGCTTTTCTTTCCGCTGAGATGATCAGGGCAGCTCTGTAGTGGGATTGCTGTTACTTGTAGGTGTCACCTTTTGTCTTCTACACGTCCAGGTACCACCAGAGTCATTTTCCTCGCACGCGGCTGCCAGCTGTCATCAGTTGCACAGCTGGAACAGCTGGGGCTGCCCTGGCATGGAAGTATGACTGACAAGACGAGGGAGCTTATCTGTGTGGAGCCTCAGCTTAGGATGTTGGGTTTTCTTGGTGTATATTAAAATACACTGTGTTTATCTCCTCTGGTTATGGAGGACTTTGCTACCCCTCTGTCACATTTAGCTGAAATCGTCCAAGGAGGTTCAGCAGTTGTGCAAAAAGGAAAGGGAATGTGTGTGCATGCACAAGTCTCATTTCTTCAGAGAAACTCTCCCTCTCATCCAAACGGCCTTATTTAATAGAGAAGTTTTCTTTTAAGTGGGCCCAATTGTTTTGGCTGACTACTTTGGCTATAATCTTTGAAATGATTGACTATGTTAAGTCATGATAATTAGCTCTGACCATTAACCTCCTACAGAGCTGATTACAGGGATAGGGGCGATGAGGAAGTTTTTTATTTTTCTTAGTGCTATTGTTTCAGTCTGTTTGCAGAGTAAACACAATGAGTGTGGCAGTTGATTATGCTGCAGACTATCTCTCAAGGCAGAGGAGACAGATACTTTGTTTTCAAATGTGAAAACCTGAGTTTTAGAAAAAAACATGCTCTGGAGAGATGTTGGGAAGGCTCTAGGTCTATGCACCTGTGCCTTTCCAACCATCGCAACTGCTTACTTACTGAGTTGCTGTTTCTAGAGCATTTATCCCCTTTGCTTTGGCTTCTCCCCAAGACAAGAAGATATGCACCTCTGAGAGACTGCACTCTGGTCATTGCTTTAAGATCATCTTGGCTAAGTTAGAGCAACAGAGATTGACTCCTCCCCTCCAGCATTTTTACAGACAAGCACAGCCCAAGTCATAAAAGGTGTGTTTTTAAAGGGATCTTGCTGTCTGACTGTAGGGCTCATAAATCAGTTATGACTGTCGCACGGCTGTGAGTGCTCTGAGAACAAAAGGCAGTTATTGATTTTAAGGGACGATTGCTACAGGAAGAAGGGTGAGCGGGATTTTGTGCGTTGCAATGGGCAGCCGCCCATGCGGTGAAACAGCCCAGATTTAGCTGAAGGGGAGCTTTGTTGAGGAAAGGAGAATCCTTGCTTGGAATAATTGCCTCTGAGCCAGGGAGAATTAACTACTCCAGAGTAGAAACAGGTCCTCAGCTACCTCTGGCACAAACAGCAGGGCATTGCAAATCTGATTTGAGTTGCTAACAATAAGGTATTGAAAAGGCAGGCAGACCTAGCAGTTGCCTCTGTATTTCCTTAGGCTCCTAATTTATGCTCAGCTACACTTGCTGAAGCAAACCTGTAACAACACAAATGTATATGTGAAAACAAGAGGGACAAAAATCTTCAGCCAAAGGCCAGGTGGAAGTGTTGTCAAAAACAACAACAAAAAACAAACAAACAAAAAGGTAGTTTCCAAAAATCCAGTTACTTTATATGAAAGGAAAATAGAACCAGTACTGTAATTGGCTGTATTTTCTGATATGAAGCTATGAAATGCTCTCTTCCCCCACAGTGCTCATAAAATTGTGCTCTGTGTACCAGGTGGATTATTTTGTTTTTCATTAAATAAAGAAACTTGTAAACAGTGCTCTGTACCATAGAGATTATAATCTCCACCATCCCCCTCTTCTTCCTTAAGCACTGGAGCACAAATTTTGCAGGTTGGACTTGCACCACAGCAGAGTTCTGGTGATACCCCAACCTTCTGCTGGTCACTGCAGCTTGGGGGCCAGGCAAGGCATGCTCCCAGCATCTGAGAGCATTTACTGTGTGGGTTCAGTTGTGCTTTTATCAAATCCTATTTTGGAAAACAAATAAAAGTCTTGTTTGCACAGTTTAAATGCCACTCTCTCTGCAACAGCAGCAGTTAGTTGGGTTAGATCTGTGGAGCTGGCACTGCTGCAGGTAAGGCACAACAGAAAGAGGAGGCTGACTACTGAACTGGCTTTTATGTGGAAGATGGCAAAAAGTGTTTTATGAAGGTCACCAGGAATAACTACTAGTTTTACCAGTTAAGTTGGTATATTTAGTTGTACTACCATCTCTGCAACTTTCACATTTGTAAGGTATAATGTGTTAAAAGTTTTGTTGTCATAATTCTAAGTTGAGCCACAATTCTTGACAGTGCTCTTGTAACACCCGTGAAGCAGCACACTCCTCACTCCACTATTTCACATGCCTAATCTGTTTGCCTACTATCCTATGTAATAGGCCTGCAACTTTTTATGCAGTTCTTTTATCAATAAGTTTATTGAACAGTTTGCAAAAGCAGGTGCTATTATCTTCATTTATATTTCTATTATACTGGGAATTTTAGTCGTAGCTGTGGTGCAGCAGCTTCTTATGCAGTATACACGGGCACTGGTCAGTTTGTACCACTTTCAGGCTGGAGGAAACAGCTTTGGCTGCAAATGCCACTCACTAATGGTCTTGTGTGTGTTACCATGGGTTTATAATTAGATGTGGTGAGTGATAAAGTGTGCATTGAGACCAAATATGTTTACTTCTGTTCCATCCACTGGACCTATTGCTCATGTCCTGTTACAGAAAACTTCTCTGAAATTACTGACAAGTTGCATTCTAAAAGCAGAGAATAGCTTAATTTTTGGGTGTACCACTTAATAAATACTGAACTATACTCTGTTTAGGTGAACCCTAGATTAGTATTAAGTGCTTTTTCTTGTTTTCCATTCATGTCTTCTTATGTCAGTTAAATGTTGGATTTTTTCCCTAATCAAGTGTACACATAGCAAGAATACTGGGACAAAATGTTCTTATATTGTTGCTTCATTTTTTTCCAAATAGTTTTAAAATATTTTTGTAGCTCTGTCTGTATATTAGTAAAAATACATTTGAATTATTATCACAAGATCTGCATGCATTTAAATTTTTTTTAAGGACTGAAGGTAGCTAATACTGATAAGTATTTATGTTACCAAGTGTAACACAGAGGTGCTTGCTTGATGTAATCATATAACTTTAATTGAGCTATTTGATGTTCTTTACCATGCCTTGTGAATAAAGTAGTCCCTTCTGGATCACAATTTTATTCTTCCTGTCTATGCAGTAACAAGCGACTTGTGGCCTTAGTGCCAAATGACACTTCATTCAACACCAGACGAGCCTACACCAGTGAAGATGAAGCCTGGAAGTCGTATTTGGAGAATCCCCTAACAGCAGCTACCAAGGCTATGATGAGCATAAATGGTGATGAGGACAGTGCTGCTGCTCTTGGCCTATTGTATGACTATTATAAAGTAGGTAATTCTGTCATTATCCCTCCCTGCTGCACTAGCAGGGACCACTCTAAGAGGCATCAAAAGAGCCAGTTTTCAAAGACAGAAGTCACTGCATCTTGTTTTCTCACTAATGTTTCCATCGTGCACCCATTCTGTTACAGAAAGCCTGTCTGAAACAGTTTTGATGTATTTAATTCTGGAGAGAAAAAAATCTCAGAATTCCCATATTAAATTTTATACCACATTTTCTTTTTGGGCATAGTGTTCTTCCTTTGCAAGAACATTGTATGATACTTGAAATACTTAAGTGTTAGAGGGGAGGTCTTGTCCCTCTGTACATTTGTCTGCTTTTCTGGTTCATTCCACACATGTTTTAGTTTGCTCTTTAACTGGGGTATCTCTCATCTGACAATTTCCCATGTTATTTTTGTTTGTATAATGATTACAGTACGCTGTATACAAACATACAGTGAGGGCTAGCCCTTGCACTGGCAGTTTGCTGGACACAGAGCCAGAGATCTAAGTCAATTTACAGGAAAAGCACTGATGTAGTTTCAGTTTGTCATGTTCTAAACCCAGGGCTTTACATACAATTTTGGTAACATCTTTTTTTTTTTAATATATATATTTCATTGTGTTTAAGTAAAGCTATGTTTGAAATTTTTGCTGAAATCAGAGGAGAGTACTAGAGAGTGCATCTCTGTGTAATGCAAAAATGTCGTTCTGAAACCTATGCTGACCCCTTAGTACTCTGCAAACAGAATCAGTGTTGCCTCTCAAACACTAGAGTATGAAATAGTTACAGTGAAATGAGCAATCTCCATGCCCTGAAGTCAGCTATGGCTGCCTTGGACAGATGATCTTCTGTGAAAGCCAGTGCAGCAATGTCAGGTCTCCTTGTAATTCATGAAGAAATAACTGGAATGGGAATTAAAAACCTTTCCTTTTAGTATTTATTAGTATAAATGCTTTTAATGAATGGACTCCTCTTTTTAATCTCTGTGACATTAATTGAGTGTTCAGGAGAAGGGGTTGTAGGTAAGATGCCATACACCAACCTTACGGTTAAATATTGTTTTAATTGCTTTACTGATTGTATTCCTTGCTTTTGTGTGTTGTTCTCAGTAGAGAAAACTGTTCCCAGTGAGAAAGAAAAAAGGTCCTTTTCTCTGCTTGATGTAGTTACCACAGTGCCAGAGTCTGTGAAATTAAAATGGATTCATAAAATTCAGGATGTGTATGAGCATCTGGAGTATTGGCTTCTGTCTCAGTAATACCTTTGTATGTAGCAGTTGATTAATCTGATGGATTTTTGTAATAAAACCAGAAAATAGCCCTTTTCCTTCTCAAAACCATGTTCTAAAAGACATATCTGCTCTTTGTTCCAGGCAGTTGCTAAGACTTTGGGTTCAGATGGAATAAGGTGGGATTAAGATCTCAAAACCATTTCCAGCGTTAAATCATATCTATTTTTGTCTTAAATAGGGAAGAAATGATAACTCTTGTTGATACTCCCAAACACAAACTTAAAACTTAACCCCTGTGCTGTAACGGGGAAGTGTAGAGGACTTCCAATGCACCAGACTCGTAAATTGTCCTTATTTTTAATCTGGCTTATTTGTTCTGACATGCTGGATAATATTTTTGAATTACTTTTTCCAGTCAATAGGAATTTTTTGAATTTAACTGTTTGGTTTTTCTTGTAGTGATATTTACCTAAACATAGACCCTCATTCAGAGAAAAATAGATAATCTTAAAAGGGGAATCAACATATGTAAACTGTGGCTTTTATCCCAGTTCAAAAAATAGATGAAAGAGGTTTTTTAACCAGCAGGATGCTTAATAGGGAAAGGGGATGTCCCTAAAAGAAAGAACGGCTCTGGATAGAAATCTAGGACTGTGCTGCTGTCTTGCAGTTATTGTTGATGTTATCATTGGCTACTAGAGTGCACTGTAATACTGTTTTTCCTCTAAAGTCAGATATTTTTCTGACGTTTCTTTAAAATATTTAAAAGTAAAAAGCACGGCTTTAGCCCATTCTTAGGTTTAATCTTGCTCTTTAATCCTGAGTTAATTGCTGTGATGGAGTGCATATGTCTTGTGCAAAAGATAGATTAGAAGTTTTAGCTCCCAAATTAGTGGCTTAGCAAGAAAAGAAGAATATGATCATAGCAGCAACTTTGCCCTTGGTGATTTCATATCTGTGCTGGTGTCAGGACACTGGTATGTGGGAATACAAATCTTTAAAGTCGCTTGGTGTCAATTCTGAGTCTGTCAAGGGGCCAGATTTGACTGGGTTTTTATACCTCTCATAGCTATTGATGCAATGAGCAAAGCAGAAATCAGTGTTTCTGATGACATACCAGCATGCCCTGACCTGTCCTCGTACTAAGAAAGGGAAAGATCTGCAGACTTTCTCTAGGTATGAGTCCTGCACTCTCCAGGCTTCTCCCTAACGGGAGGACTTACCTGGTGCTTATGGTTTAATTGAAAAGCCTTTTTTGTCTGAGCTAAAATGGTCTCAGTGCAGAGCTCATCAAAACATCATATCTTCCTTCTCATCTTGTTTTTTTCAGTGAAAAGTGTGTGTGTGTTTTTGGAATAATATGAGCTTTGGTTTTGAGATAGCTTGGCCTAGCTTGATATTCAAAAGATAGGACATAAAGAAGAATGCTTTGTCCTAATTGCTGTGCCTGTGCCCGAGAACTAGAAAAGAAAACAATTCCTATTTTTTTTGTCTTTGGAAATTTTCTTTCTGTTCACAATCATTCTCCCAAAATAAAACAGCTCCTGGCATCTGTGAGCTAGACAACACTGACAGAGTTACATTTTTCTAGTTGTTGCAGTAGAGCAGTCTGAAGTTGCAAATGCCTGACAGTTGCATTTACCTGACCCCGTGCCTGGTGTTGTTCTCAGGTTCCCAGAGATAAAAGGCTGTTGTCTGTTAACAAAGTGAGTGATAATCAAGAAGACCAAGATAAAAGGTACAGTATCATTCAAAATCATACACCCAGCTACTTAAAGTGTTGATCAGTTGTGAACTGAAGGAACTGTGAGAGCCTGAGGGGTTTATGATTTTCTTTCAAAAGTTAAAAGAATGAAGGCTGTTTTGGGAAGCACATTTTACTCCTTTTACTTTCAATTCATTAGAAAAAATGGATAGTATTCTCAAACATGCAGTTTGGGAGGTAGCTGAGAGTTTCACTCTTTGGTTGTTTCATGATGTTGTTTTGCTGCTGCTGAGATTAGTAAAATCAGATTATCTTGACAGTTGGCTATTGGCTGTTTTTCTTTGTTTTCTTGTTGTAGGGCTAAAAGTGAGTAGTTTGGCCTCAGTAATCTCATTTATAGATTCTTATTTAACATAATTTAGGATCTGCCCAGCAAATAAAGTAACTCTTAAAATAATTTGCTTAGAATGTTTTGCTCACTCCTCTCAGATTTCAGCTTTTCTCTGTAGGCTAAAAGTGACTTGAGTCAAAGGAAGCTGCCTTCTACTATTAAGACCTGCGGAAAAGAAAGAGTGTATATTTTTGTAGAAACAAAGAAGTTTTTACACACGGGAAGGTATCTCCATATAAAATCATGACAGAGATGAGCTACGCAAGGTTTATTTCAATGTAGCTGATTTGTGACAGTCTTAGATGTTTTCCACTAGCTGCTCATAAGGGGATTGTTTCAGTAGGTAGTAGTATAAATTTACTGTTTCAAAATAGGCTATTAAATGTTTTTGGATAGTTTTTCTTGTACAAACCAGAGAAATTCCTGTTGTTCAGTTCCTAAATTGAGTGTGATTGACAAAACTAGCCTACAGTGGAAAGCCAAGAGAGAGGAACTGGGCATTGGGTAGTGTCAGAGCATTTCTCCTGGGTTGAAAACAAAGCAATGTTATACCTACTAAAAGTTCTATGAGTTAACAATTTCATATCAGCGTAACTACTATCAACAATCAGATTGCTTTCAACAGCAACTGTTGGTAGATGTGGGAATGCTGCTGAGGTTACCTTGCAGCCACTATAGTTACTGATCTACTCTGCTACAATGGAATTCCTGGGCTTGCTCTTTTAGAACAGCATTGCTCCCAGAGTTAAGCAAACAGTAGTGGCCTGTCAACAGTCTGAAAGAGCATGCCATCTGCATATGAATTTTGCTGTTGATATTCTGCCTATTTCATGTGCAAAATATCTACTGGGAGTAATCCATGCCCTGTCTTACTCTTTATTCTTATTTTGTGTCTAAAGACTGTTGTACTGCTGGATTGATTTTGCATCCAAATTATAAGCTAAGGCAAGAGCAACCCTGGATACCCAGAATTTATTGTAACAAGTCAAATCAAATGTATTATCTTTCCCCATTTGTTAAAGAGCTCTGGACCTCTCTGCTTGCCTCACAATTTCTTTTCCTAGTATTTGTTAATGTATTACTTCTTATGGCAGTGGCTTATCAGAATTGAAGAATCTTCTTCCCTGACATTTAAGACCATCAAGCTATTTAAGGAGGAGATTTCATCTATCAGGACAGTTCATAACATTTTTTGGTTTTGTCTCACAGAAATTGTCTTAATACCACGGAAGCTCAGAACAACTTAAGTGGGGGAGAAAACCGTGTGCAAGTCCTGAAGACAGTGCCAGTTAACCTTTCCTTGAACCAAGATCCTTTGGAGTCATCCAAAAGGGAATACAACACAAATGTGTCTGGGAGTTCAACACCCATCACAGGGTCCACAGTGACTGTGGTTAAAGCAGAGGAATTCACCCCTGTTTTTATGACCCCACAAACACACTATGCAAGAGGAGAAAATGAGGAGCACCGAGGTGTTATCTTTGAGCCATACGAAGTGTCCAACATTGCTCCCCACACAAATTATCTTAAAGATGATCAGCGCAGTACTCCTGACAGTACCTACAGTGACACCTTCAAAGATGGAGGAACAGAAGTAAGTTTTTCACCTCAAATTAACATCTAAGAATGCAATAAAAAGCTGTAAATAAGATAAGGATATTTGAGCTTGTAAACAAGATAAGGAGATTTGAACTGTCCACAAGAGCCATTAGAAGAATAGTGATGCTTGTTTCAACAAATTAATTTCTACTCCTTGCTGTGTTCCCATCAGTCTGTGCTCTGATTAAAGGGGAGGATCATGAGGAATTTCAGAAGACAATTTTAAAGATGTTTATTGCAAATTCTGAGAATAATAAATACTGATTTTTTTTTTTTTTTTTTGTGTTTGGGGATATTGTGTCAAGTAGAAGATAGTTGTTATTCTGAAAGAAGATTTATTTACCATTAACAAGATCTGCCTTCAGAATAGTAAGAAATAGCCACTTTGTAACAGGGAAATTCTAGTAATTCTAGTTCTTTTGAAAATGCAAATGAGTAGCAACAGCCTCTGCTGCTGGATAAACCCGAGTAATTTATTCAGAAGGTGTTTGTTGCACTAAGCTCTATTCTGCAACACAAGCAAGTGAGAAAAAGTAGCAGAATTAGACTAATAGAGGGGAACAAAGAATTCAACAGGTGAGGAACAACTGTGTGTATATGTACAGGAATGAGGAGAAAAAAGGCAAGGAGAGCTCCTTCTAACTATTTTACAGTTATGCTACAGTCAAAGTAATTTTACAGTCAGCTTTAGTATGGTGAGTACCCTCTGGCTGCTTTTGCCTGCTGCAGAATAAGGCAAACATGCTGGAATTGTAGAAAGGTAAAGACAATTTAAAGCTGACAGTACCTCTGCAAATAATTAGAGATATTAGGTGGTAAAACTCCCCTCGGGTTTTTCTCCTCCCAACTTTACAAAATTGTAAATATAACAAAAGTACAAGGCAAGCTACGTTAAGGCTGAGCTGCCCTGATTTAGTATATGAGAAATTTACTGTGTGTTTGTGTATGTGTATTATAGAAAAGTACGTTGTCTCCATGAGCGACACAGATCCAGGATGTCTGGAGGTGAAATCTGTTTTCAGATATAGAACACACGTAGGTCAACTGAATTAATAAATAATGAAGAAATCTAGCTTCCCATTGTAAAATCAGTAGGATCAAACCTTGGATTAGAGACACTGCTCTGCATTATCAAATAATATTAGTTCGGCAATTTTTATGTGTTACTGGTAAATGGTTCTTATGGTACCATACTCTTGGCTTTCCCTGGGGTGCTGTAGCAGAATGATTCCATTCCATTGGTTTGTTCTGGGACATGCTGCTGAGAGGTTCCCAAACAGTCCATTTGCCCTGTGCAGAGAGCTGTCAAACATGCAAACTTGTTAAATTTGGATGTAAAAAGGAACTTAACATCTATATGTTGGCTTTGCATCCCAAATTCTGTGTTATAGTAATTTTGTTACAATGGTAATATATTGTTACATGTTTTTAAAATGATTGGTTAATAACAGGTGCAGTACTTGTCATCTAGGATTTCTGTGCAGTCTGTGGAGATAGAATCTGTTCAAATCTGCTTGCCAAAATTGGCTGGAGTGGTTTTCTAAGTGCACTCACTCCTCTCCATCTTTACCTCCCCTATTAATTCTACAAGGGACACTGGACAATTAACTTCGTCCGCAGTTGTTAGGGGAGATGTGTGCCACTGTTGGTGGCCTTCTAGCCCCAAGTGTTCTCGAGCTTGTGGCATGGGAGCAATCAGTGCTTTGCCACCGTGCTGCAGCCTCACTCAGCACTGAGTCTGTCTCTTTGTTTTTCTCAACTTCCCAAACCCCAGGATGTGCTTAGCCCGGCTGTGCTCTGACTCCTCCACCAGCCACTGTTGTGTAGGCACAGCTGAATGGAGGAGGTGTGGGGAAACCGTAAGGTAAAATGTCAAAACATACCAAAAGAAAGTTAGGCAAAGTTAGTGTTTAGAAGTAGGAAGGCAGTTGTTCTTACTAGTTTTCATAAATGCTTGCAAAGTATTTCCTAAGTACTGGTGAGAATGACTGGGTTTGGACTTGTTCTAATACTTACATAATTTTCAAACACATTATAAATACATATTTAGGAATGGTTTCAAAACATTTATGGGGTGACTTAGTTGTTTTGTACTGAAGGAGTGCTGAGTTTTTATAGATCTCTGTGGTAGCGGACACTTCGGTCAATCGCTTGCTGTATTCTTCGTTACAATTTTCACAATTATACTGTTCTCATCTCTTTCATTTTCTTTTTTAGCTGTGCTTAGTTTGTTAGTCCTTTATAGTATAAACAAATTCTTTGAGGTTAGGTAAGTAAATTGTGTTTTTTACAATGTCTACCTCTAACTTTTGTATAAAATGTGACTAGCTTATTCATATCCACTGCAGTTTTTAGGTATTTGGAGTTTTAAATGGCTGATGGTTTCTTCTGAGTTATCTTTAAACATAGTTGCACTTTTGTTGGTATTTACATTTCAATTTTATCAAACAGTATTTATTTGCTCTTATTTTTCAGAAGTATCGGAGTGTGTCAGTGGGGGCTGAAGAATATATTTATGAACAAACAAGGTATGGCATAAGCTTTGCAGTGTGTTGACTGGCATCAGGCAGGAATGTATTGGGGAGTAGCTGCGTGTGTCCATTTCTCACCCTTCCTTTCTTCACCCTGGGGTACCTGCTGGCCTCCCTTGATGCTGCCAAGCATCAGACTCCCCTAATTCTCCTGCTCATGTTAGCTCTCAGATCTGGCCAGTTTATATCTTCATCTATTGCCTTCCCTCAGCATTGCTTTAAACTTGTAATTCCTCTGAAGCCCCCCTGCCCAAGATATGCAAGATGAAAACTGTTGAGAGGTTCCCCAGGTAAAAGAGTATAGTTTTGACAACCAGGTCATGAAAAATCTTTTCAGGATGGCAAAATGCACAAGTCAAATGTCCAGGACAGTTGAAAAAGCTTCAAAATTTGAAGTTTGAAAAGAATACTGTTCTGTCTAAGCACAGAAGAATGTGTATGTAGCATGTGCAAACACTGCAGAGTCCCTTTATCTAGGAAAGACTGTAATCACTAAAGATTTTAAACTGATGCTTTATTTCATACTTGTGAATGGTTCTGTTTATATCTGAGAGATTACTCTCACTTTAGAATCAGGAACATGCCTACACAGTTTTTGTGGATTAGACATATGTCTGGGACTGTGGTGAAGGTTCCTTACAGCTTGATATTTTTTCTGAAGAATGTTAAAACAATCATTAACTGCAGTGAGCTCATTATATAGGCAGAAGATATGAAAATGATATTTAGCAAAGGCTGCTCACTTACTACACTGAACATTTGTAACATTGAATCCTGAAGCATTGCTATTGTTAACAATTCTGACATACTTAAGTCTTTCATGCTACAGCCCAGGTTACATTAAGAATGAAACCTCTGAATGCACATTAAGAAAACTCCCAGGAAAGATGTATTTAGTTTACCTGGAAATGGAAGGCTCAGAAATGAGAATTTCAGATTGAAAAAAGTAGTGATGAATATGCAAGTAATTGGAAGCTTGCTAGAAGATCTCTTAGTGACTACACAGGGGTTTAGTTGAGACTCATGGTGAGGTTCATAATAGTATTAGAATAATTGAGTGACTGCAATAATTTTTAAGAGTGGGAGTAATCCTCCTGCTATAGGGCATGCTTTGCTTGCCAACTGGAAACAAGAAGAAAACTCTCAAATGGTACTACACAGAGGCTCCAAAACTGGCCAAGTGCAATGTGTCTGGGATTTACATTTTTTGACTGAAACATACAGAACGCCAGGGAACAGAAGACCAGCCCGTGGCAGACTGTAGGCAGTTCTGTTAAGACATCGTGTGTGTCTGACTTTGATCATTCTGAGCCCTTCTCAGCACACATCCTTGTTAGTTCTTCTGTCTGGTGTGAGATTTTGAGGCACATCTCCCAGGGCACTCAGTGTGCTTTGTTGCAAGATATGAAGTGGTCTTGAGCAAAAAGTCTGCAGTCCCTATGTGTGATGCTAGATCAAGGCTATGCCCCTATCTTTAATGGGTGGTCCATCTGTAGGACAAGTGGTGCAGCAGGATGGATGCTGGTTCTGCAGCACTGGTGGTATAGCTCTAATCCACTCAGACGGGTCCACACTTGCCAGTGTTGGCAGTGCCTCTGTTCCCCTTGCACACAGGGCAGGGGGGCTGTGCCAGCACACACCACAGCGGAGGGGATGGCGGTGCCTTTGTGCTGCCTTCCCACTGTATGCAAGAGCCTTCATGGTGGCAGGAGCTGCCTTGTTTGGAAGCACCAGTGCTCCCATCGGTGGGTTGGATAGACGAGTGTTTGCTTATTACCTTAGTTTTGCTTTGATTTGTAACTTTTAAGCAACTAGAAAAATGACTGGATTTCAATATATAAGCTAAGAAGGACTTACAAGTTGTCTTCATTTGATTGAATGATTGCAGCTAAACTGAAAAATTGATACTAAGCTGTCTGAAACTCCTTTTGGATGGAAGACTGGATCTGTTGGGTTTTTTCTACCTTCTCTTCAAGTGGGGATTTAAATGTAATTATTAGTTATGTGTTTTGCTGTGCTTTTTTTCCCATTGAATAGTTAAAATATCTTTTGTTTTCCCTTTATTTCTATATTGCTATGGCAGTACTATGATGATCTAGAGTATTTGCTTGAATTAGAAAGTTAAGGATACACTGTTGTTTTGGACCAACATATTCCTCCTTTTGGTTCTCCTCTGGCACTGGTTAAACACTTTGCTGAATAAGAACCTTTGTAAAAATGCTTCCAATGCATCTTCAGTTCATGAGGACTTTGCATTAAGGTTCCTGTGCAGTTAGAATTTTTTTTTTTTGCAAGATCAATATTATTTTAATTTAAGAGAATGTGAGGAGCTGCAGGCATCATTTCTATTGGATTATTGTTCAAGCCCATTATTGGAGGTGGTGGCTGAAGAGGCTCAGTGAGAATTGTTTCCAGCTAACAGTTCACTAGTTAATGGAGTCTTAACTTTTCATGGTTTGAGAAGTGCTTTGAAGTCAGAAAGTTCCTCTGTGAAGGAGGGTCTTTTTAAGATCTAAAATTTCAACACAAGAGCTGTTTTTCCCTGATATTTTTCTAAAGGGAGGTTACTTGATTGAAGATAAAGCTAAATGTAGGCACTTCATTCAGTCTGACTAATTTTGAAAAGAAAGCTTCTAAAAACCTTGATTTGCATGTTGTCTATAAACAAATGAACTTACTGTCCCTTCTCTTTGTATTCCTTCTTGGAACTGTGCTGAAAGTAGCAGTTGGGCTTTCCATTCTCTGTGTCCATCTTTTGCAGTGTTTTATTCTGGTTGTGATTTTAAAAAAACTATTTATTTATTTATTTCTCTTTCTGCAACACTGCTAAGTTTAAATGTCTGTGGAGTTGATAGTTTCCTGCAAATCACGCTGAATCCCCTCTTGGTAATTGACACTCTCATTGTGAGGTACACAGTCTCATAATTCATAATAGTTCCTTTCAGAGATAGTACAGATCTAGCCTTTGATCCAAGAAACTTACAGTCCAGATAGCTTTACGCTTGATTGCAGGATCTGATGAAGTCGAAAAAAGAAAATTGCAATTTTACATTGCCATGTGACAGTTTCCTGGAATTTTGTTATTAGCTTCTTATACCTGATTCAGTGTAATAATTACATAATAAAAGAGAAAAGGGGAAAGTAATATGGATTTTGTGGGTGTTTCTCTCCTTGTTTTTTCAGCAGCACTTTTCAGTATACACTAGAAGCTACCAAGTCTCTGCGTCAAAAGCAAGGGGAAGGACCCATGACCTACTTGAACAAAGGACAGTTCTATGCCATCACCCTGAGTGAGACGGGTGACAACAAATGCTTCCGGCATCCCATCAGCAAAGTCAGGGTATAGTCCCATTTCTTTCCTAGGTGGGAATGGAGCTCTGCAGATAGATATGGTTGTTCTTGATTGGCTTTTAATTTTATTTTTTTTTTCTTGGGGGAAAGACAGAGCAAGCTTATTCTCATGCTTAATGTAAAGGTGGGAGAGCACCTTATTGATGGTGGTAACAAATGTTTTGCAGTCCAGTTTTTTCAGAGTGTGATCTTATGAGTTAATGATAGCCTCAGTTTATGGTCTGGCAGAATGGTGGTTGCACAGATAGTACACTTAACACTGGTGAACTTATTGCCATGAATAAAGTAAAGAAGTCCAAGATCTGCCACATGTACTGTGTAGTCCATCTTTACTCACTGGTGCACTTCATCAGCTGCTTTCCCAGTGCATTTCAGAGAAAACGTGAAGAGTTGAATCTATCCTTTGTGACATAAATTTTAAATAATTTTTGTTGTATATGTGTGAGCTTTCACTTGACATTCACCCAGAGGTGTAACAAAATTAATTATTTGCATCTTAGATTCTATGTGTAGAACTGTAGCTTGTGTATTCAGCAACATCTACCTGGTGAATGGGCCTCCTGACTTCCTTGGTAATGTTTTTGAGTTGATAAATCCTAACCCAGTAACCTTGGAATGAACAATGAGCCCTGTAAATTTTACCCTGAAGCTGGCAGGGCTGCATATGTATGAGGCCGCAAAAATGTTTCCATCCAAATACATGAAACTCTCTAAAATGTTGTGACTTCAGTCAAAGGAACCAATGAAAGTCAAAGTGAGCAGTGAAGCAGACAACCACTTATATGTTTCTATCATATGTGAAGTTTAGAGAGACTCTTCCTAAACAGAGGCAATGATTTGGAAACCTGAATTAGCAGTTAATTTTTAGCCTGGTTTCCTTAGGACATGAGGCTGTTGGCTAAATCTGATGTAAGACTTCTCTGTTGCTGTACAATCTCTTTCCCTGCCACCCATTCCTTCCCATTTTGTGGTTCCAGCTCTAGCACTTGTAGAGCTGAAACAGGAGTCAGGAGGTCACTGGTCTGACTGAAAGCCAGTCCTCATATGCCTGGTTCAGTGCACTGCCACAGGAATTTTGAAGCTGTGGAAGCAGAAGGGTGGAAATTATAAAGGAGAGGTGAGATCGCATCCTTCTGGAGGATGTAGTTGACAGAAGATTGTGAAACTGTGTGCAACTTTCACAATCGTGTTCTGTTTGCCAGGGCTGTACTCAAGTGACTGTTGAATTTATTGCCAATTCCATCCAAAGCTAACAAATGGGCAAGACGTTTTGAAGGTATTAAACCTCTACAAGTTCCTTGTAAATGGTTCATAAAAATATTAGTGCTGTCCTTGGTGGAAAAGCTAGTCTGCACGGCCAGTTCTGGTTAGTGCATCAGCTGGCCAGCCACACACACTTGGTGCCCACCCAGTATATACAGGCATAACCCAGGACTCCTCCACATTGTGTACTGCCTCGTGCCCATGGAGAGGCTGGATAGACATGGAAGATGTGGTGATGGTGTTCAGCTTTTATAGGAGGAATGCAGAAGGTCACAGAGTGCCTGAAGGGTTGTGGTGGTGGCTTGTGGAGGGACACAGATGGTGGTGGCTGGATCAGAATTAGAGGCATATGGAGATTTTAATTTTTGAGTTCCTGACTATTAATTATTTAACTAATGTGACTCTGGTGTTGTTTTTCATAGAGTGTGGTCATGGTTGTTTTCAGTGAGGATAAAAACAGAGATGAACAACTGAAATATTGGAAGTACTGGCATTCCCGGCAACACACAGCTAAACAGAGAGTCCTTGACATTGGTGAGTGTAAGAACATCTCCAGATGTTTCAGGGAAGATTTCAGATATGGAAAGCTCTGGTGCCTTGCACAGGAATATGGTGGAAAATATTGGCAATGGCTTCTTGGCTAGTACCAGAGTTTTTAGCAATGGCTCATTCCTGCTAGGACTATGGGGTCTATGGAGCTCGATAGGGACCACGCAGAAGGAATGGTTCTCAGTATTTACACAGAAGAGCTGCCCCTTGCATGTGTATTTAGTGGTGTACCTTCTTCTGCAGCTGAGAAATCAAGGTCTGCACCTCCTCAGGTGTGGCAGAGTATCTGTTCCCTTTATTTTTTCAAAGGGTGTTCCAGTCTTTGATCCAGCAACAGTTATGTTAGCTAATTGATGTGGAATTGCAGCCTGAGAGTGCAGATGTCATCATTGTGGTGACTGCAAAGGAGTGTGCCAGATTCCTACAGCCCTAGAGTTTCAGTCTTGTCAGTGTCAGCAGTGAGGGAGAAGCAAACTCTCGTGTGCTATCCTGAGAGACCTGTTTCCCTTTCATCCCATCTAAAGTATTTACAAGCCCCTGTCAGCCCCAGATGTCCTATCTGCATGCTCGGGAGATTTTAGCAGAGGAAGAACACGTACTTACTGCCAAGGAACCTGAAGTGGAAGTCAGTGGCAGTGTCTAGACATCAAGCGTTTCTCCCCTCCCACGTGCAGTTTACACATGCACCCATCTGCACGGATTCCAGTCAAAGGAGTCGGCAAGACCAAAGCAGACAAAGTCTATCTTGTTTTTGACCGCCTGAGGGAACCAAACCATTGAATGGCAGGAATGAGAGAGGGCAGAGAGGGGGGCTAAACCAAAGCAGGGTTACTTGTAGAGAACATTCGGACACTTCAGGGGGCGATTGAACGGGGTGATCAGGGAATCGGTCCCCAGGTGGTCCTAATCACTGTGCTGCCTGTAGATTTTCAAATGCTGCAGTTTCCACTGTGGCCTGGTGTTTTTTAAGGTCAAGTGTATTTTGTCCAAACAGCTCTTCCAGAATGTCCTCTCTGCCTCTTGTCTTATCATTATTCTGGCTGAACTGTTTCCTTAACTTCATTCTTTTCCCCCTTCCCCCCATTTTCTGTTCTTGCCCGTTGGGGTACCTAACTCAGTAAAACCACCACCCCAGAACAAATTACTTTTATCATGACACATTAAAAGAAGAAACAGGCCACGTCACAGCTCTTTCAGAAGGCTGCCTGTTTTTTTGTGCTAGTCCCTACAAGCTTGTGGCAGTAGTGCTCATAACTTTGAAAACTATGTGCTGAGCAGCTCGCTCCACTGTACTGCCAGCACCCTCTGACTCCACTGCACTTGTGGTGTCCTGGCACATTTCAGTTGCCTTACCCCAACAAGTTAACTTATGATACATATTCTGAAAAATAGTGCTCTGCAAAATAAGTGCTGTGCATGAGCTGTGTGTTTACCTGTGTTAAAGTGAATGTCTTTTAATTTTCCATTAGTTTGAGGTGAAATAGCTCTGCGCTGACTTTTGAGGCACTTTTGAATACTGAGGTGCGTATTCTTTATTTGCACTGCAAACATGAGCAAAGCACAGTGTAGTAAGACTTACTGATATAGCCTTTTTTGTCAGATATAAGAGCTGTAAGAGCATGGTTCACCTCAGTTTTCAGAAAAAAAAGACCTAAATGTTGCTCAGTAATGTTTTCTTGAGAACAGCTGAAATACAGTCTTACCTCTTACAAATATGGTATTTCTGAAGTACATTTCATTTTCTTTGGCACGGCGAACTGGTTTATTGGGCCAGAATGGCTCCCAAGTATCAAGCTGCATTTAGCAAAATCTTCTAATTTTATCATCAAATTATCTAACTGAGCAACTTAATCCAAATTCGAAGTTGGCCTTGCTTGAACCAGATAACCTCCAGGGGTCCCTTCCATGCAAAATTATTTTGAATGATTCTATGAAGATTTTCCTTTATGTTAAAAATTCAGATCCCTGAAGGGGTCCTCTAAATACTTGGAGTTAATGTCCAGGCCTTGTGTAGTAAACAAAGAAAATTAAGTGTTCAAAACTCTGCATCACCTGTTCCATAGATGTTACTCTTATTTTAATTTGATGTTTGTAGCATGTTTAACATCTGTGAATCCTTTCTAATAGTTTATGAATGCACTTTTAATCTAGAGCATGATGTGGTTCTTAGCAGGCAGAGGATCAAATTAATTTGGGATGCTCCAGTTCCAGCTGTTCAGATCTCAGATGGACAGGGGAACTATGCTTGTGCTGCTTTCCATTGTGGCAGGGACCTGTCTGTCTGCTTTCAGGCCTGCAGTTATATTCTGGACATCAGATGAAATAGTGGCTTGCTCCAGTGACAGGGGTCACTGCTTTAATTTGTTTTGTGTACTGGCTGGTGCACCTCCTGGGAGGTGCTTCAGTGGATTAGGTGCAGTGACAGGTCTGAAGATGTGTTGATATTAATAAAGACAAGCATGTACTTACATGTATTCAAGTCCTTAGTGCTTGAGGAATAAACCTGACGGCTTGACGCTTATTAAGCAAGAAGATAAGGTATTTTCCAAAATTTAGGCTATGTACTGTAATGGATTTTTCTGAAGAAGGAGTAAGTTGCATGTTTACTTTTGTTAGAGGAATAAGGGGGGCAAGGGGAAAACAGCTTTAATTTCCAGTGCTGTGACACTGGATCACTAACTTTTTCTTTTAAAATAATTTCAAATAAAGAATACAATACTTAATTGCAGTGGATATTGATTATTTAGAATAAGTACAATAATTTGATACAGGTTCAAATATGAAGAGTGGGTGTGGAAGCTTTGTGCTCCATAGAAACTTGCACTTGTTTTTTTCAGGATAGTTTGTATTATTTATGTGCACAATACAAAAGTATGCAATGACATGTAATGCATGATTAATGTTTAGCATTAAAAATTTGCCATTGTTTAATATGTAATTTATGTAACAAAAGAGGAAATAATTCCTGTGCAACCATTTTTTGCATATTGAACAACGCTGATTTTCTCCTTCTGGTAACTCACAGCAGGAGAAGAGGAAAAGTTGTAGTCACTCTAACAGCTTTCAAATATTTTGAGGTGTAAATGGTTTCTTAATCAAGTGAGGATCCTTCTTTTATTGCCTGTAAATTGAGGGGAATAGGATGCATTTCTGCTTTTTAACAGTGTCACATAGACACTCCATGAGATTTGTGTATAGCAATTAAAAGAGGAGAGGCATGTGTAGAGAGAAGGGAAGGGTTGGTGGGATGTGAGGGTCTGACAGCCTTTTAAGACAAGAGAACAGTGTCTTTACGAGACATCTTGTTCATGTCTTTCCAAAGTGCACCTACACAGAACTCCCATATGCAGCAGTCAGTTGCACGAGGCACTTTCTGGTGAATCATAAATTTAAGAGGTGGGTGGATGTGTGCACATGCATATTAAACTACTTCTGTGTCTTCTAATTCCTCTCATTTGCATCCCCACACTGAATTTAGATAGTGAAGCCAATGACTTAGTTAAAAAGGAAATCTGAGTTCAAGGTGGGAATGAAAAGCCTGCCTGCCCTCTCAAACATTTTGTTAATTTGCTACATCACCAGCTAAGACGTGCTGTTCCTGTGGTCTAAAGTGATATTTTTTTAACTGTATCCAAAATCATTCATGTATCCCAGGGACACAATTTTATTTGCCCAGTGAGATGCCAGCATTCTTGTGTTTCAAATGAGAGAAAAGTATACTGATTGCCAGTCTCAAGCATGAAATAATTCTTCTTGTAGCAATGTTTTTTGTTATAAATGATTTTAAAGCAGTTGTTATCTAGAAATTATTTTTAGAGACCAACAGTTTAGGCAAAGGGAATGAATATTGAAACCATTTGTGTGTCTCACAGAATACAAAAACATCCTCTTTCTATAACTGATTACAAAGCTAAGAATCAGCATGCTTCTGAAGTACAGATTTGGGCAAACTTTGTATCAGGAGTGTAATCTCAGCCCTCTGGCACTAAGTCCAATTACAAGCCTCGAGGAATTCTTAGGAAATGTTTGTCCCAGAGAGAGTTTTATTCCACTAGTGTGAACGATCTGGAAATTCCTTTAATCAAGCTGCTGTTACCTGGTATCTCTCTTAATCTGTCGTCAAAAAGAATAAAAGGTGTTAAACTGTCCAGCAAAGTAAGAGAAAAGCAGTGCTTGTTCCTCTTTTCTATGATAAAGAAGAGTTGGGAGTTGTCTGTTTTACATAGTTTTCCAGCCTTACTGTTTTGGGGGAGGGTTAGTTAGCTTCGAAATCTTCCTCCCTTTTGCTTTTCATTCCTTCCAAAATGCTAGATTATTGATGACAATAACAGCATGTGGGGAAGAAGTGAGAAGAAGGTGCAGATTTTGTAGTCAGACAAATTTAAAATATTTTTTTTCTTCGTTTGCTGTTTTAGTAGTGCACATATTTTGGAAAAAGAATCTTTGTGGTTTTGGTTCTTTGTGGGAGATTTGTGATGGTTTGGATTTTTGCGGGGTTTTTAATTTTGTTTTTAATAATATATAAATATTAATCCAGCATCCAGTGCAGTAGTTCCTGGGAAAGTTGGAATGCACACTGATGATTTCCTCCAGTCATAGCTCTTAGACTTCTAGAAAGCTTCTTTAGGATTTACCATGTGTTTTCTTAATATGAAGGTTTGAACAGTCCCTTTCAATGCTTCAGTAGTTTTCAGTTAATTTTCCAGTTTTGGCCATTCCTTGGCCAAGCTAATGAATGCACCGACTTATTGCCAGTACAGTCACACTCCTTTTGAGAGCCAACAATATTTTTCAAGAACGTTGGCTCGTGATATACTATGCATAAGACTCAGATTGCATTATGTTACCTTTTGCAATTAAGATTATTCATAATTAATCATATACAAGAGGTGGTTTTGATGCACTAGACAACCCAGCTTAAGAAGCAAAGAAGAACTATGAGTTGTAAACCAGTTCAAATTTTTTCATTACTCTTGTTTTTTCTTACAGCTGATTACAAGGAGAGTTTTAATACCATTGGGAATATTGAAGAAATTGCATTCAATGCTGTGTCCTTTACCTGGGATGTCAATGAGGAGGCAAAGGTGAGGAAAAGCCATGCAGATGGCATCCCTTTATAAGTACCATTCATCATTAGGCACTGTTCCACTTCTCTCCTTTCTGACAAATAAGAAGGCTTGTTGGTAGGTGCCCAGCCTGAGAAACAGTAAAAGATTTTTTTCCTATTTGCAAAGCCAGGTGTAAAACTCAAGCTGAATCTTTTCTTTCTCTAAATTGTCAACTTATTTTCTATACTATAAGCATCTCCAATAATCCGTATTCTGTAAGTTAGACTATGCTTTCCCTTGTGTTGGTGCCATTATTTTTTATATTGTTACACAGACCATCTTTGCAATTTGGAATGAATGTATTTTTGAGGACTGAGGCGCTTTTTTTCCTTTTTTTTTTTTTTTTTTTTTTTTTTTTTTTTTTTTTTTTTTTTTTTTTTTTTTTTTTTTTTTTTTTTTTTTTTTTTTTTTTTTTTTTAATGGTCAAGTACCCTCAGGCATGGGGTTTTCATTCAGGAATGTGACCCTTAAGTGGACCTATAAACAAGGACATCAGAACACCTTAACTAGTTTCTTACAGATAAGGTTGTACAAAGGCTGTCAGAGTGCTTCAACCGCATGGACTAGTGTGGGAGAAATGAAAAACTGCCGGTAATTATAAGAAGAAGTTGGCCCCCGGAAAGCAAACAGCAAGGGAAATAGGCTGTGTAAAATGAGTGGGGGTAATGCAGTACTCTTCGAGATGTAGAGTTAATAAACAGCAAACACTGAGCTCGGCAAACTCCTGATACTGTTTTCATGTTGACCACAAAATGTCCAGTGTTTAAGTAGAGCTATGAATCTTTCAAATACAAAGACCTCTTCATGCACAGTTGCCCACTGCATTTCCAGCAGCATTAGAGAAGTTGCATCCTCAGAGTGAGTCCTCTGAGAACTTGTATTGAACACTGAGTGGTAGCATTAACACTCAGGTCCTGACTCCTGATTGATAACAGTAACAGGGATTTTAATCTCTGATGTGCATCTTAAAAGAAAAGACTGAAATAGTTCTGAAAATCACCCAGCTCTTTCAAAAGCAGGCCTTGATAAACAGAGTTGTACTTGGCCCAGTTGCTAATGGTGCTGTATTTACTCATGTAATGATTACATTTTCACCGGGCCAGATATTTCCCTATTATGTGTTTCCATTTCAAAATACAGCTGTAGGTTGTCCTCTGCAGTCACAACAGGCGACTGTTGTGTGTGTGTGTGTGTGATCACTGTCCAAGCAAATACCGATTTGGGATCTCCAACACAGCAGTCTTCCTCGAGGACCTTTACAGAAGCACTACCAGACAGTCTTGTCCCAGGGCTGGCAGTTCTCTAAGACATTTGCATTTGCAGCCCCAAGCCAGACTTAGCAAGACACCCATGTTGATCTAGGAACAAGGAAGTCACATCCATTAATGTCAGGTATTAACCTCTGACGTTTTTTTCTAATCTCACACCATTCACCTGGCTCTTGCCTTGGGTGCCAGAACATTATGAACACAACTTTTGCCATGATCACTGGAAACCAAACAAGCTAAGATTTTACAATAAAGACTCTTTCTGGACTAAAAAAAGGCTAGGAGTGAAATTTAAGCTGCTTGTATTTCTGCAGGCAGTAGTGATTAAAATGCAAATTGGCTTATGCATATTTATTTTGGCATATTAAATATCTGATCTTTTAGGAGCTTGAACTGTAAATGTATTGATAAAAGAAGGTTCATAATGTGCTTTAGTGTTTGGCTATCAAGCACAAATCAGATTGTACATGAAAGCTTATCACCTTGTCTGCACTAAAGTGTTTCCCTCCCCACATACATGTATGTGTACATGCTTGCCCCTGTTGGAAAGTATGATACAATAACTGGTTGCACTGGGTCTGGGGATTCCCATAGGATGCCCCTGTGGTGTTGGAAGGCTGTGGGTTCTGAGGCATGTCACTGAAGGCTGTTTTTTCTCCAGCAATTACCTCATCCATGGGAGTTGAAGAATTTCAAGGCATAATTACAGACTCCCTTTTCCTAAGCTTTTTGAATGATGATCTTTCAACTGCCTCCATTGTTTCTGTTCAGTATTATTTTCCATTTTCACCACAATTTCAAGATTAACACTTAACCCCCTCAGAGGCACAAAAGCCTTTTTTTTTCCAAGTCAGACAAAAGTGGCACAAAACAGTTCTTTTCAGGGCCTCTGAGTTGGGATGTGATGAAGCACTCTACTGGCCCTGGAAGAAGCAAAGAAAAACTTCTTGTTGGAAGTGCACTGGGGAGTGATGTGGAAAATCAAACAGAAGTAGTAGAAATCACCTAACCAAATACACCTCTCGGGAAACTAAATCCCACATTTAGATGACCTATATTGAGCATCAGGTTTCTCACTTTCCTACTCCACCTGGATGGCAGCTAATTTAAAGCCATGTTTCTCTTCCTTTGAAGTCAGACTTTTCCTCTCACACACAGACACAGCAGGCCTTCCCCTTGCAGCCCTTCAGGATGAGGGTATAAGAGAAGGGGTCTAAATCTGCCAGCTACCAGTAAGCCTGCTAAGGGTTGGTGAGGCAGCATCTCGTGTAGGGTCTTAGTGGAATGAACAGGAATCCAGAGGGTGCAGGCAGAGGCCTCTGTGTTGTCCCAGTAATGTCAATGGAACTGGGCTGTTGGCTCCAGTTCAGTCATCTTCCAACTGCTGCTTGGCAGAACAAGCCAGTGGAAACAGAATCATGTACAGTGCATGTCAAGAGGTGGAATAATCACACTATTGCTTTCTGTGAACTAAGGAGGCAGCACCAAAGTCAAAAACACCACTCTGCTAGTGTTTACTCTGCTAGTGTTTTCTCTGCTGTGCCTGGTTGACAGCAGCAGTCCCCTTGCCTTCTGGCAGACGGGAGTTAGTCCTGGCACATCCTTACCCTTTTCTAGAACAGCATCCTTTTCTGCTGGGGCTGTTATCTTGAGGTCACTGTGGGGCTTGTGGTTCAGAGCAGGATCCAGGGAAATGAGGGGAAGACTCCATAGCCATGTCAAACTCAGTGCTTTCTTTAGACAAAAATATTGCTGTAAGGGAGCAGGGGTAGGAAGAGAAGAACAGTTTTGTACAATCCATCTTTGTTTCCCTCCCATATTTAATTCTGTTATAAATATGTAATGTTTGTGGGTAAGGTGATTTGTTGTCTCCCTTTGGTTGAACCCAAATGCTATATTTGGTATTTTTAAAGGAGTTCTTTAAAAAAAAGATGAGGAAACAAACAACAATTAGCAACAACTGGCTGACTTTTTAACTATATTTTACAAGTGTCTTTATAATATGTTAGAAGGTATGTAGTTGACTTACTGTTGCCCTATAGAAGATTTTGCTGCAGCATTTAGCCAGTTGACAAAGTTCTAGTGGAGGCTCTTGAACAGAGGTCAGCTTCATTTCTGATAGACATTCATCTGTCTGCTTGCACTGTTAGCGCTAATAGAAGTTAGTTTGCAAGAAAGATGGTGAAAGAGACAGAATTCTCTTCGACAAAGGATAATATATTTGTTATAAACCATACCACCTACTTGAGATATGTCTTCTCTCTGGTAGGTACTTGGCACATTTAAATTGGCTATGATGGTGCTACTTCTGAAACAATTAATTTTTATTTTTATGGAAAGTATTTTTTAGCCTTAAAATCAAAGATATGACTTCAATGAACAGTTGCTAACAAAAAATGTCACCTTAAAGAGATAGTTTTTAGTGGTATCAAGAGATTACAGATTTCTGCTAAGCACTGCAAGTTGGACATGCAATAAACAGACATGTTTGTGGCTCTGTTATTCAGGCAGGTGCTGGCAGATGAGTGAGATGATTTCAATGAGTGCAGGAGTTGTGTGCTGAGCAGTTGTTGTGTATACTTGCGTGCAATAACTGCCCTGCTATATTTAACTGAAATGTAGATCTTTAATCCAAAGTATGCTGAAACCTCTGGGAACCTTTCCAGTTATTTAATGAGTTTTGGCATGGCTTATACAGTAATAAGCTGTTTTCAAAGAGTGACTGATTTGCAGGATTAGGTTCTTGGATATTGTGGGCCAAAGTGAGCTCCAATTCCAGTGGGTACAATAGTAAAATCAAGCTTATAGAGCAGCACTATCTCTAGCAGTGATTTGTATTGTGGCAATCCATATTTCTTAAACATTGTTAGTGATACTTAGGATAGGCTTTGACTAGTATAAGATTTTTTTCTCTTAATTGTGAATTTCCTTCTCAAGTTACATAAAATTTAATTAATTAGGAAGGAAATTAGCATCTTCTCTACTCCAAAAATGTAAAGGTTGAAGGAAAAGATGCTTCATTTTGGGGAGTTAGTAGCAGATATTATGTATGATTAGACTTGGCAGCTACTTTAATAAACCATGTCTGTGTGTGCAAGTGTGCATATATATATATATATATATGAGTGTATACATAGACGTGAGACATGCACACACACGTGTATATATTGGAGAAGAGTTAACCTGTGGTAGCATATAATGTTGAAATTCAGTGTATACAAATGGCTCGGTAAGTATGCATCTGGGATTCAAAGCAAATGGCATTTTTATGTAGTTGCTGGGGTGTGGTGTGGGTTGAGGAAGCTTCAAAAGAGTAGTGTAAACATTTGCTGGAGACATTTGTATTGAAATAAAACAAAGGGCTTACCTTTGTGTGGGATTTATAAGGTAACGGCTGGTAGGAGAAACTATAAACCCACACTTTCTGTGTATATGAGGAATGATGGGATTGATGTTAGTCATTTGAGAGACGAGTCAGTTAAGTCTTTGTTGTTACAGTCCAGAGAGAGGAACCTTTTAAAGCAGACTTTTAAGAGACCCATCACCCGGGTTCGATGTATTGCCAGTATTCAGTAGAGAAATTGCTTTAAGTTTCTTATTTTGTGCCTCCCTTCTGCCCTTGGCAGTTTCTGAGACAATGGGAGCCAGAAATGTAAATAGTAATAAAAGGCTTATATTAGAAGTTTCGTAGCTGTAGACCTTTAGTGTATAAGCTGAGAGACCGCAGCAAGAGTCATGTTGGCTGAATTAAATGATAAAAAGGGAAATGCACTTCTGAGCCTTGCTTTCCTTTAAGGCAGCTTACTGTGTTTGTGTCTTGTACATCCCTAATTATGCTGCAGTATTTAACAAACAGTAATTCTCATAATAGCAGCTACACTGTGGAGGAGTAGTCCCCAAAAGACAGAGTGCTTTTTCTAGATGTGCTCTATAACAAATAGAAGAGCTATCGTTATTTTGGGACCCTTGTGAAACTTTCTCAGCACCAAATGTTTCTCTAAATTAGTATTTAATTGCCAATGGCATGCCTGAGCTGGAGACTAGATGGGTGGAACTCTGCCATTAATTGCTCTAATCTAAGATATGCTGACATCAAAAAAAAAAAAAAAAAAAAAAAAGACATCACTATAATGACAATTATACAATGTGTTCCAGATAGCAAAACATTGCTAAAATCTAGTTTGCACAGGAAAAAAAAAAAGTTGTATCTGAATTTGGGTACAATCATACTAACTTTTATTAATACAGTTCTAAGGCAAGTGTAGATAGCGCTTGGGATGGAGACAGTAATTCCTCTTCCTGCTACTGTTATTTCTACTTAACTCTACATTTTCTAACCATGTTAATTCTACTATGCCAAATACCACGGCAAAGGAGATCTTAAATCTGGGTATCTTCTAAGAAAAGTAGAACAGCACTCCTTTTTGTGGCTACCCGTGGAGTCGTTTTGCCCCTTGTTTCATTGAGAGTGGGAGTACATGCATTATGGACAGGAGCTGGGAACAGGGGGAAGGTGAGAGTTGCAAAGGGCAAAGCAGGATGCGTTTGGTCAAATGGCTGAAATCAGTGCTGCTCAGAGCAGGTCACTGCTTTGGGGAGGTAATTTCTGTTCAGACCAGGGGAGATAGAAGGGGACTGTCCAGATGTTTCTTCAGGTCCTCTTCACCATAGCAGCCTGCTGCACTGGTGCAAATCTTTAATCATGCAAAGAAAAAAAACCCGTAAAAAAAAATAACAGAACCTGTGTCCTCTTCCCCTTCCCTCTATATACCCCCATGTTTTCCAAATCCAAAGTCAGTGTGGTGCTTTACAGGAAAGCTAATAGAACGTTGCATGGAGGCAGAAAATTTCCCCAGTATCAATGATCTGTGTTAATTTGAATCCATCTATCTATCTGTGAGGTGCAAATGGTATGACAGAAAGTGTAGTACACTTCATGTGCATGAATGTACAGTCATTGCTCCTCAGAGAGATCCTGATGTATTACAGTGTCAGGACAAGATATTGAGTCTTACAGCATCTATCTATTATTCATGCTGAATAATCTGTTATTGCTGTATGGGGACTCTTGAAACCATAAAGTCTGTCTTCCCCAGCCGTTCCTACTCTGCTCTGTGATTGTGGAGGCAGTGAAAAAGATGACACAGTGTATGTAGTTGATTAAGGTGGGACAAGATCTTTTTTACTTTTCTGCTGAGTGTGCAGCAACGGTGGAAGAAGTACAAACTTCTAGGTAGATGCAAAGCCTGCATGTCTTCTCACATTTGAACATACATTTTGGAAAATTCCTGTGCAGAAGTATGGGCTAAAATATAGGGAGACCAGATTCTGTTTTATGCTAGAATTCATTCCACTGCTGTGTGTTCACACTCATTTTAAACCATTGCCCTGACACTATAAATGATTCTGAAGGCAAATGAAAATTCAGGCTGTCATATTTCAAAGGCGTATTCGCTGTGTCTACACTTCTCTTTGGAGCTGGAGGAGATCAACTTGTAATTTGAAACAGAAATAACACTATCAGCTTCAAAATCAGAGTTTCACCTAGGGCCTTTCCCTGCCTCCCTCTTCTCTCCGCAGTTAAAGTTCAACTATTTCATTTGTAAATGCAGCTCTGTGATACAATCAGAAGCAGAGAGGAGGGGCCATTAGCTCAGTCAGGCAAACAAGCTGCTCTGGCTCCATCATAAAGACCACTGTAATGCTAACTTCTGCCAGGAGGGTAAAGTATCCCCCACCAGCCCTGCTGGAGCCCTTCTTTATTTTCAGCTGTCTTTCTTAGGGATGTTGCATTCTGGTCACTCACGCTGTTGGTTTATTTTCCCTGTTTGTGGAATGGAGGGGAAGAAAGGGAGAAGTCCTTCATGCTCTTCCTTCAGGAATCCTCCCAGACCCCAGGGGCCTGCTGCCCTCTCCTCTGCCTGGTGAGGTGTGCATCAGGTGTGTTTGAGAGACCAGTTTGAGATCTCTTCTTTCCTGAGTGTCCTTATTCTTCTGGAGCAGGTTTCACATCCTCCTGGTTCAGGAGTATGTACTGCTGGTTTTCTCAGTCCTTTTCCTTGGAAAAGGTTTTTTTGGGTTTTGTTTTGTTTGGCGTTTTGTTGTTGCTTTTTAAACTAAGGGCAAATGAAAAGTAGAATCGGGTTAATACACAATTGCCCCAAATTATTATGTAATGCACATATTCCTCACTGAGTTGAAAATTAGATTTTTAATCTAGTTTCTTCTTTTGAGTTTTATGCATGCCATCCTGACTGAAAGCTATTGGTGGTATTTCAGTTCATAATGTTTGCTTTACATCAGAATAGTTCTTGGAAGACTTTGGTGGTGGGAGACCCTTCTCCCAGGTCCTGTACAGATGACACACACCTTGTCCCATGGTACCAATTGAGTTAACGAGAGGGAGATGATGAGTGGGTATCAAGTTGTAAGCTTTTGTTGTAGAAGGAGAGCAAGAGATGGATTTCTGAAGCAGGCAAGCAGGGGACTTGCTAGCTCAGTTGGTTAATACTGAGGTTGTGGGTTCCATCCCTGGATGGCCATTAAGAGCTGAGCCCGATGATTCTTCTGAGTCCCTTCCAGCTCAGACGATTCTGTGACTTTGAATACAGTGTCAAGTTATGTGGCTGCTGTGTAACAAAGAGAACTTCTGAGAAGAGGTAGGGAGTAGTTTTATGAATATTTGAAAAATTCCTTCCCAGTTTGAAAGACAGGGTGAGATGCATCTTCAAAACTGAGGAAAGACTGTGAAGGGCCCTTAAAGTGAAACACAGGAGTATCTATTGATGGGATGGAGAAAGCAGTAGTTTCAATGAGAGTGTGAAGAAAATTTTTAAAATAAAAAAAAGGAGTAGAGTTTATCTTTGTCCCACTGAATTTGAATGAGCTGTCAGATGAATAAGCCATACCTAAGGCAGCTGGAAAGGGTGAAGCAAGATGATCTGTATCAACAAATAGTGCAAACATACAGAGCAGGGTTGTAGAGTGGAACAAGTAAGGGCTAAAGACCTGACATCCAAATAAGGCATGTTTTAGGATGTTTTATCTCAGATTAGCTTTAGTCAGTTCCAATGAATTTAGCAACTGTGAGCAGCTGGAGGATATGAGTGCTCCTGGAATATATCTTCCTGGTCTGGTTCTTCCAAAAAGAATCCAGTTCATGTATTCTGAGCTCTGCTGTGAACCAAAGCACGATAAATTGGGAGAACTAAATGATTCACCTCAAATGTGAGCTTCTGATCCAAACTGAAGCACCAATATATGGCTTTCCAGTTTGAGCATGGAAGTGTCTTTGCTTCCATGGACAGAAGCGGAGGATAGATGTGTGAATTGCCAGAGCATGCATCATAGCTGAATTAAAACCTTTTTATTTTATTTTCCCATTTCTTGTCATGTATTTCTGGAAGTTTAATTGTTGTTTGCACCACATTTTAAAAAGTAATCTTTCTGGCACACAGATTTTCATCACAGTGAATTGCTTGAGCACAGACTTCTCCTCACAAAAAGGAGTAAAAGGGCTTCCTTTGATGATTCAGATCGATACTTACAGCTACAACAACCGCAGCAATAAACCTATCCACCGAGCCTACTGCCAGATCAAGGTTTTTTGTGACAAGGTAAGTGGAAAGCACAGTTACCATGGATGAAGGAGGAATCTTGTTAGGCAGTTTATTGTTGCTGTATTTTAGACCTAATTAAATGCTGTTTCTTTCCTTAAAGTATTTCATCATTGCATTTTGACCAGCTCTCTCACAAATCTGATTATCATGTAATTATTCTACTGCTTTGCAGCATTTTTGGCCCTGATTCCTCAGCTTGTGAGCAATAGTCGGACTGTTTAAGGACAGCATGTTGTAGGTCATGATTCTGGAATATCAAAAAAGTAATAGAAAGTGCAAATGCAAACATCTCTATTTGGAGGGTCAGTGCTGATCACAGTCTCACTCACATAAGTGGCAGTCTGCTGATGTCATCCCTTCTAACTCTGACAGCCAGGATAGATAGCAGGTAAACTTCATGTCAGTTTCTCTGACAGAAAAATGCACTTTTCAGTGAGGGTCTGCTAAGCTTCCTTTTATAATGCAGTGGAAACCAGCAAATTCCAGTGGCACAGCTGATGGGTTTCGCTCTGCTTTGCTTACAGTTATTTTAGAAGCTGTTATGTTGCTAGGATTTTCTTATCAAAAGTAAAATACAAAAAATATATTAGCCATTCCCATTTTGTAATTCAGTAACAATTTTTTGTGTGTGTTCACACCGTCTTTAGCAAAACTTTGGTTTTTTGCTGTAGGTATGACTGCTCCTGTGTGGAAACTAGTAAGATGTTTCAGCACCTAGACATAGATCATGCCTGAATGAATTAGACAGTGTCATGGTCAGCAGTGTATATCACCAGGTAGAAACAGTTGCTCAGAAATGTCGGTGATGATTCTTCAAAGACAGTGTGACCACTTTTCAGTTTTGCCAGCTGATGACATCTGCCAGCTGATGACTTTCTCCATGCTGAGAAACATCTTTCACAGGGAGCTGATGCCTGGATTCTAGTCAAGGTTCAGGGATTCAGGAGCCTACATCTATTTAAGTGACTTGGAAATTTATCCAAATTAGTCTTGCCATCCTACAGGTGGGAATAGAAAGACAAAAGGCCATGCCCCAGGCAAAACATAACATTAACTTTTTAATGGAAAGGGTAAGAGTTCAACTGTTTCAGGTCTCTGTGTTGCTGCTCCTTCCCCCTTTTCGGTTCATTCCCTTGTTGCTGTTTTGACAACGACATCTTGAGGGCTAATCAGTCAGTTGTGTTAGTGGAGGAAAATCTTTGGAAGTAATGAATGTAAATGTATGCACTGAGGTCTTCTTGCAGCCAAAATGCTATGCTTTTAATTGTAATTTTGAATGTCAAATATTGAGAGATTTGAAGCTACAGCTGGATCTTAACAGCTCAGTAAATATCAAAGTAACAAGTCATTTTCATCTACCTGTTTCTGAAGAGCAATTAGAAAAATTTGAATTATTTTAAAAAAGGAAGGAAGAGCACAAACTCATCAAGGGTGACCTCTAGATACAACTGGTGGAGATTTTGAATAATACATGTTCATTGCATCTATTGGCTTAATTGAAGCTTCAAATATCCAGACGAAAAAGCAGGAAATGAATGTTGAGTCTTTTAATCAAAACTGTCTCAAAGTAGAAGGAAAGATCACAGGGGTAGTTAAAGTGTTATACACATCAAAAATGTATTGGAAGTGGGAACCGAAGGGCTCAAGGGTATTTATAATAGGCTATATATCTGTTTAATGTAAATGTATACACACATGTAGAGCTTTTTAAGTTAAAGCGGGTGTGAAAATGACTTGAGCAAGTGAAAATGATTGAGGTCAATGCACATGTCAGTTTGTGCTAATTGGCACTTGGTAAGAGACAATTCTTGCTTTTCCCAAAACTTATGCTGCCAGATCTTTACCAGCATCCCTTTGTCATAGGATGCATTTGTAAGTAAATAAATGTTTGGAGAATTTCCACTTGTGGGTGGCAGTGGGAAAATTCATCGTGCTCAGAGGAAGGTAGCTGATGTGGCTGGGTATCCTCATCTTTCCAAGATGTCAAAATAAACCCCTGGCTCTGGTTAAGGTGGTGCTAAATAGTTCAGTTTCTCTTGCTAGCCTGTGACTCTCCCCCCAGTGACATGGACAAAGCTTGCTGCTTCCTTGGGAAAGGCTGAGACTGTTATTTATTGCTCACCTCCTTGTCATGATGAATTGAAGAGGTACTATAGGAACATAAAAAAACTCCAGCAATCATATAATGATCTTTATATATTCTGAAAGTGTGAACTGCACTGTTATGCCTCAATCTGACAGCCTCAAAGAGAAGCTGATGAGTAAAGTATACCTGATTTATTACAATCACCTGGCCTAGTGGAACTGCACAGTAAATTCCTCCTCCCTAAGAATGAAGTGTTTCTCATTCTGGAATATGGCAGAAAAAATGTTTCTGTGCCTGAAGTGTTATTAAAAATGTTTCTTTCTGTAATGGTGGTGCCTCTTTAGGACCAGTGGGTGTATTTGTATATTCACTTAGATAAATCACAGGTGGACATGTCCAGTTTTTAAGAACATTTGCTGACAAATTAATGTCTTGTAGCTGCAATACAGCATAGCTGTTGTGGAAAGAGTTGTCTTTGAAGAAATAAAACTGCATTTAGCTAAGTGGTACATATTTTATATATATTAGTATTTATTCTGGCAATTCCTTGATTTTAATATTAGTTTACATATAAACTTGAGAGCAACACCAACTTACCTCCAGTATGTGCTTTGTGACATAAATGTATG
The DNA here is from genome assembly GCA_013399945.1 of Ploceus nigricollis. Lineage (NCBI taxonomy): Eukaryota > Metazoa > Chordata > Aves > Passeriformes > Ploceidae > Ploceus > Ploceus nigricollis. The sequence goes on from VXBC01007375.1 coordinate 597,483, forward strand.
GAGATAAATGCTGCAAAGGCTGTAAATGTTACTTAACAAATCTAACTTTATCACACTCCCTATTTGTCCTCCAATCTTTTGTCCATGTTTGTTTTTCAGTAGGCAATCTTCAAAGCATTTGTTACAGTCCATATCTTGTTTTGTCAGTGCTAATTCTCTGCCTTGCAGTTTTTTTATCATGTGCAGATCACTGATGCTGCATTATAAGAATATATAATTTTTATTCCTTAAGTAGGTTGTCAGGGAAACTTGCTACCAGGCCTATTTATATTTATATATTGCACAATGCTTTAGCCACTGTGTATGAAAGAACTGGGACTTCAGAGTTACTTGATTTTCTATATGTGATTATCTTTGCTGAAAAGAAGTAGAACTTGACTTGGCAAATACCATAACGTTGATCCAAAATAAAATAAATTAATCCAGTTTTGTTTAACTTGAAAAAATACATGTTCTTTGGAATATGTGCAGTTCTTGCGTCTGTGTTTTTGGTGTGGAACATCATAGAGAAAATGGACTATCATAGAGTGTTGAGCAACTCTAATTGCCTGTTAATCTTCAGCTTTGGAGAGAAGAAGGCTGTTGTCTATGTGCCTGCCCAAAGAGATATGGAATGCTTTAGCCTGGAACTAGAAGCAAGTGTACACATGAGCATCAGAGTGGTGATGGGAGCAGTCCTTATGAGGGCAAGGGCTTTGTCAGGCTGGAGCTAGAATGCAAGACTTCAGTTCAAATGAGTTGAAGGATTGGGAAGAAAATATTTTGAATCAGCTGAAATTCGTAGGCTGCATTTTCTTAATGATTGGTAGCAGAAGTACTCCTTGCATTTATACAAAGCCCAGATATCAATGGAAAAATTATGAACTCATTTCATTATTTCACTGGTCACAGCATAGTTTATAGTCCTCTGTAGGAGGGTAATTTCTTCTGTCCTGAAGAGATGTGCAAACTGTGGTTTATTAGGTATGTGTCAGATGGCTCAGCTGTCAAAACTATGCAGCAGAAATGCTCTAGGATGCAAAAATAATTCTGTGGTCTCGTCCCTGTGACATCCATCCTGTGGGCTTGGCTGGCCCCTGCCATGTGCTGTGTGGGCTGCTCCAAGCTTGAAAGGGCTGGTAGGTAGTTTTGTGGGTATTGCAGTTGCCACATTTGTGAAGTGGCTGTGGCACAAATAAACACTGGTGGATGGGAACGACTACCCAACTCAGGGATTGCCTGCACCCCAGAGATCTTGGGTGCCTTGAATGAATGAAGAGAAAGCTGTGAAGCGTCACCAAGTTCATGGTTGCAAAGAATATTACAGGAAATCAGTAAAACATATATTTTTTATTATGTATAAAAGGCTGAGTCCTCCTCAGTTTCTGCTTTCCTGAGAGGAAACTTGCTGTATATGAAATACTTTGGTGGTTCATCCTGTTCCCTGTGAGCAGCAGAGTGGCAGCATTGAGTAGGGCTGTGGCCACCTGGCAGAGCTCTTTGTGCAGCACAAGTTTCTCAGGATGTGTTGTTTCACAGTGACTGTGACGTGTATTTTTGCTCCTTTCTTAGAAAGAATGGGTATCTTTAAAGGTTATAAAATTACCTCTAGAAACAATTTTGATAAGTGCACAAATCTGAATCCCTTGGCTTCTGCGGTTGAGATTGGTGAGTGACAGCTGGACTGGGACCTGGTCTGGAGGCAGTGTTTCTGTTTGACACGTTCATGTTTTCCTAAAGAGCTATTTATTCCTCCAGCTCTTTCAGCCTCTGGAAATCTACTGATAGATCACAGCCAGGAGTACATCTTTCCTTGCACTCTTTCTAAACTTGGTTCATTGACTCATGTGTGAATTTTGCCATCTTGAGTGGATGTTTTTTGCTTTCCTTACATCCCTCCTCTCCCTTTCTATTCAAGAAACTTCTAATTTTAATTTGGAAAAAAAATCTGTAATCTTGCATGCCAACTGTCTGGGAGCATATGGATCTTCATTACCCTTCACAATGTGATAGGTATTATTTATAAAGTAAATCAGGAGAACTTCAAAGGAGATGTCGCTGCTTTTTATGTCAATAACAAGTTTTATTTTTTAAACTTGTTGAGAGTGTATTTACATAACAGAAGCCTGCAACATCCCAGGAGTTCCTGGTGCCTAATAGGGCAGTGCTACATTGGTTTCCTATTTCAGGAGAGCTTCTCCCGGTTTGAAATGCCTGTATTTTTCTGTAAGAACCCTTGCAATGTTGGCAAGCTGTCAGCACAGCCTTTTTGGACTGTCAGTTCTCAAAGGCTCTGCACAGCTGGCTACAGTGGAGCAATGCCACCCCCAGACAAAGTGGGTGGAGGAGAGTTTAGGGAAGACCTCAGCACAGACATTATGTAAAATGATAGCAATCCTACAGGTGTTTTATGCCATTACATACACAAAATATTTGGCCTGAGCACTCTGTCCATTGCAGACACTGGGCTGGGGATGCCTTTTGCACAAGTTGTGCTGGCATCAGTCCTGCTACAGACTGCACACTGCCTGTCCTGGCTCCTCCAAACCAACATGTGGATATGTTCCCCGTGGTGTCTGCAGCCCTGGGAGCTACTGGATATGCCAGCTGAGTGTCAGGCACAGGTGATCCATGCAAAGCCTGGTACCTTCCCAACAGACTGGACAGATCTGTCTTCAATGAAATAACGAGTTTATTTTTAACATTTCTGTGTGTCTGATGCTATAGTTCCAGGCCTTGCAGAATATAATGCTCACAGTGGTTCCTCTTTGGGTAATATCTGTGGGTTGTCTTTTTTGCATCAGGGAGCAGAAAGGAAAATCCGAGATGAAGAGAGAAAGCAGAACAGGAAGAAAGGCAAAGGCCAGGGATCCCAAGCCTCATGTAATAATGGTGAGTGAAGTGGGCCTTTCTGGTCTGGGGCTAAGTCAGGCTTAACACGCCTCCTTTCACAACTCTCTGCTTTGTGATCCACCTAGCAGCTGAAGGGAAGTTGAGTGCACTCCCTCTGCAGAAAAAGAGTGATATCACCTTCTTCAAAACAATGGCTGACCTGGATTCCCAGCCAGTTCTCTTCATACCAGACGTTCATTTTGGAAACCTACAAAGAACTGGACAGGTAGGAAATAATGAGATGAGCACTTGCCACCTGGCTGCCTCTGCTCAGGGGCAGGTTTTAGGGAAATAAATCACTGTTCCGGGGGCCACTTGTGAAAGCTCTCATTTTGGTAAATGCAGTTTTGGCGCATCACTTATAGAAGACCTTACAACAGGCAAGTACCTTTCTGAGTTCTAGGTGCAAAGGAGTTTGTACATCTTTGACAACTGATTAGTTTGGTTTTGTTACAGTTCTGTCACTCTTTTGCTTTTAAGTATAAGGTTGATTTGTGACTGAAACAAAATCTGGTTTTGAGTGCAGTCTTTGGCTCGGCGAAATGAAGTGCCACCTTGTGGTAGCAGAGATCCCCCTCCCTGTCACAGCTGAAAACAAAGACCAAGCTCTTACACGTGTAGAAACGTCAAGAGTAGGGTCACTGAACACCACTACCCATTTTCTGTGGGCATCACCTAGAGATCTGGAAATTCCTTGAAAAAAATACTTTCACTCTTCCAAGTAAAACTCCGTCATACTAATGTAAATACTCGGTATTGGCAGTTATTATCGCTAGTAAACATAAGGAAGTCTTTCCTGTCTTAGCTCTTTTCTAAGATTTTCTATTGTCTGCTGGGAAGTTGAAAACCTGAACTGGAGGGTCAGCTCTGACTACTTTTTTACTATGAACGTGTTATTTATTAACGTCTCAGGGAGTAGAATGAGACCTTTATGCATGTGTTTATAAAGACAAATAGTTGGTGAGGAAATTTAATATGCATCTTGCTGAAAAATACTAAAATTATGAAGGTTAAATGAAACTGAGTGTTGGAATTGTCAATTACTTTGAAGCAGTGAGAATTGTGGTTGAGCAAAGCACAAAGAGCACAGACGTCGTAATCACAGCTGTCACTGGCTTACTCTCCCAAATTGGAAAGATGCCCACTCACATATCAGTGTTGGGTACCTTCTGTCCTCATGGCTTTCAAACCAAAATGTGGATTTGTTTCAAAACAGGAGATGATGGAAACATTCCTTAGTATATATAATCCTGTAAATAATTTTCTAAACTAACTGGAAGATATCCCCATTTCCTAGCTCTTAGGCAATGTTCAGCCATGTTTTTATTGCTGTAACTCATAGTTACAGACCTCAGTTTTGCACACACACACCTCTGAGCTATTTTCATTGCACAGATTCAGAAGTGAAGGCTCCCAGTGAGAGTCAAGTGTGTTCTGAGTGTCTTTCCAGCCTCAGTCCTGGAGACCCGCCTGGGGTGGCTTGCCCTGCCCTGTCCAGCAGGAGCGGCTGCGGTGCCCTGTGCCTCCGCCCCGCGCTTGCACCGCAGCTCAGCAGCTGCAGGGCTGGTGCACTTGTTGGTGCAGACCTGCAGTGTGGGCACGTTGTGAGGAGTTTGGCTGACTGTTCTGTAAAGTATTGGACAGCAGACTGTGATTTTATACCTCCCCTGCTACTGTCAGCTGCATTTGCTACTGTTGTAAATTCGGTCCCGGTGACTCTGAGCTATGTGGATTTGCACAAAACTGGACTTGGGCTTCTGCCTGCAGCCTGTGCAAAAAATGTTCAGCTGTACCTTTAGTAATTGTATTTCCATTAGGCCTGTAGTTTAATCTTGTTCTTTATAGTTTAATTAGATTTTCAGACAGTATTAAATACATACAAAAGCTTTTGAGTGTTGCGGCTTAAACTGTATTAGGGGTTATTTAGGTGAGTAGCAATCTGATTTGGAGGATTGTAAAATAATTGGGAAAATGATATAAAGCAGGGAAGAGGGTAATGTCTCTCAAATACACTTTGATATATTTCCAGTAGATGGTATTCAACAGCAGTTTCTCTAAGCCACGCTTCTTCCAGATAACAGTTAGAACTAGAGGTGTTTGTGTTTTAAGGAGGAAAAGGATTTTTAACATATGACAAACTACAAAACACTTGTTGTCTGTTCTCCCTTTTGAAGTTATTCTGTTAAGCAAGTGTCTGAGTTTTGGGAATAATTGATTTCTATTTCCATCCTTCTAGGTTTACTATAATACAGATGACGAGAGAGAAGGGTAAGGTATTTATTGTTTCACAAGCTTTGCAGTTAACAGTTTAAAGTCATAGAATGTTTATACAAAATATGAAATCAGATAAAACTGACCCCTTTCTCCCCCTTCCCTAGTGTTCTCCCATGTAAACTTTCGCTTTTTATGTCTGTATTTTAATACATTTCCAAGTAAAAGAGCCCTAAGGTTTGATACAGGGAGAGGGCAATATATTTGACAATGAAGTGCCATCTATGTAAGCATGAGGGCTCTCAAATAATTTAAAATCCAGGAATTTTTTGTTAAAGCACTGAACTTCACTGCATTCCTGAAAGTTGTTTAGCAGTGCACACACGTGTATGCAACAAATACAGGAACTGCAGAGAGAATGGCCAAGTGCCAGAACAGAAAAGGCAGAAAGAGAAAAGAGAACCTGGGAAGGACAAAGGTTGGAAATGGGAGTACCCCCTATCTGACTTTGGAGGGACTGGAAGAATTGATCAAAGTCCCTCTAATAGTTAGAGGTGCCATGAAATAAGGGTTTTAATATGGGCTGCTGAACTTCAGCCCACATTGTGTGTCAGCCCCATACTTTTGTAAGTTGCTTGAATCCCCAAGTGAACACCTTCAAGTCTGAGATTCTGGAGTAACATAACTACACTTCCATAAACCTGCAAAAAGTGACCTGTGGTAGGGACTGGCCAAGCACCAACTGTTGACCAAATTTCAAGTCAACACTGACTTGAAAACATGAGGCCCTTTTTATTTCTTTTTGAAACTAATGCTCTTCATAAGGCTTACAGTGGAATTTGAGAAACAAAGGAGTTTATTGCATCAAGCAATAACCACCCCCCCTTCCCTCAATATTTAAACAGTTAAGGGCCTTTGGGGTTTTCAAATTAGTGTGTAACATGGGAACATATTTTCCTGTCACCTGTCCCAGCCAGTCAGTCTCAGCAATTTAAGAGGCCTGGACAGTTCAGATAAGCATCAAAGGCTAAATCCTTGCAGTTTCTGCTTTTGGTGCTACTTGAGTAGCTAGTGAGTGTTTTTGCCAGAGTACAAAGTGAGTCATGACTGTTGCTGTTGTCTCCTCTTCTGCTGTGAGCACAGTTTTACGGTGACATGGTCCCTGTTTTGTGTATTCTAGTAGCAGTGTCCTGGTCAAAAGGATGTTCCGGCCTGTGGAGGAAGAGTTTGGTCCTTCCCCTTTGAAACAAATCAAAGAAGAAGGTCTGAAAAGAGGTAACAATCAATTCTTAGCAGTTAAAAATCATTATGTGGGACTCAAACCCTCAAGCTGGGAAGGGCAGGTGTGGTTTGGACAAAGTCAGTTGTAGGATGCTAATGCAAATATGGGTAGATGGGAGAAGAGATCTTTGCATCTGCAGTCTATAAGGAGGCATCTTAACAAATGCTAAAAATTACTTAAAAGAAAAAAAAAAAGGACTATGCTTTCTCAAGAAGGGATCAGGACACAAGTGTATAGAAAAAACTCAGAAAGTTTCTTGGTTCTTGGCCAAGCTACAAAGTTTATGAAAGTTCTAGTAGCAAATCTGTGATGGTCTATTTTTAACTTTTGCTCATCTTTTCTGTTCTGTCTGGGATCACAAGCAAATATGCAAGATGCATTGGGTCAAATACAGAGACCTTAACAGGCAAGCTCCTGCCGACTGCAGACTTAGATTGGGTGGAATAAAATCAGAAATTTCCTACCCTATTAGAAATATAAGACATGGAGACATGTCTTCCAGCAGATGTAACTGAATTGTTTAAGGGTTTGTTTCCCTTAACTGTTTTTACTGCTCAGGTGGGTATTATTTCAGTTGCAGTTAAGCTTTATAGAAATGACTTCCCATAAGCCCACATTTGCAAAATTTCTCTGTTGGTTAGGGTGGTCTGCTTCAACCAGGGGAAGCATAGAAGATTATAGGATGGAGACTGATCACTTCTTGAAATAAATGTGAACATATGATTATTTTAATTAAATCTTAAATTAATTATGTGAGGTCAGCACTGACCATGGACTTGCATTTGATTGACTCAAGACCTTGGCCAAATTCACATTATCAGGGCTCTATCAAGCAGAAGATGTCAGCAATGAGGGCTACATAAAGAACTGTCATTTCCTACAATTTCACCTGGGCTTCCCAGCTGGAAGCCTAGGAAGTTGCCTGCAAGGAGGTATTGGTTTGCTTTGATTATTCCTGTCCTTTGCTGTGGTTAGTTGTTTTGATATCATCCAGGACTTGCAAGCATTTCAAGGGTAAGATTAGAAAGAAAAAAAAAAAATGTAGCTGGTGGCAAAACTATGTAAAATGATTAAATCCAGAGAGAGGCACAGAACCAGAGAAGCTGGAGGATGCTCTCTTCACATCCCCTTCCTGTTCAGTGTTTCTCTCATCTTGGACTATGCTGGCTGGAGGCCAAGGCTTTTCCAGTGTGGCCTTTGCCCTGGTGAACTTCCTGCCATCCGGAACCTTGCATCTGGGATCGTGCTGATGGCGTGCAGCTCAGCTGAATCTACGCATTTGATAACGCTGTCTTTGCCAGAGAATTCACTGGGTATTAAAATGTTTTGGTTTTTTTCCCCAGCGTTGCCATATTAGAAGCTTCTTTTCTCAAGATTTATTTGGTACAGCAGAATCAATAACTCCTAGAGAGCAGGTGTAGATGGGGTGCAGGTGTAATGTTTGAGAGGGAGCAGATCTGATATGTGAAAGTATACATTAAAAGCAATGTAATCCCAAGGTGTCTTATTAGCAGAGCAGTGCAGGTAAATAGCAGCCAGTGAGGTGTCCAAGCTCCACTGAAGGACTGAAGTGGAAGTGTGTGACCTCACCCCTGCCTTCTGGACCTACTTGTAACACTGTGTGATGGAAGTAAAAATATTAAGGGGCAGCCTTCAAAAGAACAGGTCTGAAGGGATTTGCAAACACAGTTCATATTCTCACTCAGGTAGCTGCCTCTTTTTGAATTATTCTTTCATCTCCTTGACCTCTAAGGGAAGTCCAAGTGCCCAACACAGAAATGTGAAGTATGTTAATCTGTACCAAATGTGCATCACAGCTAGTTACTTGGCTAGACTTGGCTTTTTCCTGTTTTGAGTTCTCAGTAAGTTTTTAAATCACTTTCCCTTTCAGATTTCATTGAGAGTTCCCCATTAATTATAAATCCAGTAGCTGTATTATAGATCAGGTGGATTTCCAGTCCTGTAGTTCTCAGTTTCAAGAAAGTAATTTTTTTTGTGTAGCTTTCGTCTCTTAGGAAAGTCATGTTGAACTACTCTGAAACATCTTGGATTCATAACAATCAGGGGGTTGAGAGTCATCCAAGGGAGTTTGTGCCTGGGCAATAACAAAAACTCCAAATGTGAGAAAGGAAAGCTAAATTACAGCTACCAGCCCTTCTTTCCTTGACTAAGATGTACCATATCTTTATCCAGAGACTGCTTAACAGAGAATGTAGTCATTGTTCATAGAGTGCCAGTCACAGCACTGGTAGTTCCCAGGCTCAGACCTTCCTAATGCCCCAAGTCTTACTGACTCATTGTGTCCTTAGTTTCATTTTTCCTCGTGTATGTTGTTGTTAACAATTTTAAAAGAGGTATCTAACATTGTTCTTCTGCATTCACACATAAATCCTCAATTCAGTGGCCTGGCTTCCAAAAGTCTCACTGGTGCAACAACATCCCTTGCCTTGAGCAAAGGCTGTTTGCCCCTCTGCAATTTGGTGTATTGGGGCTATTTCTTAAGTAACTAAAGACAAATTTATCTCCTCCCATCTTTTGCAATTCTTTTTAACATCTAAAGAATATTAAGGTCTGCAGTAGTTTTCAGTGCTGGCAGGAAGGTTAAGGACTAAGACCAGGGAGTAGATCAGAGAAATTTGAATTTATCTTGTAACTTTCAGGCAAAAATAACTCATTACCTTGTACAAGATTTCCCTCTTGTTCCCCTCCAAATCTTGTAATTTGTACTGTTAGAGAGAGCCTATCTAGATGCTGTGAATGTGATGACAGTAGGATCAGAGGACATGAGTTGTGTTACATGGTCACAGTCATGCAGTGGCAGTGCTGCTGCTGAGCCCAGTGGAGCCTTTGCAGCCCTTTTCCCTCCCCTCTGGCTGTGCCTCCCCCTGTGGCCATCTCTCTGCTGCTCTGCCAGCATGAAGGCTTGTGGGGCTGCATTGTACACTGAGGCAGGGATCTGATCTGTCTGAAGAATAACTCAAAAAAAGGGTTGTTTTTTCACTCACATCTGCTGTTTGAGAGAGTTTGTCATCCAGGAAAATTTGTTGAGACGAGCCAGAATAAGAGGGTGTAAGGGCAGGGATGAGACAGGGACTTCCTAAGGTATCACTGTCACCACAAGTCATTTGTGGAAAAGTGCTCTACTGAATCAAAGCCAGGAGTTTCACACCTGTCAGGGTAAAGAAAAACCTAACAACCCCCCATTTACTTACTAATCCTGTCTCTCTGTGTGTATAATGTTGCCTGGCACACCAAGCACAACAGAGATGTAAAGCTCCACACCGGGCTTGTGTAATGTACCCAAGTTTAACCTTGAACCAAGTGATTTTTTTTTTTCTCCTTTCAGATATATTTGTAATTGTTAAGGCTGGCAGAGCTCCAGATGTTTGTAAAGCCAGGAGTTACAGGACAACCCTCTAGTCACAAGGAAAATGTTTACTAAATTAATATAAATGTTAGTACTGGTAAAATTAGCCCATTGAGTGAGTGCTTGTTCATGCGGTTAAACATATCAGGCATGGTAAAATTTAACTCCTGGTGTGGAATTTTTTTTTTCTTTTACATTTTGACAGTTTAAGTTGTGACCCAAAGTTGTCTTGGCTTCTAACTCCATTACAAGGATGTTCTCAGGCCAGGCCCCAAAGAGTTGCCAAAATATAGGTGAAAAGGATGTGGCTCTGCATGCTGTGGTAGCAGTTTTGTGGCTCATATTTCTGAATTGAAGATGCAAAAAACCCAACATTGTCCTGCATGTTTGGTTTGTAGGACAAGTGAAGGGACTGAACTACCCATTATTTTTTTCCAGTCATTTCAAAACCTGGGCAAAGAAGCTACAATTCTCCACAAATGGGCCTGAGTCCATTCTGCTAGAGTCTTGGCCTGAGAATTAACTTCTACACAATTACTTCTATATGAAAAATACCATCAGATTTTCTGGTTCATCTGCATGTCATCTATTGAGTTATGTGGTGAAGATATCTCTTGGACCATGAGAATTTTTAGTTTCAAAAGATGCCCTTTTCTCTCTACGAAAAAAAAAAAAAAAAGGTACCAATGTAATTTGTCACACAGACATCACAGTGCATGTGTGTTTGTACCTCATGTGCAGCAGTGCTATTTGAAAAGGCAGTTCATTTAGGAAACAAAATAAATTGCAGAACATCTTATTTAACCTGTTACTTATCAGTCATGTGAGATGATGCCTAAAATACTTTTCTAGTGTCTATGCTTATATGTTTTGCACCTGTCTGCTTTGCTTCTGCCATGTTATAGCAAGGTTCCTCCTTTTACCTGTACAAGTGTGAAGAAAACAAAAGCTAGAGAGGGCAGGGCACTGTGCTTGTAGACAGCTAGCAGCTAACATCTGAGTGAGGAAGAGGAACAGAAATGGCATGTGGGTACCTAAGCAGGTGGGCACACTGGTAAATGCCTGCCTGCCAGCTGTGCTCTTGAATGTCTCCCCTGTAAAGTCTCAAATTACTTTGAACTCGTTTTTTCCAGTGTTTATTTTTATACTGGTCAGGTCATTTTGCATGGTAATGTCAGAGACAACTATTTCTTTACCTTTTCTTTGATTTTGCTCTCAAAGGCACAGCTAAAGGCAACCCAGACTTGCGTTTTTGAATGTCCTTTCCCAGCCTTTTAGATGAAACCTGGAGAGGTACAAGCCAAGACAGAGGTTTAAGAAGACCTAGATTGTGTGTTTTGCCCTATAACCAAGGGACAAAGCCCCAGTGAATTTTAGCTTCTTTCTGTAAATAGAGATTTAGATTCTGGAATACAGAGATTCTTCACATTAGATTAAATTTGCTGAATTTTCAATACTGTATTTTTAATGCAACTATGATGTATTGTCCATGTCTAGATCACTGATGATATTAAAGGTACATCTTTTAAGTGCAGACCATCTTCAGTGCTTCATTTTATCTGTCATGGATTAATATTTGTCTTTCTATTCAGTGTGGGGTATTTAATCTGTGCAATTGACTGAACCTGCTTTGAGTTTGATTTTTTTTTTTTCTATTTCAGTGCTTTTATATGTGAGGAAGGAGACAGATGAGGTGTTTGATGCTTTGATGCTGAAATCACCCACAGTAAAGGGGCTAATGGAAGCTGTAAGTATCCAATGTCCTCACATTGTTTGTCTTTCTTGGCAAGAAAATCTTGAGGCTTTCCATGTATTATTGAGATAAACCATAATATAAAGATGAAGTTATTCTCAGTGGCATTCAAAGCATTTCTTAAAGGCTTTCTGGAGCACAGCTCTGAAATGCTGGCATTTTCCTAATTCAGTGTTGTCAGCAAGTTAGTGGGTTTAAACAGCTTCTCAGAGCTAATTATTGGAGACTTGAGCTTTGAGGAATAGCAGTAGTTAACCAGTGTCAGGGAAGGAGAGAGGTGCAAACTTCATTTTCTGAAACTTTCTGAACAGATAGATAGTTCAGAGCCTGTTGAATCTTTTCCTGTAATGCTTGTCAGTACGTTCCCAGCCTGGTTTCCAAGAAGGGGCCCAAGGATGCTCCGTTTCTGTGGGAATTTCATATGGCCTTTGTGCAATTGCTGTTCAGCATGTAGGAGGCAGGTGCTGAGCCAGTGCAGACTTGTCATTCATATGTTGTCTCAAATTCCTTCTCTAGTCCTCACTTACAGCATGACCTACCTACCAGTTGCCTCTTTGCCGCTTCTTTGAGTTTTTGCTTTTTACCCATTAGCTGTCATCATAAGAGTTGCTATTTCCATGTTTAACCCTGTTTATATGAGCTGATGGCTCATGAAATTTGGTAAGGGAAGAGTTAAGAAATAATCATGTGTCTCACTGCTTCAGTGGAGGAATGTGAGATTGACATGTGGGATGCTGAGTTGATTTCCAGCCTTGTTTATGTGTAGGGGAGAAGACGGAAATGGATGAAAGTGCCCCCAGAGAACTCAGCCAAGTGCTAGAAGTGTGTATATTTATACTCTCTTAAAACTGTCACAGTATCTTGTTGCATTTACTGAACACTTTTAATGCAGTAAAGATTGAGTTATTTGGTCAATATTTGGCCAGTAGCAGAAGGCAGAAAAAGATTTGTGGGTTAGTGAAGTTGCTTAAAGCACCTCTTTAGATGAGGGTATCTCTGAGAAGAGTCAGTGGCATTCTAAGGATGTCCTAACTGTGCTTCTGCTGATGCTGTTTGTTAGCTGTGACTGTGGCTCAGCTGTCAGGCAGAGCACATGGATAACAAAAACCAGGCTTTGCTTGAAGAGGCAGCAGTCTGATTCATGGTAAGCTGCAGCACGATTTCATCTTGTCTTTGTATGGAAGTTAAAAGTACGTTATAATCCTTCTATAACTGCTCAAGCTAGCATGAATATTTTATCTCCAGTAGTCTGTGCCTCTCCATGCCTGTTCTCCAGCCACCATGTAACAAAAACAAAGCTGGTGCAGAAGCAGGAAGGGTTTCTGCATACCTCAGTCAGTGCAGCTGCTGACTCACTGGCATGTTTTCGGCACCAGAGAAATCTGATCTGTTGTAAAATGTCCCAGTTCACTGGAAGGAACACATTCAGAAAATTTTAATTCTCTTTGGTAGGATATTGTGGATAAAACAATGCCAAAGAACTGTCAAACTGCATATTCTTAAATATTCTCTCTACAGTCATTGCAGCAAATCATGTAATTTTCTAATTGTGCGTATCCTAAATGCTTCATTCTATTCTCAGTATTAAGAATTTAGGAACTGAGCCTCTGAGTATTACAGAGCCCCAGATCTGAAAGGGAGCTCCAGTGATCCTCAGTCATACCCTCCTTCTCTGTTTATGGATTTTACTTTTTTTTTCTTTTTGTTAGTCACTATTCCTGATCTTTTGACTTTTCCCCTAACTTTCTGTTATTAATGATATGGTTTTCTCAGATCCTATGTTTATTTTATTCTCACATATACCCCCATTCCAAATTAACAATTAGATTCCTTTTCAGATATCTTTCTTTTGGCAAATATCTAAAGGTTTGGGGTTTCAGAAATGCAGCATGTCTCAGGAAGCAACTCAGATGTTTGGTTTTCGCTAATCAGTCTTGATCAAGAGAAAATAGCAAAACATCACACATGTGTGGTGACTGACCAGCTCTACATCCTGATTTCAGCCTGATCCAAAGTCAGGATAACTGTGGATCTCAGTAGGTACCTCAGTCTTACATTATGCAAAATTACATATTTATTCAAATTACAGAGGCAGTTCAAATTGGGAAATTCAGGCATCTCCCAAAGTCTTTCAATAATTAAAAGCTAACAGCTGAATTCAATAGAGCTAGCTTAGACTATTAGATACGTGCCTATATATGTGATCTTCCAGCCAGTGTAGGGCAACAGACTAGACCATTTAATAAGCTGGCAAAGGTGTTTTCCTACATGCCTTGACCCACCCAGATATTGCCCTTTCTGGTTTCCTGACTCCAGCAGAGAGCATTTCTGATGGCTTGTGCAATCAGACAAACTTGCCATGCCTGGGGACTGCAGCCCAAAGGGACACCCAGACAACTATTTCAGTGCCACTTGGAAGGCTGTCACCCTGCTTCAGGCATCCTAACAGAAGGAAATCTCTGCTCAGAAAATTGACAAATGGACAATGGAGATGATAAGGAAAAATATTCCTCCAAATAAAGATGCCTTTTTAAAATTTTTTGTAGCCTGCTTGGGTTCAGGTGAGAAATCCTGTCATTTTGTATGGAAGTTGGCAGTAAGTGGTGGTCCCCCTGAGCTGGCACTCTGAGAAGAGGGTGTTAAGTGAGATACCCTAGCAGATGCTCGCTCTATGCTTTCTCCAATTCTGCAGCAGGACTTAGCACATTTGTACTGGAGACTATGAGCGGGAGGCTTTCCCATACCCCCACTTTAAGCCTTGCTTCCACAGCTTGCTGTTTGGTATAATTGATTGAATCCCAGGGGTTCCTGAGAAATGTGCTTATTCAGTCAGCTGGAAGTCTTTTGCAAAGCTCACTAATCCCTGCATGTTATATAAATCCTACACCTGTCATAGGCAGTGTGACAGGCAAGGCTTTCTCAGCCCAACCTCTCATAGTTTATGTAGGAAGTGATGTCCCAGAGTCCCAAACTGCTTTGAGTAACATTTGGAATGCATGAGTGTTAGGTATGCCAAATATCCTAGGGAAGATTTATGCTGGAATGTGCAGAATGCTGTATATTAGCTGCTATTAAGCCTCCTTGGCAAGAAATGTTTTGCTCGGCTTGTTTATTTGCATGGAGTCAGTGAAAAGTGTCTTCGAGTGCTGATCTTTACAATATCACTGGGCTTCAGAGTTAACAATCCAGAGAGGGAGATCATTTCCTCATGTTCACACACTTGTGACACTTTCTGCAGTTTTGGGTTGCCAGTTTTTCTCCAATGCCTGTTACAAAGCATTTTTTTCAACTGTCTGATGAAATGGAGCCATTTTTATTATTGCTTTATATGAAAACTTAAAGTTAGGGGTACAACAGAAGTACAGATACAAAAATTCAGCACCAGATTGTTTATCTGATGTCATTCTGTTCATGATAAGCAAAGCCAGATGATAATAAAGAGTAAAAGAACAGTGAAACTGTTGCTTGCTGGTGCAAGAGAAACTGAACTAGCATATACCACCCAAATTCAGCTTTTTAGGTGGAAAACTTAGGGAGTGGATGGGTCTATTGTACCTCATCAGATATTCCCCTTTCTATTAGCCACTGATGTATGCTGATAGTCAGAGGACACTGTTTTCAGTGTAAGAGAAGTTTTATTGGTTCTTCAGAATCTTGGAGTTATGCTATAGAATGCCAGTCAAGCTGATACCCTTTTGCATTATTAGGAATAGTTTTTAAGTACAAAATTGCATCTGGGCTAAGATGACAATTATACTATTATAGGTGATATAGACAAGTATAGGCTAATTAATTCTCTCTTTCAGAGAATCTTGGCTGTCTGGATGGGAGCCATGCTTGGTGTTCAACTTGTGGCTCTTTGAATCTGTCCTCGGTGCTGAGTTTATGCATTCCATTTTCTCTTTTGTGATAATTGATTTAATGTACTTCCCCAAAATACCTTTTCTCAACAGAACTGTGAATGCAAACACAAAGAAAGGATTATACAGTGTCTGATTTTTGCCAGTCTTTAAATGGATTTTTAATTATGCATTTCAGTTCTCTAATGCAGAAGATAAGTAGTCAGCTATTTAGCTGCAACTTCATTTCACTTGGGAAGAGCTGGAAACTTACTTTACTTGACAGTAGAACACCATAAAACATTAATCAGTGGGGGAAATAAAAGTAATTTTTCTGTAACTATTTTGCCTTTTGGGACAATCCCCTTCTAAAGTATGAACTGTGAGACCTGTTCCCTCAAAGAAGAATCATAATTTGGAAAGCAAATCTGGCTCAGATGAAGGGCCCAGGGACACCATCTTCATAAGGACACCACAGACTCACTGCAGAATAGACATCCAAAAAAGTTACTAGTACATGGCTGCAAAACAATGCCAAAGCATCCTAGTGAAGTACTTGTTGGCATGGGTAATTTGTCAGCTAAGTAGTTCTTCCTTCTATAGTTTTACTGTATTTTCTGCTTTATTGTTTTAGTTGCTTTAGTAAGAAGTTTATTTTACAAGTCCTTTACCTTGATAACACACTTCTCTGTGACATCTCATCTTGTTATCTATACACTCAGATGATGTTTTGTGAGCCAAATGGTGTTTTCATTTTGCTACTGTAGTAACTAGACTGAATCACCTTCCCAATAATACAGAAGCTTCTTAGTCCCATGTGTTTGATGTTGGTAGCCCTCCCACAATAAAAGGTACCTTGAATATACTTTTCAGATACAAGCACCACCATGGAGAGTCCTTTTAGCTTAATAAACCTTGAAGTGTCTTTGAGAAATAGAAATGTGTATGTTTTTGTTGTACCATTGGTCCATCAGCTCCTCTTGGGTTGCCATGTGTCTGCCTTCTGCCTGGTGGGAGAAGCCTTTGCTTCCATGAGCCCAAAAAATCAGATTAAGAAACAAGAGAAAGATCAGATTGAAATTCCCTAGTAAAATCTGAAGCTGAGAAGAGCATTGACTCCTTGAACAGAGCACTAGGAGATACTGAGGCAGTTCTGATGACTCACACCCTATAAAAACTATAGTATCTGAGTTTCTGGATGGAGAGAATTGTGGGTTTTGATTAAGCTGTTCAGGATTCTTGCTCCCCGAGTCATCCTTAAATGAAAGCATGATATGGTTGTGACAGACTTTTCTGTATAGCTATCCTGTCAAAGTTTGCAGATTTGTTTTAATGTCTTATGTAAGGTAAGAGGTGATATTTTTCTATTTCTCATTCATCTTTAGTGATATTTCTTTTATTATTTCAGATCTCTGAGAAATATGGGCTGCCAGTTGAAAAGATTGCAAAACTTTATAAGAAGAGTAAAAAGGGGTAAGTTAGTTACCTAACTAACTAAGGATATATTTCAGGATCCTTTAGAAGTACTCAGAGATCCCAATTATACCTGGGGCCTCATGATGCTGGGCAGCACAAACTCTTTCAGGAGACATACCCATGTGCTTGAAATTTTCATGTCTATGGAGACTGTAAGGGATGGCAGAAGAGGAAACATGGATCTCCAAACTGTGTCTGACCAGTATTCATAAGCTTACTGTGAAGGAAGGATTTGTGGATAAGATATGTGGATAAAGTCTGTTTGGTAGACAATATGCTTAATAACATCGTGGAGGGCCAGCATAGGAGATGCTGCCTTTGCTGTGAATGCAGTGTGGAGTTTTCCTGCAGTATTAGGAAGAAATAGGCTTACTCTGAAAGACAGACAGGCAATGTTTGCTGCAGGAGTTTCAGCTGAATAAATTTAGACATGAACATCACAGCTGGACTTTTAGAATAGCTAGGCTTCTGCTCCTTGCCATAAAACTAAATCTCTCCACTTCAACTGTTTTTTAAAGTTCTATTTAACCACAATATTTATGTATATTAAAGTTCTATTTAACCACAATATATATGTAGCAATATAATTTTAAACCAGTCATTTATTTTCAGCTGTAACTAGCTTAGGGCATTGTTGTCTGGGGATTTCTTTAGCTTTTGAGAAGACAGATGAAACTTCTCTCATGTTTTGCTTCTTTCTAAGTGACAGAAGAAACACTTGGAGGTAAAGAGTGAGCAAAACATTCATATACACTTGTAATAGTCATTGCTGATAGTCTCACATCCAAGCTGAGTTCTGAGTCTGTGAGCTGTGTGCAAAGCACAAATTACACTGCTTCCCTGTGTTAGCAGCTCACACCACAGAGGTGCAGCAGCTCACATGCTGTGCCTGAGAAGTATCACGGATGTGACCCTGTGGGAGCCACCACCAGGCATGAGAAGCACCAGCTAGCTGGGTTTGCCAGGGATCTGAAGTGCAGCTCATCTGTAGGTAGCCTAAGTGTGTTAACATCCCAGCACTGGCGTGTCCCTTAACTGCTCTGGCAAGAAGCAGCCTCTAATCCAAAGACTGTAAGAGACTACGGGGCAGATCTTGATGATAATTCCTACTAGAGAGCCTGTACTGGTATGTGCTGGAGTCTGGTTTTGTGTTTTAGAGAAGCAACTACATGTGGCAGAGTGTATAGCTTTTCCTTTCAGTGTCCTGGTACGTAAAAACATTGATTTCTGCCTTTGTCACCAGCATCCTGGTAAACATGGATGACAACATTATTGAGCACTACTCCAACGAGGACACATTCATCCTGAACATGGAGAGCATGGTTGAAGGCTTCAAGATCACGCTGACAGAGATCTAGCCTCAGGCAGAGCCTTTTTGTAAGGAACCACAGCATTTCATCCTTCTTGGAAAGCAGATTCCCCATTAACTTGACAGACACTGATCAGAGAAACTGTTACAAGACTGCATTGAGAATACTGTCCATTCTGCACAGGTGCACCCACTGCAGATAGACTTGGGTTTGTCAAGCACAAGGCCATTCACATTAACCTGGTCCCTTATTTATTGTTCCTCACTCTCTAGTGTACAAGCAGTTACCAGCCCCCAGATTTGTAACCAGATCACCCACTGCAAATGTGAAATGCAGCATTTTAATCCATACTTCAGTGTGGATAAGCTCATTCTAAAACATGTTCAGTAACTATGCTGGTCTAATTTCAGAAATCTGGTATAAATCACTTTACCAGTAATTGTCTCTGTCATTGCTAAAAATCTGTTGCAGTGCTAAAAATGGGCAAAGTGGCTGACAGTTCACTTGCTCAGACTGATCATATCTCTCTATACTGTATAGTCTTGCCAAATACCTCTGGTAGTTCTCAGCATGTAGCAATGAGGACTTGTAAGTAAGGCATTCAGCTACAAATGTCAGTTGTAAGTAAATGGTAAAGAAACCATTTTAACCTTGTATATAATGTTTATAATATGCAATAATATATTTTAACTACTGTATGTGGGCATGTTTACTGCCACTATGTTTTTGTATGTATTTGGTTTAGGGTTTAATAGAATCTTTCCTAGAGGATTAAATTGCTGCAATCTATTAAAGAGTGTGTATTGAGAAGCTGATAACTGAATCTGTACTCATATTCTCCATCCTTGCTCACACAATTGTATATTGAAATATTAGAGCAGACTCTGCTACTGAGTCTTGGATGCTCTGGCATAATGGGGCCCACCTTAGGTGCCCAAGTCCCAGCTGTAGATACCTGAGTCTCCCATCCAGCTGTAACAAAATCCAAGAGACACCACGTGTCTGCTGCCTGGTTTGCCAAGAGGTACAGAAGGGACTTCTTCCTGGTCGTCTTCCTTTGATGAAACAGAGGCTCCGAAAGTGGTCTTTTCTCAAACCTGTGGTGGAAAGGTTCTTTCTGCAGCAGCCTGTGTGTCAAAGCATTCCTCTAGACTGTAAGAAACAGGACTTCAGACTCTTCCTTTTAAGTGTATTTGCTCTTGTATTTCCATTGAATGATTCTGTTGTGATTCCTAGGACACTTGGGTGCCATATAAGCCTGGGCTTGATTGTAAATATTTTATCAAAACCAGAACAATTTTTCCACAGGAGAGTGAGTATCCCACAGCTGAGGAGTGGAGATCGGTCTCTCTCTCAAGGGCTGCATCTGAACCCAGGTTGAACTACATGGTTATTCCATCAAATTCCACACCTGCCTTACGAATTCTGTGAAGAGATAAAGTTGTGCAGGCTAAAATCATACAAGGAAAGGGGTTCAAAGCCCGAATGTCCCTATGATATCCAAACCCCCCATTTCTCTCTCTCTATTCCAGCTCCTCTGGCTGTTGTAAAGAGCTCCTCACTTAGCATATAATTCCACGAGTTTCAGTTGCATTTTATTCTCTATGCACTGTACATGGATCCTGTGTGACAGGCAGAAGTGTGGGTCCTTTCCTACAAGCAGCCTTTAGAGTTTATTATTTTCCTTCTAAAATCTTTTCTCGTTTAGTCACACAACTTTTATTATTTGGTGGTTAATGGCAGAGAGAAACACTGCCGTGTTTAACAGGGGTTATGTAGTGTTTTGAGCTGTGTGGAGCTATTTACATTCAAGCAAAGTAGCTGGGATAACTGACCAGTCTGATTTGGCCATATCTGTGTGAATTGTCCTGTAAGTTCATGCACACTTTCTTAACTTCATTAGCAGTAGCATCCCATTAAAATCTCATCCTTTAATAGAAATGTTAAGTACATATCAAGGTTTCTGTGGGACCAGAAACTATAAAAGGTTCAGGCTGGTAGCATCAGTGCTAACATACCCAGAATTCACATATACCTGTAAAATGAAGTGTGTATTCTGTCTTTCTCTTCCCCTTTTCTTTTGTCATGCACTCTTTCCCCTTCTGATGCAGAGTTCTCTTGTAAGTTCCTTAATTTTATATAAAAATGCACTCCAGCAAAGATGCTCTTGCTACCATGCTCAAGAGCAAACAGTCTGGGAATATTAGAGATTTATGATGGTTCAGTTTGTTTCTGTTTGACTCAGACTGAGATAAAAAGTCTATGCTGACTTATCCCAGATATTTTTTTCTTAAAGAAAAAAAAGAGGACAGTTTGGACAGGAGGCATTAGGAACTGGGACCAGCACACAGGACTGGTGAGCAGTACTGTTAGTTCTTGTATTTTTCTGTTGGTCTTTGGAATCCTCAGAATATCATCTGGGATCTCTCAGCTGGTCAAGATGTCTGGGCAGAAGCTGCAGGTGAAGCAAAGGAGTAATTGTATGCAGGAGTTGAGCCCTAGTTCTGCCCCCAACAAACCTGCAGTCCCAGGGAATACTTGGGGCTGGCCTAGGTTGGAATGTGCTGCATTAAGAAAGGCCAGTAGAGAATTCAGAGTTCACAGAGAAGGACAGGTAGTCCTGGCAGCATCAGCACTCAGGTTAATGGGATGGTTTTGTCTTACATTTGGGTCGAGATGAGCTGAGATCTGTTGGGTGTTGCAGCATCCTGTGATGAGGAACAGTGTAGGATCAGTGAGAAGTGCAATGCTCCAGGAGTACTGGGGCTTAAGGAGCTATCTTTCCATTGTCATTTTAGGAGCTTTCAGTCAGCCACTGTCCAGAAAAGGAAAGTTGCTTCCAAGATTAACTGAAAGCTATTCTAAATACATCTTAAAGTGTGCAAATTCCTGATAGTAGAAAGTTAATACTTCTGCCTTTAGTTCCTTCTTACCGTCTCAATGAAGTTATCAGGAAGGTCACTAGATTGGTGGTAAGATTATTTTAAAACAACTAGAGCTAGGTAAAG
Source organism: Ploceus nigricollis (assembly GCA_013399945.1). Classification (NCBI taxonomy): domain Eukaryota; kingdom Metazoa; phylum Chordata; class Aves; order Passeriformes; family Ploceidae; genus Ploceus; species Ploceus nigricollis. Next base: position 618,600 of record VXBC01007375.1, read on the forward strand.
ATGATCATGCTTAACTTTATCTGCCAGGGTCTGAGGGCTTTGTTTCTCTGCTCCAGATGCAGGTGCATCACAAGCACTAAGACTGGGTATCCATGCTGCAACCTTGGATGCTGGTTGTGGCAAGGTGCAAGCTCTCAGGGTTCACCTTGTTGGTCCAAATCAGCCCATCAGCGTGCTGGGAAAGGGGCAAGAGTGGTATGAGTAATGCAAACTTCTGAAGCAGTGGCTGCCTTGTGCCCTGCTTGACTCAGATATCCTGAGGAGTACACAATGCTTACATGTATATTGTTTAAAATATGCATGTTGCTTTTGTTTGATAAAAAAAATATTGATTAATGCTGGATCTTCCAAATATTATGAGTTAAATGTAAGTAAGATTTGGCTACTGTTCAGTAGGGGACAGGAATATCTGCCTTGCCTCCTTTTGTCTCTTTGTGGCACTGCTGTGGTTGTTTATTTAAAGGAACAAAATTCTCATTTCCTTCTCTTCTTCAAGACAGCAATCTTGACTCTTAACTAGTGCAGCCTGACGAGTGGCTTGTTGCTCAGTGCATTTTCCCTATGAAGAGCTGTAGCAGTGCAATGTCTGTAGATGTTACATTTTGAAAGACTCTAGATAGAGATGTACAAAAGGAGAACAGTCTTCTAATTTTGGTTCCTGCTGCAGATTTGGCACTTTGTCCGTCCACTTGATGTTTTATTATGAAATCCCATTCAAATTCTCAAATTCTAGTTCTTTCTTACAGTCATGTGCTGATATTCCCAAAATAAAGTGCATCCTTTGAGTGAAGCTTTGTGGAAGTATGATGTTAACCCCATCAAGACATTTTGGAGGATTTCTAACACTGAGTGTAAACTACAAAGAAAAGAATGGTTGGTTTTTTTCATGTGTGTCCTCTCTCACAAAGTTTTTGGTCAATGGAATTCAGAGATCAAATGTCTTTCTTATATATTTTTCTCTTTCATTCTATGAATTGTTTAAATGTAAATTAATTCAAACAATTAGTAAAATCTAAACTCTCTAGCTGTCAGAGATGCTGTATATTGATTGAAGTGGAACTGGAAAGGAATATCTTATGACTTATAAAATGTAAAGCTTATTAAATGTTTATATGCTCTTCCATTTCCTATTAATTGATACAAGATACAAACAAGAATGTTTGTGCCAAAGATTGTGACAAGCTGTCTTTCTGACAAACAAGGAAACTTAATGTATAAATAGTGTGCTTTTATATTAAGAATATAGCTCATGTAACTTAATAGTGTTGCAACTGGGAGAGGGGTTTGATAAGCTGTAAATACAGTTATTTTATTTTTTGTACATTTTTAAGAAGGAAAAAAATAAATATTCCTATGTATGAGTTAATATTTCTGTTGCTGCGGTGTATATTACTACATCTCTCCAGGAGACAGAGTATCAGTATGTACCAATACCTGAAGGGGGTGCAGAGAGGATGGAGTCAGGCTCTTCTAAATGGTGCCCAGTGACAGGACCAGAGGCAAGTGGACACACACTAAAACACAGGACGTTCTCTCTGAAATCAGGGAATGCTGTTTACTGTGTGACTAAGCACTGGAATAGGTTGCCCAGAGAGGTTGTGGAGTCTCTATCCCTATAGACATTTAAAAGCTGCCTTGACATGGTCCTGGACAACCAACTCTCATTTGCCCTACTTGAGCAGGGGGATTGGACCAGAGGAACTACAGAAATCCCTTCCAACCCCAACTATTCTGTGATTCTGTGACTTGTTGGAGTGTCCTGGGAACCTGGCTGGAAGCACTGACACTAACATCTTTGTGACTCCGGGGCACCTGAGTTGAGATCCTCACCCGCATCTACTCCAAAAGCACTGAAGCATGCCTGGCCACATGTCCTGCAGTAAAACATTTTCACCAAACATTTTATTCTCCACCCGTTGAGTTTGACTTTTCAAACAAGATTCAGGAGGTGAGAACATCTTCGTAGGTGGGAAATTGCTTGGGAAAACATTTGCCTCAGCAAAGGTTGATTCTCCAAGCAGTAGCAGGACAGCCCTGTCTTACAGTGGGGTGGAGGAGTTCAGTGCTCTGGATGAGCAATGCAGGGTGGGCCAGGATCACCTCCCATGGAGCCCTTTAGGGTAATCACATTTCCTGGGCACTGCCTGTGATACATGTTTAATTATGTTTTATAGGAAGTGGTTTTACTGAGTGGCTCTTAAAATGCAAATGCTTTAAAGCTGTGTGGTTGGCAGTGCTCCATCTGCGAGGCCATGGAGGGGTGAGAAGTGTGTTGGCTGATGGGAACCACTGCACCCACTGCATGCCCAAGGCTTGGACTGTGTCGGGCATGGCTGAGCCAAGCTTTAGCAAGGTGACTCGGGTCACCTTGATTAAAGCTCATTAAAAAGAACTGACCCCGTTTTAGGAGCAGGGAGCAAAACACTCCACCTCTAGCTCCTGACTAAAACTTTAGGGGACTCACTGGAGCAGCAAAGCTGTCGTTTTCAGCACCTTCTCAGTCTCTTGGCTCAATTTGTGCTGCAGAAAACACTGACATAGATTCTGGAGTACACTACTCCCCAGATGGGGCCATGAGCTGCAGGATCACAGGTTCCCTCCTCCCTGAGGTGGTGGGAGGTCCACTCCGGGATTGTGGGAGTGCCTGGGGCAGACGCCTTTGCACAGGGAGAGGAGGGATAGCAAGGGTAGTAAGTGGAGGATTTTAGCACCCCTGTACAAATAAACACCTCCTTACACCCAGTCTTCTAATGCTAAATCGTATGATGGCCCTAAGGGGAGGGTGAGGAGAATGTACATCACAGGGAGTCTGGCACACTGGAAGCTTGTGTAATAAAGTTTGTTTGCACTGAGCATAGGAGATACCTGAATATTACAACTGATGCTTCATTCCAGCTCCAGCCTGTCTCAAGCTCAGATTAATGTGCAGTTCCACAAATAGGCATTTTTGTTTAATCTCAAAAGGAAGTAGGCACTGGTTTCTGTTACCTTCCAGTATGCTTTAAACTACTTTTTGCGCTCAGTGAATCCCAGCTCCAAATTTAACCTAGGTAAAAATTTGAGGAGTTTAAGGAGCATGCACAGAAGCATCAGCCAGCCCTCTCCGGAGCCTGTCTGAGGCTGGCAGGAGTCCCTGCTGTGACAAACTCTGCTGCCGCCTCATCAGCCACGCCTCAGAGCGACTAACCACAGCTACCACCCTGCCCATGCTCCCTTGCCACATCCTGCTCCCTTGATGGTGTGATAGTCATTCGGGGGTAAAAAAGTCCCCTAAACCTGCAGAGAGATTTATCTATCGCAGGGAAAGTTGCTGTCAGTCAGCTAAGCTGCTCTTTCCAGCTTCAGAGGACCAGGGCTCTCAGCCTTGTGCTGTCCTTCCTTTGCTTTTATAACCCACTCCATGATATCCTGCTCCTTGCCCAGCCGCTGGCTTTAGCTGCTGGAGCAAAAACTGTGTTAGCAGTGGAGCGCCCAGCGGCTGCAATGTGCCGGCCCAGTGCCCGTGCACAGCTTAAGCCCTGGCTGAGCCCTCCAAATTGGCTTTCACAGCTGCTGAGTGTGCCCACAGCAGTGAGAGGGACAGGAGCTGTGAAGGCAGCAGGCAAAGGCTTCTCTGGGGTTTTCTCCCCAGACCACGGAGCTGTGTGAGGCTTTGAGGCTCCACCATGAAGGGAGTAAAGCACATGGCACACCATCACTAGCTGCAGCAGAATGTTTATTAGTAGGAAAGAACATTTAGGGGATTTCAGTAGGTGAATTTTTTTGAACTGTTGGTATCCACCACACATTGGTTTTCATCAAGATTGTTCAAGGTCACATATTTATATAAGAAAGCAATAATTAATATTTAGGTGCAATCAGTAATTCCAGTATGAAAAAGCACCGTGTCACAAAACAATTTACAATACAAAAGTCTTCAAAATCTAACATTTAAAAACAATATATTTGTTCAACAGTAATAACAATACAGTAAAAAAAATTTTAATTTCCCTTCAAACAATACTGCTTTATATATTTTGGCACTCAATCAGAAAGAAACTGTCACAAATGTGCCTTTTTAGCCACACAATGCTGTTTTGTGAGTGTCTATATAACAACGAAAAACATGCTTTTGAAGTTAGTCATTTTGCCAGGTGCAGTTTGAACTGCTTTCTCCATTAAAAATGAAAAAAAAAACCCAAACCTGAAAGAAAAATAACTCCTAAGCTGCAGCATGTCTTGTCTTTTGGCCCATGACACAATGCTGGAGAAGCATCTCAGACTCAGTCTATCTAGTAAGTCAACCCTGCCTGAAAGGCTGGATCTGAACCCCACTTCACACTCCAAACCTGACAAGAAATGTAGACCTGAGCCATTCAAATGGTCCTGTCTTTTAGGAACTGACCCCAAGTTCTTGCTACATTAAGCACCCCAATAAGATTCTGACCCTAAAATTGCTGCTCAGGCTCTTCTTTACCTTAATTCTCCTCAATTTTAGTTAATTAATTTTGAAGTCACTTGCACAAATTGTCTTGCAATGTGAGCCCACCATTGTTGTGCTGGCACAGCCAGCAGTTCCAAGGAAAACCAAGTTCCAAGGAGCATGCATTGGGTGAGCTACGGGGTGAGGGAGCCTGATGCCAAGGGGGTGCCCCGGGTCAGGAGACATTCTGCCCAAGTCTCCTCCTGGGGCCAGGGCTGGCACACAGCATGGGAGGGGGAAGCTTGGATCTGAGAGAGGGAAAGACAAAACTAGACTTTTCAGGAAGAATTTCCACTCAAAACTGACCCCTATTAAAAGTGGAACGCAGGTGCTACATGCCGGGTGAAACACCGGTGCCTGCGTGCAGCTATGACAGCCCCTGAAAAAGGCTGATTCTAGTGAACATGCAGTCCTTGGTGCTATCTCTAAAAGCTGAACAATAACAAAAAAAAATTTAAATAGTTTTTACATCTTACATCAAAGATGCCACTACAAAAACACAATAGTATCACACATTAATTAGTACAGTCTTAAAAATGCAAACCAACGCTGGTAAGACTCCCATACATTCTGCATATCATATGTACAGAGGAGAAGAGCTTCTCGAGAGGAGAGGACAGTCACAGAGAGATAATCTCCTGTTTTCTGAGGATTTGCATAATACAAATACATTATCAGCTGAAGAAAACTTTATTCTAACACTAAGAGCTCAGGAAAGGTCCTAACTGGAAGTTAATAGCTGGGGAAACCGTGCACGTGCTGGGGGGCATAAAACATACACAACCCTCCGCCAAATTCTCTGTCTCCTTTGGTGGCCTGATCATCTACTTTCATTTTATCAGGTAGGTTTAACATGTTGCTCTGTAGGTACAGACTCCCAAAGCATGGAACAGCACAGGGCCACATCCCCAGAAGCTGTCCCTGGTGTGCCTGAAAGCCACTCGCCTCTACATGTCCTTCTCATGAGCTTTGCCTGGCGGAGAACCAGCTGGAGACTCAGGATACCACCAGACGAGCTTACAACAGAACCAGGGGGGGAAATTAACACATCACAACAGCTATAGGCAACAATACACAGGACACTTGCAATTCTAGACAGCTGTAAGAAAAATATGAGGACCAAATTAATTTAATTCATAATTGTTCCTCTCCTTTCTGAATAGTAAAAGTCTTCCTTAGGATATGTAGGTTTGCTTACAAAGCATTCATCTAGAGAGGTATCTAATTTTGCCAAGACACAGGATATACTGAACTCCATGCTGCTGCAGTGAGTCTGCTCGTAGTAGATCGTTGTAAGTTCAATTTGTTATGTCTACTCTATGCTGCAATGAGGCAACAGCCTGAGGGAACAGAGAAAGCTCTCGTGTGGAATGGTCATCGACTTAAATAGGAACTGGACACTTTGATCCATTTAGCTCTTGGCCATGTTTTGTCTCAATTTATTAGTTTCTACAGCCTCAAAAATATCTGCCCAAATTTAAACAAATTGCTGTGATTTAATCCCAACCAGCAACTAAGTCCCACAAAGCCACTCATTCGCTCCCTTCTAGTGGGATGGAGAAGAGAACTGGAAGGGCAAAAGTGAGAAAACCCATGGGTTGAGATAAAGACAGTTTAATAGGGAATGCAAAAGTCCCATGCACAAGCAAAGCAAGGCATTCATTCACCAATTCCCAGGGGCAGGCAGATGTTCAGCCATCCCCAGAAAAACAGGGCTCCATCACAGGTAATGGTGACTTGGGAAGACAAATGACATCACTCTGAACTTGTCACACTCTTCCTCCTTCTTTCCCCTACCTCTTTACATGCTGAGCATGACCCCATGGTCTGGGGTATCCCTGGGGTCAGTTGGCATCAGCTGTCCTGACTGTGTCCCATCCCATTTCCCTTGTGCTCCCCAAGCTCCCTTGCTGATGGGGTGGGAAGCAGAAAAGTCCTTGACACCATGTGAGCACTGCTCAGCAGTAATGAAAACATCCCTCTGTTATCAACACTATTTCCAGCACAAATCCAAAACTGACCCTCATTCTAGCTACTGTGAGGAAAATTAACTCTATCACAGCCAAAGCCAGCACACAAATGTGTACCTACTTTTGCATCCATCACCTCACTCACTCAGCAATATTTAAAAATCAAAAGGTATTAAGTACTCCTGTCAGAGGAAGACAATATTGGTCAGTTCAGGTTCAAGAGGAAAATAATGCTGAATATACAAGTATTAACTACAAGACTGCTTGGAATAGAAGTGAGCAAAGGGAAGAGATAAACATATTGAAATGCAGCTCAATTTGTCTCCTTGAAGCAAGTGTGCAGACAAAAAAATCCCTAAGGTAGTTAAGCTCTTCATTTTTACCAGGCACCGTGTGCCCACCTTGCTAATAATTGCTCTGTCAGTTCTACTCTTGGGGTCTTTGGGACTTCTGCATAAGAACTGAAGGACCAGCAGGGCTGAATCTAAGAGGATCCAAAATAATGAAATAAATCACAAACATGCCTGAAACATGAATAAGAAAATTAAACACAAAATACCAAAGAAACATCATTTTGTGAAACATTCATACGACTAACACTGAGCATGTTAGTGATATGGATGATTAGTTGAAGGTTAGATGTCCACATCTAAACTTCCTTAGATCCTTATTGGATTGAAATCCTGGATTTGATTTTTCTTTTTCTTCCAGATACTAATAAAAAACTATTTGGTTGCCCTGGAAATGGGAATAATGACAGGAAATAAAAAAGTGGTGGTGGCAAGGAACTGCAAGTTCTCCCCCAAACTACCACACTGGACCCATTAATCTTCCCTCTGTGTGCAGCCAATGAGCAGCACAAATGAAGTTTAAAATCTAAGAGGATTTTCTCAGGTGGGTTTACTAATCACCATCATCCTGCCATCCCATTTGGTGGGGAAACGTGAGGCCAGCCCTGAGCACCGCTGAAACCCCTGTCCCCAGGGAGGAGAAAACTAGAGGTCACACCCCCAACACTTGTTTTTGGCAGAGAGCAGGAAGAGTTTCTGCCTGATACAACTATGCCAAAATTATCTCCTGGTGCACAGCCCCTGGGTGCTCCTGCAGGCCTGGGGCACCCCCACACTGCACGGGGATGCATAGGAAGGTGCTGCTGGAAGCAGCCTGGAAGAAACCAGCTCTCTGTGGAGCAAACAGGGCAGCGGAGAGCGAGTGCCAGGCACATTCAGTCTGCAGTGCCTCAACAAACACATGCACAATAATGAAAACCATGTTGTTTCAGAGGTTCAGTGTGCCCTTAAAATGTTTAATACTGCCATTACTTAATAATAAGAAATAAATAGTGTGGTACACACAGGTGAGCCAAAGACGGGAAACCAAATCAGAAGCTTTTCCATTTAAGTGCATCAAGCTTGGCTCCTCCACAAGTCAAGGGCTGGTGTTTGTTATTAGTTCACACAGAGGCTGGGGATGGCAACTGGGAGGTGGCTGCAAAGACTTGGAGAGCTGGACACCCTGAGCACGTGCCCTGGGAAGGTGAGAATATCTTTGGTGTAAGGTCAGGGCAAGAGGGGAAGATCTAAAACATCTCAGGTGCACAGTAAGTGAATACTATGCAGAGCTGATGGCTGCTGTGTGCCTTGAGATCTAGGAAGCCCTCGGCCTGCCTAATAATCTCAGATGACCACGTCTGTGGCAGGAACCAGAGTCCCCAGCCTTACCACACAGGGCTGAAGCAGCCCAGGAGCTCCCATTGACTGGGCTGGAGTAGAGGAGACGTTCTGTGCTGGCTTCTGCTAAGAGGGTTTCACTGTGCAAATTCAGACCCTGGGTACAGGCAGGGATGTCCTTACAGTTTTTCATTTCTCTAGTCTTTTCACATTGTTCACTGCAACTCAAGCTCTTTTTTTGCTTTACTTATTAGTCAGCATTAGTCAGCATTTTACAGGTGATAGCTTAATCCCAGTTACACATTGAAATAACACAACCTGTGGGAAACATTGAGAAGTCCCTTGCATCTGGCCTTCCCAGCTTGTTAAGATATGGACAGTACATCTGGAAAGCTTTATACCTTATCCTGTGAAAATCCTCACCCTGGAAACAACTTCTCAGTATGGATAATTTGGAAACAACAGCAGCAAAAGCCAAAATGGAATAAGGGATGCTGTTTAGATACCCATAGTATACAGAGATAGCTTCTGCAAGGGGCAAGGAGATTGACTGTGCATCCAACTGATGGTTCTACTGCTCTGAAGGCCAGAGGCATCTAATGGCTTCTGCAGTCCCTCAGCAGTGGTCCTGTTCTCTAATGTCACCGATTTCCATGCCAGTTTACAATCTCTGCTGTCTTTTCTATGTGCTTAAAACACAGATGTTCATTCCACCATCCCTAGCCTGCAAAATGACACCTGGGCTTTGAGAGTCAATGGAGCTTTCCCTTCTTTTCTACCATGACTGGGCATGAAGTCCCACAGGCAATGTTTTGTCCTCAGCTGCACTTAGGGAAAACCTTATGCTCATCCTGGGAGCTGTTTGTTCAATACCTGCCAGGGTATGGTGAACAGCTCTGCTGCTTAATTTTAGAGTGTATTTTGTCAGTGTCTCTGACAGAATATGCAGCAGACAGCTGCTCACATAGAAGGTGCCATTTCTAGTCAAGCCCTATCTCAAAACACATCACACCATGTGCCTGACGTATCACTGCTGTTTATCTTATCTGCCTACTGCACAATCAGTGTAAAACTCTGCATGCAGCTCTGAGCACTGCTCAGCTCTCTGGCACTTGCCAAGTTTCTCTGCATATGTAAGTGCAAGTTCTGCCTGTGATACCAAGAAAACCAACTTTCCCCACTTTCCGACTCCAACGTGACATCCCACCTAGTAAGACACAGAGCAAAGAATGCATCCAAATACTCCTGCAAAGGGCAGGTGAAATATTCTTCTCCACCAGTCTTGCACCAGGTACTCGACATCTAGCTGTTGAGCCCAAGGACTGCCATGCCTGGAAACTGAAGGAGCACCATGAGAAAGATGGAAGGAGGTGCTGGTGTACTGGGTGTTCAGGAAGACTTGTCCAGCCAACAGTCAGACTAGTCTGATTGTTTCACTTGGCACTTGTAGGCTAAACTCTAAAAGGAAACTCTTGAAGGACGCCTCTTCGTTCCTGACCTGCTATATTGCTATCATATTGCATCTTACACCAGTGGTGCTGAAAAAGGGGAAAGTTTTAAAAGAAGGAGGCAGCTCAGCTCATGGCATTTGTTCTGAGGCAGGAGATTCCCTTCTCACTGCCACATGTCCCCAGGGACCTGCCAGTTGTCACCGTGTTCTCTGGTTCACATGTACCGAGACGTGTGGCCAAGGCCATCTTCTCATCTTAGCTTAGTCTGCAGATTAGGGCTCAACACCAAGTTACCACAGTTCACCAAGTTTCCATGAGTCAGCTGAGACAAGGTTCTGCCCACAGAAAATGCAAGGTAATGCGACTTAACCTGATCTGCAGTGAAAGAAAATCAAGCTAAGCCGCATTATTGCACTTTTGCAATCAGTGAAGAGAGAATTCCGGGGGCTCATCCCCCAGGGGCAGTGCTCACACCACAGGGACTTGGTCATGTGTGACTACCTCCTGTGCTGGTGTGCAGTATTTCTGCACACAGACCTCATCCAGCTACGAAGTTTACACAGTTCTGACTTACTGTTTTAAGCAGCAGAAAATGTGGAGGTCATGCCTTATAACACAGAACAACAAAGAATGCCCCAGGAAGAAGATAAAAATCCTACAAGCTCCTAAGAACTGCAAGGGAACAGCATTGCTCTGGGTACCTCAGGAACACCATTGAACTGTGAACTGACAGGGCTTCAAATAATGTTGAAACATAAATATTTCTTCAGACCCTCTCCAACTCTAAGTGCTCACAAGAACACCTGTGTTGGTGTTAAAAGCATTGTGTTCCCTTTTCCTTTCACAAAGCACCCTAGAACAAAGAGAGTACTGCAAAACTCACAAGTCATAGTCCTCACTTCACATCTTCAGGCCCAGGGTTTGACAAGCTGACTGGGAATGTCAGATAACTGGGAATGGCATTTTCCATTAGTTCAGTCTACATGTGAGATATACTCATTAATTCCTTTGGACAACACATAGTGAAGGCTGCCTCTTGCACATGCATCTACAAAATTGAGACGTGATATGAAATAGTATGTGCTGTCTGCCATCCTTCCTGTGTTGAGATACTGCTAATGAATCACTCAAAAGTCTGACTTACTGTGCTATTTTATACAGGATACACCACTTTGCCTTCAAAAGCTTTATGAAGGCAATTATGATTACAAATGCAAATGACAGCAAAGCAGCAAATTTCAATCTGAGGCACAGCACACCACTGCTGTCCTGCTGATTTGAGGTCTGTAGATGTTCCTATCACAACTTCAGCTACGAATCACTCTTTAAGTACATGTAGAGGCAGTGAAAGAAAGGGATAGTTAATAATTTAAAATAATACCAATAATCAGTGGCAGTCAGGTAAAAGAATAACCCTAGCTCACTCTGTAAATGTTTATACAATAGCCTTATCTGCAGCTATGTCCTCTGCAGCTGTAAGCTAATTCTTATTATTCCAAATTTTGTGAACTGTGGGAAGCATTACATCTCTGCTGGGGTCACAGCACAGGTTGTGCTTTCAAACACGTGTTGTACGTGTTTGTTGCTGTATGTGTTGGGAGTAACATGGGAGGCCAGCCTGGCCCCAACACCCCAAAACTACTGAGCAAAAACAAACAGAGAGATTAGGTTCTGAGCCAGAAGTATCTTGTAAAATGAAAAAGAGGTGGTAAGCAGTCACTTTAAGAAAAGGCAACATTTTAAAAGCTTCGGTCACAGGCAACTGCTTTCACAGCGTTAAGAAGATGGAGCTGTAGAAGGTATGTGAGTTCACCTTCAGTAAATGCCAGCTTCCACAGGTCTGGGCTGCTTTGGACGTGGGTGCCTGCACTGAGCCAGGAGGCTGGAAGTTCCGCAGGGATCTTCTGGTGTCACCTTGTCCTGCTCATGCAGGTGTGGTGATGGAGCACCCCCGGAGAGGCTGGGGCAGCAGCACAGGTCATTCCCATCTGGCAGAGGGGTGTGCTGATCAGTGCATGCCCACTGACCTTCCTTCAGTAATCCCCAGCTGTCTGGCCAGGCTTCTTCTGCTGAAAAACAACCCTCAACTACATGACTTTCAAAATCCATGAGGTGATGGACATGAAGAGAGGGCCAGAACCTCTCCAGGTAAAGCAGAAAATTACCTTGAAGAACGTGGGCACAGACTATCCTTCGAAGGGTTAGATTTGTGCACATGGTGTCTAATTAGAATTTGGGAGAAGGAGATAGGGAATAGTTTCATCAGCCAGAAGAATTGGTGCAAAACTTGCCAGTGTTGCTCATAACACCTGAAAGTGCTGGGTATTAAAATCTGTTTGTGTCTGTGGCTGGGCCCCCTTTGCTTTCTTATTTTCCCACACTCATCTCGGCTCAGTATTTTGATGAATGTAATGGAAATATATCATCAATTGGGTTTTTGTGATTGTTTGTGACAAAGATGTGTGCTTGAAGACATTTATTGAGTGTCATTAGCCACTCATAAAAATTTTAATACAACTAATTAGCAATGTTATTTTCAATTTACTTTTATTTTCTCTTAAAATGCTTTGCCCTTAACACCTGGCAAAGCAAATGGTATGGAAAAATTAAGTATAGGATTGCTTCTGTCAGTTATTGTACATGCTAGCTAGTGTTCCATAGAAGATTATTTATGCTCAACTACTTATTCGTGACTTCTAATTAGTACTTAGCTAATCATCATCTGCAAAGCAGACTTCTTTTACTTGGTTTATTTTAAATTAAGGCTACTGGGGATTAGCATCTACAAGGTCACTTGACAAAATGCCAACTTTGCCTGTCAGACAAAGGCTACTCTAACGAGCTCATGAATTCCCAACACTGTGCTGCTGCCTGCATGGGTAGCTCTCCAGCAGGATCACAAAGCAGACTTCATCTAATGAGTGATTAATGCCAATTTAGTCAGCATAATGCCTCCTGTTGCTAGAGCTTTTCCAGCTTTTCTTTTGCAACAGTGCTTGTAAAGTCCCTAAGAAATCCCACATGTGTGTACTAGCTTTGCACACAGCAACTTTGACCAAAGGATAAAATTTTGCAGCAGCAAATTTCAGAACTCCTGCACCTAGGCGGAAAGATAAACATTCAACATTTCTCTCAAGAGCTGATCTTTTTTTGTTTTAATTTTTATATATATAAATATATCATAAAGCGTACCATTTCCTCATTTCAGTACAGATTTTTGAACTTTACTAAAATAAATGAAATATAAATGCTACAATTTTATGTTTAAAACAAGTTTTGATGACAGCCTTCCCCTAAGAGCAGGCCCATAAACTCTGTTAGCTACATGGAGAGAGACAAAAACACCCCCAAAACTTCCTGCTATGCAAGAGCATTGAGAACAGCAGATGTGCCTTAGCTGGAGCTGCTTGCAGGTGTCTGTGAGTTCCCCACTTGAATGCCCACTCTCCCTAGTAGGAACTGCTTTATTACTAACCTGAAAATTTCACATTCAACATGTATCTCCCTTAAATTCATTGTCAAGACCCAGCTTTTCATATCTGTGTCCGCTTTTGCTGATCCCAAACAGCAAGAGGTATTGTCAGTTGTGGATTTGGAGATCAGGATTGCAAATTGCTGAATTTTCAGATAAAGCCATATGACTTCAACCACTGTAAACCTAGTAAAAAAATGTCAACCTTCATTTTGTCCCTTCTTCATAACCTGGAAAGTGTTCACAGCATTGAAACAACGAGGCATGGGAGTGGATGATACACCCCACATGTTTTGCACTTTCATACTTCTTCCCAGTCTTGTCTTTAATCTTAACTGGTGCCTCCTGGACAGGAGAGGAGGTTCTAGGTGAATCCTACCCCCCCCATCACAACCCCTTTGGTTCAGCCTTACTACACTTTCAGGTCCTGCAGGTGAATACCTAACAACTAAAGCAGCAATCTAAAATCTGTCAGTGTGTTTTGCTGCCAAGGGGTTTGTTGTTGGTTTACTCCTCCTCAACACATTACTTTCCAAAACAGATACAAACAAACAAACAAACAAAAGAAAATTTTAAAAAACAATTATAACACCACAATATCTGTTTAGAACAGTACTGCCCATGCTCTGGACAAATTGTTAAGAGCAATTCAGCATTCTTATAATTAATCCACAACAAAATAAGCTATAAGATGCCACAAATGAAGGCATAATTGGCCATACAGAGGCAACACTACCATGAATGTTGTTTGGCAAGAAAAAAAAGAAAAAAAAAAAGCAGATACATAATTCATCCAAAGTACAGGTTCAGAACTGCCCGGCACTGCTGGGATCACACTGCAGGAGACGGACTATGGACGGATCACTCTTGGCACCTCGGATGAACTCTTCCAGAGAGAGCTTTCCTAGAAAAGAAACACGTTTACTTAGAGCATGTGGTGGGTTGCAGCACACCTGTTAATCCTCTGGACAAGCATGATGGAAGGAAGCCAGGGAAGCCAGGAAAGTTCCTGGGAAAGCAACCCTGCAAGGTGAAGACCTGTCTGCCGACACCCTGTTGGCCTTGCAGATTGTCCCATGTGTAGGGACACCCCAGCCACCCCACCTGCAGGGTGCCTACCTCTCAGTTCAGTCGAAGAGAGAACAGAGAGAATTCGCTCAGGCTTCAGCCTGGGAAAGTTAGGAGAAAGAATTCAAACAATTATTATCTCTCTTTTGGTTCATATGTTTGTGCCCATGTGGAATGTGTTCTGGAGATTGTTTACCCAAGGTGATTTCTTGATTGGATTCTGGTGATGGTGTTTGGATTCATTGACCATTGGATCCACAGCTGTGTTGGGACTCTCAGCAGAAAGAGTTACGGGTTTTGCTAGTTAACAGTTAGTGAGAGCTCTTGCTAGTGCAATATAGTGTAATATAAGTATAGTAGGATATACTATAAGAAGATAATAATAAAGCAATTGATCAGCCTTCTCAATCATGGAGTCAATGCTAATTATTACCCAGCAGGGGGCCTGCGGCAACACCTACCGTCACGGTTGGTGTCCATCTGGCGGAAGATCTTCTCGGTCCTCTTCTCTGGGGTTGACTCATCTTCTGGCATCTTCATTACGGAAGAAACCATCTTATAGATTGCCTGCGTGATAGACAGGAGCAAAAAGCTGGTAAGAAGCACATTATCTTGATGCAAGGGTACGATGATCTTCTCGTGACAAAAACAGGCAGAAAATATCTTTGGAGCACCAGCAAGACCTGCTCTTTGGATGCTGAAGGGCGTTGGATGGCACCAGCACATGCAGCTTCCCTCTTCAGTGGGACACTTGTTTATGAAATACTGTGTTTCTTTATTTGGTCATGGTCAAACACCATCTGGACTAAGGTTACATTTTTCCTTATTAAAGCAGCCTTTGGACAAATTTATCATTTGTACAACATGTTGGCCAATGGCAGCTCCCAGGGCCTGGAGGAACAGCCAGACCACCAAGGTCTTGTCCCATGCTGTGATGAATCTCCATGCTTTGGGCACACAGGCTTCATCCTCACCACACCTGTCTCCTCACCCTGTCTTTGCTTCTCCCCCATCTCCTTTCTCTCCCTGTAAGCATCCTGTCTGTGGGGAGAGCAGTGACTCCTTGCATTTGCAGCATCTCACAGATGAAGACTGGACCATCAAGGAGGTGGCCTTTTCATTGGGGGTTGGTATGTGTGCACAGCTCAAAATCCCTTTCACAATTTTCTCCACAGAGACCAGATGTTCTGGTCCTACAGAGCACCACTACCACCCATAGCTATTCTCTGCACAGACAAATGCATTAGCCACCTTTGGTACTAGCTGCCCCTGAAAGAGGGGTAATGTTCATTTTAAAATAAGGGTGAGGATTTGTCTCTGCACTTGTTATCCAAACCTTGCTGGCAAACATAAGCATGCAGCACCAATAAACACCAGGGCTTTGTGTCAGGTGTCTCTGCAGTGCCACACCTGGGACAGCAGCAGCACCCAGAGGGCTGCAGGGTGGTGGCCTTGGGGGTTCCTCCCAGCCATGTGGAGGGGCAGCACATCCCAGTCCAAGGCAACATTGCCCTGGTCCAACTGGCCCCTTCTGCTGCCCACTGCAACTCACTGGCTGTCACCTGCTGTCACCTGACTGCTTTAGTTATTTGTTCTTCCTTTCCTCCTGCTTTGGGAGGGGGTCCTTCGTGCAAGCCAAGATTTCTCACTGGGTTACCCCTCTCCCCTCTTTCCCTTATGAAGTCACTCTGCCTAGCAGCTCAGATCATCTGGCTCAGGATCCCCAAGGACTGGCTCCAGGAATGTAACAGCACAGATGGAGGATGCCACTAAGCAGCACAGACATTTTACACTCAGACTAGGGAGAAGCCACTTCCTTGGCTGTCTTGCTGGCTTCTCCTCTGCCAACAGCTCACCCTTCACATCTCCCAGGAGAATTAGTGCTCCAGAGTACTGGGCAGAGCCTCAGTAGAGGCAGGGATGCTGTCCACACAGCCATGATACTCTGGTACCAGGAGCACAGAAGAAAGGATGAACATGCAAGCACATAAACACAGGGATGAGGGAACTGGGGGAAGGAGGCAATAGGGAAGGAAAAAAATGGAGAGGGTGGACAGTAAGAATTTAGACCTTGCTCATCCTCATCAACATGCAAGGCTCGCAAGGGTCGGAGCAGAGATGAGGCTTATAAATCTGCCAGTGTTTAAGCATTTGAAGCTGTCTGGCTTTTGTCTGGGGTAGGAAGAGAGGTGGAGGGGTCACTCCCTCTCTCTGGGTGAGAGGACAGCAAAGCAGAGAATCTGCATTGAAAGTGTGGGAGGAATGCCCCAGACTGGGAGTGAGGGCATGTTTACCCTGATCAAAGTAACCATAGTAAGAATATGCAGATTTTTAGGACAAAAAAAGCACTTCAGGATGACTTCATCCTACAGGGTCCTTTTCACAGAGGCGTGTGAAGGGAATAACAGATGAGATATTCTAGGAAAGCCAGATGGGAATAACATAGTGAGCGTTCTTTTCATGCTGAAAATGGTTACTCTGGACAAATTCTTATGTCCTTACTCAGAAGTTCATTGGGAAGTTTTCCCAAAGTAAGAGCCAGCTAAAGCTGATTAAGAATCTTGAGACTTACCCCATATTAATTCAGTGCAGCTACACAAAACTCTTTATTGTATGTTTTAAAGAGCAAGCTCTGAAAGGAATTTGGTTTCATGCAATAATTACATAGAGCTGGGCTGTGCTAACCCTGGGCTAGGACCTGGGACTGAGAGGCTGCAGGGGTCCCACTCCACGTGGAGTGCAACTCCTCGGCCTCCCAGAATCTGGGCTGAAAACCATCAGTGGCATTCTGCACTGGAAGTTGATACCTGTCAGCAGTCTCCTGGGTCAGGGCAGCTTTAATAAGTGAACTTCTGTCAGGAGTGCTCCTTACAGCTCCCTGGCACCCCTGGATGCCACCAGGAAGTTGTGTCTCCAGTTGTGCCCTATGTACATCACTGGAGCAAGCACAGGCTCCAGCTTCATCTGCTGTCCAGCTGAACCCTCTTTTGATTTTCCAGCTCCATGTGGATGAGCAGCAATGGGTGATTTTAGGGCAAATCTCATCCCTTTGCCCATTCACACAGGTTTTGCTCCCAGTTGCTGGCTGCCACTGCTGCACTCGGGCCAGAAGCTTTGGTGAGAGCTGCATTTGCTTGGTATGCTTGGCAAACTGTCAAAAAGCTCATTATGGTGATGGCAGCAGCAATGACAGCACAAATTTTCAGTTGATCCTTTTTACTCTGTTGAAATAAATTCTAATGGCTAGAAGTCTCATGAAGTGAATGGCCTGAAAAAAATTGTTTTCCTCTCAGTCTCAGAGATTTTTGACACTGTCTTTACAGAGCCATATCAGCTTTTGCTTCTTCCCATACCAGCTTCTATTTCTTCCTGGCTTGCAAATAAGCTATCCCAGCAAGTGAAACGTGTGTGCTCTGTTTTTATTAAACTGAAAGTGTTATTCTTGTCTCTGCTCAGTATACTTAAAATGCCTTTTGAGTCCATACAGTGAAAAAATGTATCCTCAGAGCAAGGTTTCCATCTCTTATTTGAACTCTTATTTTAAGAGACTAGCCAAATATGTCCTGTTTCAGCAAGGGGAACAAATCTTCTAACTGGTTTGCAGCTATTTTTGAGTGGACTGGGCTATTTAGATTATAGGTAAACATATGGGAGACATGAAAAGCCTGAGACATGAATCTGAGAGGAGCTGTGACAAGGTCTGTCAAGAGAGCAGGCTATGAAGCCTCTTCCCACAGCAGTCTGCAGATGTGCTGTGCCTGGTGAGTGCAGCAGTATCCTGTGGACCTTCTTTTTTGAGGCTCTACAACTTTCAGCCCATCACTAAAGTCCTTCAGCTCCCCAGCTGTGCAGTTGGCTCCATGTGGATCTCTAAGCAGGGCTTTTTTGAGACTGGCCTAGGGATGCTCATGGACAGGCATGGTGAGTGCACTGGGCTGTGCCTGCGTGGTTAAGGGCATGAGGGTGTAGAGAGCTTAAAGGAATGCAGGTGCTTTGCCATCTAGCAAGGAACACAGGCCTGAGAAAGCTGTTATGGACCATTCACCTTCATCTCCTTGGCAGCTGGCCAGCCACGAGGGCTCCTGTGGGACATCTTAACCAGCAGTTCTGCTGTTCCAGTGCTGCTGCTACCACTGTTACCTCAATCTCCTTAATGCAATGCTGGGCAAGAGTGCAATGCCTGCATTGCCTGCAGTGCTGTTAGATTAGGCCAGAGCTATGGAAAGAAAATGCAAGGAAGCATCAGCAGAACAGTGAAAATCACTGCAGAGTGAGGGATTTCAAAGCAGAAAAAAAAAGCAGACTGAAAGAGAAGAAAAGTGTGCATTGCCCCTATGCTATTTAAAATACAGTAATCCCACAGTAATTTTTTTGTTAAACTAAGTATTTTTCTGTTAAACTAAGACTTTTAGACTAAAGGTATTTCTTTTAGCATCCATTTTGATGTATTGTCTCAGGCAAAAGTACCAATGAAAACATGATCCTGCTCTATCAATTTGCAAATGTATGCTAGATAAGGGACTTGCAATAGGTTCCTTTGAGACATAGAGATATGTCAGAGATCTGATTTTCACTCTCAGAAAAATTGTGATGGCTGAGGGCCCCCAGGAAGACATTTGATACATAATCTTGTCATTCCATATGAAAAAATAATAATCTTTCATAAATGAAAGTGATAGTTGTTTGCTGGCTTTTTGAATCTAATCACTCTACATCAAAGGAACTTCTCAACATAGCAAGAAAATACGCTTATCTATTTCAGTTTCAGATATCAGCTGAACATGTTTCCAGAGACTACGCAACAAATCCCATCCCACTGGGAGGAGCTCCTGGTGACTAGTGCAATACAAGGAGACCAATGCATTCAAAAAAACCCAAAAGAAGAGAACAGGGTGAGATCTACAAGGCCATTGCCTTATGGGACACTCCATCACAGAAAGGGCAGCTTTCATGGTTTAAAAATTGCTGATAGTCCACAGTACAGAAATAACTGGTTTTTAGGCTGTTCACTTCCATAACTGCTTTTTGTGCTTTTTTGTGGTCCCTCAAAATTGGGTCCCTCAAAATGAGGTGAGATTATAAGCATCATGCAGTTGAGTTCCACATTCAGTCTGAAAGGAGAGAGAGCCAAACCTCCCAAGAAGCGCAGAGGGATCGCTGGAGTGCCAGGCTGAGGGCTGTGCCCAGCCAAAGTGCTGCTCGGCGCTGGATGTACACGTTGACAGAATGCCGCCCTGCACTGACCCCTAAACTGCAATTTTGTTTAATGATGGCATCATGGCTATAAAAGACAATGCTATGATTTGGTACTGACATAAATATGAAGAGGAGGCAGAGCATTTCAGCCTCTAGACTTGCTGGCAAGCAGATCTGGAAAAAGCTTCCAGCTTTGCTGGTCCTTGTTTGGCTCACTACAGAAAATCCAGCCACTGATATTTTCATTTCATTTGACATGAACAAATTTGTGGCTAAGTTCTGCCTGTTTGTAGATCTCCTTGCCCAGGGGGTTTGTGCTGCCTGTCAGCACAGTGCCTTCCTGGGCTCCTCGACAGCAGTGAGGGGTCCTGCAGTCCCCGGGGTGTCTCCTCCTCCAGACGAGTGGGCGGTCACCCAGCTTTGGTTCCTCTGTTGCCTATGTACTATGTTAGTTCTTTTGGGATTCCTTCTGTTTTTTCATGAGAAGAAATACAGCCAGAAAAACAATAATTGACAGTCTGTTTACCCTGCCTGGGGGAGAGGAAGATTTGTAAGGACCAGAGGATCTTCTAATGCAAATATTCCATGGGGTTTGTCACGGCGCAGACAGGGAGGTCCTGCTCCTCAACTCAGACACAGGAGCACAAAACAGACCAAGTGAAAGACAACAAACTCCTCTAGATTTGCAGCTGAGTTGTGGATCTGGTCTTGCTGAAGCAGTGCAAGTGCTGGTATTGGCCACTGCTTGGAGGATGTGAGAAGGGCCCTGGTAGAAAGACGGGAGCACCACCCGTTAGGCTGACTCCCTACATGCAGCTGGCCATCACAGCCTGTAACTGGCATGCATTACTTTCCCTTGGTTTTCAGTGCAAATGCAAGTCTGAATAATACAGTACATTGTTAGCACTTCAAAATTTCCAGGGAAAGAAAAGAATCTTGATAACAGGCTTTTTTTTTTTTTTAACAGTGCTGCATTATACAGATTCAAGCTGTGTAAATACACTGCCATATAAAAAATGTTTTAAATCTTTCAGTAGAGTGATGTGCCTCAAGGGCAAAAACATGTTGGAGAAAGCCAGCAACGTGGGACTCTTACTAAAACCACAAGCAAACACAACCAAATAAGCTATGTATGGAATCATCATCTACTCAGATAAGGTTTATCTATACTGTCAACTTAGTATGAAGACAACTAGTATGATTCTAATAATGCAGCTCTCACTGGAATTAGGCGGACAAAACACCTTTATAATATGTGAGCTGAGCTGGTTCTTCATAATAACATGATTTCAAAGTAGATTTGCTTCTTATTGTGGAGGGAGGGAGCCTGCCTTCCTTAAAAGTACACTGCCTGGTTGTTCTAGTATACCTACTTGGTTCAACTGCAATTTATCATAATTAATTGACAGGATTAGAGAATCACATTTATCAGCAGGTTAGTTGCTGTGCTCGAGCCCAACAGAGCTCCCAGGGAGGAAATATCCATGCAGCCTGTTGCTCAGGAAGAACTTGCAGTGGATATTAAGCTGTAGTTTGAATTGCGACACGACCTTTGCCAAATGAAATAGCATTTTATATCCAAGCAGTTATAGAAGATTGTAAACCAGTGCTGCCAGTTTTTCGTTCAGTGTAACACTGCTTCACAATTTGCTCTCAAGGAGGGAGCTCAGGGGTGTCTCTGAGCAGCACATACCTGCACGATTTCCAGCATCTCTGACTTACTGATGTAGCCATTCCCGTCAAGGTCATACATACTGAATGCCCACTTCAGCTTTTGCTCCAGTTTCCCCCTCGATGTTACACTCAAGGCTATGATGAATTCTCTGAAATCTATTGTTCCGTCTCCATTGGCGTCGAAAGTGCGGAATACATGCTCTGCAAACTTAGAAGCGTCCCCGTAAGGAAAAAAGTTTCCATATATTTTTTTAAACTCCTCCATAGATAAATGTCCACTTGGACAGTCTCTCAAGAAGCCTTTGTACCACTCCTGGATTTCATGTTCTGTAAAGTCTGTACTTTCTAGTAAATCTTGCATGACTTCAGGGCGTAGTTTGCTGTTTTGCTTTCCCATATTGGAGTTACAGTATTACCTGCAGAGAAAACCAAAGACATATGAATTATTATTAATTATTGATACTGATTAGCTTGGAGGCTGTAGAAGAACAGTATGCTGTATTCTGAGTTTTCTGATGATAGTTCACTCTTGGGTATCAACCGAAACCTTAGACAATGTCCAGAATTACATGTATACTCTGGAAAAATTAATAAATGTAATCTACATGTTGATTACATTGTCTTTTGACAGTCTGGAGAACAGTAATTACACTGAATTCATTGCCATCCTGTTTTGCCCTTGAAATCATGAGGTAAGCAATGGATGTTGCAAGGTACAGCTAACAGCAGCTGTGTGCTGCAGCACACCCTCCACCCCAGTCACCCAGCTGTCCTGAGGACCTGGCCTAATGAGACACAATTTTTGTATCTCTGGTGGAAGCCAGACTGGTACAAAGGCCTGTGTTCCCTTGGTCTTGTTCCAAAATGGGATCAAGGTGCAACTGCAGTGTATGCTGAAACCAGTAGCTCCAAAGCCCTTCCACATGTATATTTATAACCAGAAAGCAACCCAGAAACTGCCTCTTTTGTTTGGCATAGATCAGTTACCATTTTACTTCAAAATAAAGATAAAATCTGAAGAGATTTTATCAGTGGATTCCCCCACTCAAACTATTACTGTGTTTTGTACCCAGGCAATGAAATTGGAAATTCATTTCCCTTAAATTAACCATTAAGAAGTATTACTGGATACAGTCTCTATTAAATCACCTTAATTATATTTCATTTGAGGCAAGTTGGTACATATCACGTTGTGCAGCACATTTACTAATGATGGATGCCTTTGGGTTTTAAGTTTTGGAGCCTGAGTGTGTTGGCTCCAAAAGGCAACATCAGTTTTACTGGAAGCTTAACATTATGCTGATTTGTGGGAAGCCCTTCTCTATTGACAGAAACCTGCCTGAGAATTTGTCACACAAATGACAGTCACAACTAAGATATGATGTATAGATAACTAAAGTAGAATTGCAAAATAATTTAAACATGACTCACACTGTTGCCAGAATGGAGTCTGTGGCCCAGAGATGGATTTAATAATGATGACTGGAATGGCTAATGAGCATTCAATAAAATGTCCTTTCTTAACCAAGATATTACTTTTAAAAGACAAAGAATAATACAGTATCAATACATCACAGAAACAGCTACTGAGAAATGTACCACCATTTGAAGCCAATCTACTGTCTCTTCTGTTTGGCATTGGGAAGAAGAAACTGAGGTTCCTCATGGTTGATGCTACTTTTTTTTCTTGTGGGAAGGTCCCTTTCTCCCCAAGGACTTTGAACTCCCCAAGACAGCTAGAGGACTGATTCCTTAATTTCCTGTATTCTTGGACCAGAATGACCAAAAAGCTGTATTTCTCAAGTGTAAAACTACAGGATCCATCCCAGATCCATCTGTGTCTCCAGGATTCACTGATGGCTGTCTGGTAGCATACAGTTGTTGCCTTTTTCCCAACCTGGAAATGAAACTCAAGATAATTTTAGTAAGGAGGTAATATAAAAGCAGATATTTATTTGAAGGCCTTCAGGAGGAGTTATGGAAAGACGTCCACAAAAGCCTACCCCTCTAGGGATGAATACATTTTATGGGTTTCAGAAAATTAGCATAATTGATAAAAAGCACCAATTAGGACAAGTGGTGATGCAATTTTCCTTCAGGTCAAGCCCTTTCTTTGGAGTTTTCTCCTCGGTACTCTCAGCTTTGGTTCCCAGGAAGAACCAAGATAGCACTGGGGCCTTGTAGCCCGGGGCCTTGGAGTTCTGGAATTTGTTCTGTCTTTTTGCCCAGGGAAAGGCTATGGAAAAGTACTGGGAAAACTAGTCACTAATACAATAGGCCACAGAGTTACAAATGTATGTGCGAATACAGAGAACATATAAAAGAAAAAAGACAAAAACCAAACAGCATCACAGTTTGGTAACTAGATATCCTGTCTAAACTCATTGCCTACACGGTTCATGGAGAACAGGCTTCCCTGTTCACAGACAGGATGGGAAGGGTGAAGAATCCTGCCCCATCCATCTCCTGACAGTTTCAGGGGCTTGGTTGACTATGTTGACCAAACAATATATTTTCCTTTAAAGCATCTCCAAAATACTTGAAAAGAGGAAGATGCCACTTCAAAGGTAATTTTTTTCTACTGCCTTTTGTCTTTTCATCCTGATCAAAACATGCTGTACAGTTTTTAAGCAATCCAAGCTCTTAATGCCCTGAAAATAGCAAAAAAGTCCTTGTTTCATAGGCCCGGTCCAACAGCTGCCAAGGCAGCTGAACGTTGTGTTGCCTTCCACGGGTGTTGGATGGGGCCCATAATAAACAACCTGGGAATTAGCTGAGGGAATGGATTACATTAGGGCAGCCAGAGGGCTTTATGTCAGGCCAAACAACATGATCAGGGTCTCCCAGTGGGATGGAAGAGCAACTGGACAAGGGAAGTGGCCAGGGTCAGTTTATAGCGGCACCAGTTTAACACAAAACCCCCAGTAAAATCCCCAGCACAGGCAGCAGCTGCCCACAGCCCCGGCCAGCAGCTCCTCCGCAGTGCCAGGGGCAGCACACTTTCCAGACCAGAGAGTAGGGAGAGAAGATTGCTGACTAAGGTGCAAGCCAGCTGTGGTAGGAATGAGCTAGAATTAGCCATATAATCCCCTCCTGCTTTTTAATAACTCAAACATTTGAAAATGGAAAACTCAGCTTGCACATTTCTAGTCCAGAGTCGTCTGAAAAATGAAATAGTGAGGTAAGATGCAGGCAGTGTCCTTCAAGAGGTAGACAATAAGACTGTATTTCACTCTAAAAATGAATGCTTCTATAGCTGCACAGTGTTGTAGGTGCAACATATTTTCACCAAATAATAAAAACCACAGAAGAGTAGAGCACGCTGCCTTGCAGAGCACCACAACCAGAAAATCCTGTGCTCTCCAGGCAGAAAGGGAGAGCTAACCATATGCGACTTGCAGTACAAGGTTGAAATCCACAGCTGTTGTGATGCCAGGTGACACAGTGAAAAGTAGTAGCATTATTCCTGAGTCCACTTGTAATGAATTTTTATCATGTTCCTTGCCCTCCAGATTGTTCCTTTTTAATAGGTAGTGTTCTAGGAACCACAACAATGGGATTTATTGTGCCTGTTCTATCTATCAACAACAAAATGCTTTTGCAGTCCAAGTACAGAAAATCATTGAAGACACTTGAAGATCCTTACAATCACTTCATAGACTGCTGTCTGACTCTTCAAGATAGATTAGATTGTGGGCAGAATGCAGAAAGCTAAGAGGATGTCAGCTAACAATGACAGCAATAAATGCAGAGAACAAAATGAAATTGAAACTGATTTTCACAGCTTTTCATGCTTTATCATTCCTGTAGATCTTTCAAATTTCTAATAAATGATTAAAAGTTCTAAGTACAGCAAGTAAATATTGAACAGTAATCACAATGGCAAAATAAAATATTGACAATACTAAGAAATGAATGATGTAGGAGTACAGAAAGAAAGACAAATTAATTCTGCAATTTCTTCCTCTGATACAATGGTGTTAGATATAATATGAATGAATGACTTGCTACATAGAACAACATATCAAAATATTAAGGTCTTAATTCTTAAGGCAGGATTTTTTGTTAAAAGAATGTGATGTGTTTATGGCTTGAAAGGTTGATACCATTTCAGCCAACAACTACAGACTATCAGGAAGAAAAGCGTCACTGCTGTGCAGTTGCTACAGAAGGAATCCCTGCTCACTGATTATGGGAGGAAATGCCATAGGTGATGCTCCTGCAAGGAAATACTTAAAGCTCCTCTATTCAGGTCCACATGCAGAGTTTTTAAGAGGAAGACGACAGAGTTGTTTGACAGACAGCTGGCCTGTGACGACTCCGCATAAGCCAAGAGTGAGCCACGGCTTTCCCTGCAGTGCAGCAGATGGGCTGTGAGCAGTTTCAGCCTTCTCCTCACACAGGGAGCTCTGGCTGGGCAGAAGGGCAGTGAACACCTCTGCTGCCACGTGTCTCTGCCGGCAGCTTGCTGCTGCTCACACACAGCTATTAACTCAATCAGAAACCTCAGAGGAAGGCAAACTGCCTGCTTAAGCAACAACCTACAACCTTGAAGGAGCTGGAAAGATGCAGCAACCAGAAGCCTGCAGCCAACCCACTGCAACAAGTGCAGTGCAATGCAAACAAACATGCAATGCAAACATCTAAACATATTTCTTTAAAAAAACAAATGCTTTCTTTTTTCTGTTGAAGGTTTGCTATAGTAAGCAAGTTGTAGCAACACATTTCTAACAGTGCTTTTACTCTTCAAACTTGACACCCATCATATAAAGAAAACTCCATGCTTTTTTTTTTTGGATTGAGCTCAGTCTGCCAAAGACAACAAGACTTCTCAATTTTCATTTAGGCTTAAATCTGAGGGGAAGTCCCCTGCTGGGAAAAAGTATTATGAGAAGAGGGCATTTGTGCAGGGAAGCCTTGTTCTAAAAATGGAAATTTTAGGCAATTGGGTATTTCATAGTTAACAGGGCACAAAGCACCTCAAAGGTCTAAAGAACCAGTTTGAAAACAAGTCCTGCCTGATCTGTTTCTGGTGGGAACAGCAAGGTGAATCACATCATAAGATTGGCTACAGACACCTATTCTGTAAAAATGAAAGCAGAAAACTTTTCAGAAAGAAGTAATGGAAGTTCCATTTTGTGATTTTTGTCTTCAGAAACTTCTGTTTCTTGGTTTCTAAAACACAGTTTGACCTGTTTCCAAGAAATAATCCACTTATGGGTGCAATACTGTCTTTAATATATTTCTAACACATAATTTGAGAATTTTCCCGAGACTAGCAATCGTGGGATTTCAGTCTCTGCCAAGCAGCTGCACAAGATCCTGATGACTGCTGGAAGGAACTAAAGTATGAGCAGGACAACAGCATCACTCTGAGCCAGCTCTGCTACCTGACAATGGTGAGAAAGCAGTGCTCCAGCATGAGTCAGTCCCCCGTGGCAACGCCACTCTGAGGTACAAGTGTGATTCTCCACTCACCATCACTGCTGTGGTTTTTCCTCCTGTCAGATCATTACTGAAAACTTGGATGTGTGACAGGTGGACTCATATACACCACCTATCTCTGAAGCTGTCTGCACATCTGGAAATGGCAGGGATCTCACCTTCTTTCATGTCCTACCCACTAGCAGTCTTCTGTCACTGCATACCAGCCTCCACAGCACAGCAGATAGGGCTCTGGCAAGCTAAATTCCTCTGCCATCACTTTCTGGCACCCCTACCAGTTCTTTCTCTGCTGCCACTGTGCAACTCAGCTCTGTCACAAGCTCAGAGGAGGGGTCCTGCTCTGTCCTGGTTGACCAAACCTTGTAGTATGGCATCCCCTTACCCTGCAATAAGTGGAGGGATATCAAGGGGAGACTGAGGTGTGTCTCAGAGCGTGAGACTTTGTCTGGGAATATGTCCCCAGGGCTTCCCAGCCAAAATTTTGCCCTATTATCAAACTTCACTGCATTAGAACTACTGTCTTCCTTCCCCTCTGCCAGCTGCTCTCATTGCTTGATAATGCTTCAGATACCAAGTACCAGTTTACCACAATGTGTCAGTCTCTGCAAACTCTGTTGTTATTTGTACACATACAGTGTACACATGCTTCCAAATGCAGCTCTGGTTCATCTGTGTCCATGCCCTTACAGAAAGGGGGAAGTTATGTGCATTTACGAAAAGTCAAGGCTTGGTGAACACAATCTGATAGAAAAGCCAAGCTTCTTTCATAAGGTCAGTTATTCCTTTGGGCTGTAATACTGCTAACTGCTGTATGAGCTATGTATTGGAACAGTTCAGAGCAACAGCTATCTCAAATGATACATTCCCTCCCCATCTGTGTATGCTGCTTCCCTGTGGCTGGAACACCAATGTGGCCACGGCCTTATCATGAACGCAAACCAACAGTAAATGTGGGCAAAGCACTGTCTTGTGATCTTGGAGCTCTCCAGTGAGACTTGAGCAAGGCAGGGATGCGTTCTTTGATCTCTGGTGTGCTCCAGCCCAGGAGACTCTGTGATCAGTCCCTGAGCCACCTCCTGCACCGCTTTCCTCTGTCCCACTGGAAATTCCAGTGCCAGTGCAGGATCCTGCTGGTGGGACACAGTGCATCATGACAGCAGCAGCAGCAGCTCTGCTGGGAAGAATAACTGCTCTGGTTTTAGTCTCCTGCCATCACGTGTAAGCACTACCTGGTCAAGAGATTTTTTTTTATTTCCATCCCACAGAAAACAACCCTTCAAGCTCTTGGAAGCAGCCACTTTGCTTCCTTCTGGCCATTTCTAGTTTGTTTTCACACATTCATTTGAGTAACCAGTGTGGAGATGCTTGCCAAGAAAGGCTTTTGTTTAATTTTTTTTTAACAGCATCTTGGAACATATTTTTGAAAGAAAACCAAATTTATTAAAAACCACACAGGAACTTAACAAAAAAATAAATACATGCAGAAAAAAATTTGAGCCTTGCCACCCTCCATTTATCTTTTTCTATTGGCAAAGAGCAAAAACTGAATGAAATTAATGAGCAAGATTAAAAAAAAAAAAAAAGCTGACATTCTCTTACAATACTCAGAAGGAACAGCAGGAAACAGATTTGCAGTGGAGTAAAACAAGTACCCAAATACATCTGGCTAAAATTATAGCTGACATCAAAGAAGAGGAATGAAGACTAATGAAGAAATTAAGAGGAAAAAACCCAAGGAAGAGGTGTGGATGGGATCATCATTTGGTATTTACGCTTTATTTATCAATAGAAGGAAGAGGGGTCATGTGCCATCCAGTTGCTCACTGGTACTTCCAAACATGTTCATCACCATATTCACTCATCTTTTTGTATTAGGATCTTAGTTCGATTCCAGGATTCTGACATTTTCACTGCTCTAAGTTCCTGTTTTGTTTAGTGTCACCTTCCTGTTTCTCTAGCCCCTTACTGGGAATCCTTCCCCTACCAAAGGTGCCCCTAACTTCTCCTTTGACAGTATTTGTTCTTTCCTGACAGAATTTGTGCTTTTCTGACACAATTTGTGCTTTCCTGCTACCCCAGGAGAAACTCAAAACAAGAAATAAAAGCAAATCCTTTATAGCTCTGTGTTTTGGTTGAAGCAGGCAGTCCAAGCAGGAGCAGCTGCACAGAGTTCACGTTTCAAACTTGGAGGTGCTCATGGGTAACATCAAAAGCCCAGGCTCTTCTCCCTTCAGATTTGCTCTGGCAGAGAAATGCTACAGCTGCTGGACATCGTCTTCTATTTCTCTTTATCCTAATTCCTTTGTGCATTTTAGCAATGAGGACTGGTGTGAGGGTGTAGGAGGGGGATGCAGTAGAAAGGCAGTGTCCCATCAATAAATGCTGGGGTCTTCAGCACCAGTGGATTAACTAGACAATGGCCTAGTGCTTGTCATGTTACTCTCAGCAATGCCCACAGTCTTGGCTGGAGTTGTTTAGAGACCAATACACTTTCAGTCTCAAGCACTGGAAGGGCTGATGTGCACACTCCTCGCCTTTGCATCACCTTCAGCATCGCTGGGGATTCCAGAAAAGGTCTCTGTTTCCAAAGCATGTCCTGAAAGGTGGAGTGTGTGGTACAAAAAGGATGACTAGGCACATGAGCATTTCTAATATTGGGAGCTGGGGAATAGAACATGTTATGTGCATTTGTACAGTGTGTCACACTGCACTGATTCCTCTCTCATTCATGGCTGGTCACTCTTTTAATTTTAAAGCCCTGCATTTAGGACTCAGAGCTTGTTTCTGAAGCTGCTCCTGACTGAAATTTGGTGTACTTCTATCCATCAAAGAGGAGTGTCTGTAATGGGCTACCTCTACCCATTAGATTTTGATTGCATGGGGCAATCAGCTGTCATTAACCTTTTGGCAGTCAGGTACTTGCTGCTGCTGCCGCAACAGCCTGGCTATCACAGAGGGGAGATGAAGCTCTCTCACTTTTTACAAAATCCCTGCTGCTTAGACCGAGCCCATCTTTAGGAAGGTTGTTTGCTCAGTTAACATCAGGCAGGGTAGACACATGGAAAAGGGGCTGCTGGAGATACATATAAAGCAATCCGTGTTCCCAGATCCTACAGTGACCCTCCAGAGTGTAAGAGGGTGTAAATGTGGGCTCCTCTGTGCACACAGTGGGGTGTCTAGCACTTCAGCCTTTCTCAGTGTCCTGGGCTTTGTCTGGAGTCCCTTAGGAAGTGCTGCCACCACTGTGTGAGCAGGGCAAAAAATGATGCAGTAAGTGTTGGACAGTCATTCCCCAAGGCCAGCAAAGGCTTCACCCATCCAGAATGGCTTGAAAGTAATCTTTCTTCCTTAATGAAAAAAAAAAAAAAAAGAGAGAGAAACCAGACAAAAGAGGAAAAACTCATACAGATTTGTTTACCTGTCCTCTTATACTCAGAAAAGGTCTTGCTATTTAATTTCATTTCTTCCTAATTATTTTAGAACTCACAACAATAAAAAACATGCCAATATTCACATGCTTTTTTGGTTCATAATAATTCATTTGTGAAGTTGAGAAACAACACTTTACCATATAGTGTATAAAAAACTACAACATTTTGTTCATTAACCCTGGGTAGAACGATCTAAGGTCTTTAAAATAACTAACTCTTTGTCTTGGCAGACTTCAGATGACTCTTTTGGGAATTAGATATATAGTTATGTATTTGATTTCTTAAAACTCTATGGAAATAGTATTTTTGTAAAAGTATGTTTGCATTTGCCTAATTTTGTATGGCAAAGGGCAAGAGAGACTTTGCTAACAGTACATTAGAACATCCACCCTCAGGAGGCTGCCTTTCCAGATTTTACGGCATTCAGCTGTTTCACTAAGCACAGGACATCTGCAGTATTTATAAACATGGGTGTTAAGCTGACAGCAGGGGAGTTGGCAAAATCTCTCACCTGTTCCATCTGGAGGTGACTTTATCTATCAACATTCTTTCAGAACACCATATATCAAGATCCAAATGATGGAAATTTTCTGCAGTTACTGTGTCTCCTATTAAGCAACTTGTGAGCCTAAAGTCTCTTTGGTTAACAGTAGCTTTCTAGGCCACGTTTCCTAAAATGCTCAAGGTCACATTTTTCCAAGTTCCCAGTACCCACAATTAACCTTCTGCTTCTCAAACAAAACACACCTTCCCTTTGGGCACCTGTGCAATAGCTGGTTTCTCAAAAAGCATCTGTATCCAGTAAACCGAGACCTGCCAGAAAGCAGCACCACTGATTTTGGTACCTACTAAGGGCCTGAGTGCTGTAAAAAAGCCACCCTTCCTACACACCTGCGTCACTGCTCTTTGTCTTTATCCTGATACTCACGTGTCCAACCACGTAAAACCCAGTTTATTCTCCTTTCTTCCACAGGGCTTCTCTCCTTTGTGCAGGGCACTCACCAGTAGTAACATAATCTTCTCCAGAGCACACAGTCATCAAACTCATCCAGCAGCTACTTCATCAGGTTTCTAATCTGTCCCACATCTTGTTTGGTCCTTTTATGTAATCTTATATGCAATACCTTGGTGGAGGGTAGTGGAAACTAAAGCAGAAAGCTACTGTTGCACAAAGTAAGGTGAGAAGCTGATGTGAATTCATGATATTGATTTTTTTATCTTTGTAAATAAATAGCATGTGACTCCAAAAGACTGACATTTGTGCTTAGACTACCCTAAAAAATTGTTAACAGATGGTCTCCTATCCCACAGCAGAGACGTGGTGTTGACAGAAAAAAAATGAAATCGTGATACTGGAAAAAATGGAGCCATTAGGTCCAAAATAGGTATTTTTTAAGATGTTCTTATGATAGGGAAAGGAATGATTGCGAAGGTTCCTATCTGGACAGTAACTGTGAGTTTTTGTTCCATATTGAAGAGAGTTATTGGAACTTTCTCCAGGAAAGTAGGCAACTGGAGATTGGGAGTGGGAGGTTCTGGCAGTCAGGACCAGAATTTTGCTAAGGAGATGGAAACAAGATGCACTAAGATAACGTCACAGTTTACAAGTTCATAAATATGAAGGTCCATGCCAGGGATGATTTGTCCAGCATTTAACACTCTCAAGTGTGCCTGAACAAAAGAGAGCTAATGTAAGAGAGATCTAGATGACTAAAGGAATTTTGTGGGAGTTGTAGGAATTTTTAAGGCAGTCTTCAAAGATGTTCCCAAACTGCATATATTGTGTTAATTTTCTCTTTGTGCATGTCTTATTTATCAGAATTTTTGCATCCTTGAACTTGCAAGATGATCCTGTACATTACTGGCTCTGGATGAACAGCACTGGGTGAACATTTTTTCAGTAGAGCCCATTTCTGTTAGGGTAATGCAGCTTAGCTGAAATCAAAATGTTTTGTCACATTCAAGAAAACAAATTCTGTAAAAATGTCAGAATTTATAATTTCAATTTAACATTTTCCTTTTAACATGGCAAAATGTTTCAGTGTTACTTTATGTGTTTATTAATTTTGTTTTGGCATTTATATTTGATTAATTTTAGAATTACACTAGTTTGATATTATTGAGAAAACAATTCAATACCAATGAAGTGAAATAAGTTGGTGCTTCCAGAGCAGTTTTAATATCCATCCCACTGGGAAATTTAGATGTTTTGTTCCAATATGCAGTAAAAATAAATACAAATGTCAAAATTTCCTTTGGAATGGGAATTTCAGATTCTAACCAGCTCTAATCAACAACAAAGCCATCTGCTTTGTATTAATGACTTCGGGCAGTATTTAATCCTGCAAGAGAGGGTGATATTCTCCTGCTCAGCATTGCTCATGGAAGTCAATGACATATGGCAAGTTTCTAGCTTCTAGTTGTCTAGGGAAGTTTGAGGCTAGCCACTTCTATTTTATTCCTCATGTTCTGTTGCCAAGTTCACAGAATTCATCTTGCAAATCCAAGATTTTCCTGTGAATATAGGAGAAAACATCCTCCCAGTGACATATGGCACAGCCTACAGCTCCTACATTTCAAAGGAACTCGTAATTCCCAAATTGCAGTGCAGTAAGCTACTTCCACTTTACTAAGGTTTTAAATTGATAATTTAAATAGAATATTTGCTCCATGATAAATGCCCATTTTTGAACATTAACAGTTAAATAAATATATTTTATTTCAAAAGTTAATTTCATCCAGATGAGTCATAATATGAATTCTCTTTGAGAAGATATGCTGACATGAAGGATTTTAGCACAAATGAAAGAAAGTAATATTTTAATTTTAAGACTATGTCTTTGCTGTTTTTTCCTAAGACCTCTTCTTTGTCTTCACATACAACCTTTATGCTGCAGATAAGGTACAGGAAAACCATATAATTGCCCCTGAGCTGGTCCAGCAACACAGTCAGCTTACGAAGCTCAGCCATGGATCCCAGTTTGGGTGCTTTGCTGTGCCCCCTGAAAAGTTTCCATGGACAAGGATGTGGTTACCATTGGTGATTACAGTCTCTTCTTTTTCCTGACAATCTGATGATTACTCAAGCCACCTCATAGCACCTCCTCCTCCACACTCTACATGGACAGCTGACCTGGGAGGGATGGATCTGGGGAGGTACAACAGGCATTTAATGTGGCGATTCTGTTGCCTCTGAGCACTATTTTTATACAAACCTGAAAAAAAACTTAGCTTGGGAAACTTAGCTTGGATATAATCTATAAAGTTACTGGAAGATTTTGATTTGTATTCACTTTGAAAGTCAGAATGACATCCAGTCCTGACAGCTCGCTGTGAAAAACAGAGCCGTGTCTTACCCAACTGCTATTTCATGCATAACACAGTGTGCTGCCTGATTTTAGAAATTACTCAACAGGAATGAATTTGGGAGTTTGAACAACATGGTAAAGGTCGGTAAGCAAACTCCCTTAAGAGGCATAGAAAAACATTTGACAAATTAAGTGCAAAAATAATTTGCCATGCTTCTCTGTCTCTCACACACGTGTAAACAAATGCTTGTATAATCTTAATGTTGTTACTATTGCTTGTTATCAATAAACAAAACCATAGCAGTTCTCAATATTAAGTTAGGTAGTAGACACTTATATACAGCACTGGTTTACAAAAGAACTTTTGAAATGCCATGTATCATATAGTCATTAAACATAGTAAAGTAAAAAATTGTTTGCATGAATTCAACAATTTTTTTACAAGTTGATAGCATTGCACAAATCGCAAGAAATAATGTATAAAACCCAGGACAAAATCTAGACAGAAAAATATGAATTATGAGATTGAAAACTTTTCTGCCATCATTGAAAATTTTCAGTAAATTCAACTAAGATGAACTCCTTCACAAAAGAAAGGGTTAACAGCATTTCTTCCTTCACTACTAACATCCTTTGAGGAAGTAAACAAAGTCCATCAGATAACTGTCTTCAAACAAACGAACTGTTTTTTCTCATGTGAACAACAAACAATTTGTATCACTCTTGTAGAAAAGAAGTGCTAGTACCAGAAAGCTTCTTTCCAAAGTTTAACCTTAGGAAAACCAGATTCTATCCAACATGAAACAAAATGTCACTATTCACCACTTCCTAGTGACTGTAAATAAACAGAAAAGCTGATCCTGTTACATTTTTAGGCCAGTGTACTTTTGCCTCTCTGCTGTTCTCAAGATGTCAGCTTCTCTGAGATTTCTTGTATGTGAGTTTTAGTGCCTTTCCCCATTTTTCATTTTCTAGGACTTTTATTTGTTGTGTTAGTATATAAAACTTTGTCCTTTCTTTCTTACACTTTGTTTTTTTCCCCTACCTCTTACTGTCCACTACTATTCCTTGGCTCCCTAAAACAAACACAATCTTTCTTACTTTTCCTACTATCTTTGAAAAAGTCTGTCACATAATTTCTCATAGGTTTTTCTGCATTTCCTATGCACGCCCATTCCTACTATTAGCATTTGCAAATAATGGCATTTTTGATGCCATGCACCATCAAAACAATATCCTAACAATTAAATATATCATCTCTGAAGCAGCAGGGTTTGGAAACCTTGGAAGAAGACCATCTATGGCTTAATCTCTGTGTCTCTCTCTGGTTAAATCATCCAAAAGAAATATGTAGCAAAGATGTATTTGGTATCTAATTAATAGAAAACTGTTACCATTTCATCTACAATGATTTGCCTTGCTGCTTTTGCCTTAATGGTAGAGTACTAGTACTCTACTGCTGTTTTTAAGAGCAGTTTCTGAACTCTGAACAGCATCATCACCAATGTCAACTACAAATTCAGATTTTGATGATCTGATTCCTTTTCCTGGAAAGCATTACTTTTCAGACATGGAGAGGAGTGAAAAAGTACATAAGCATGAGAGATGCTGACTCTAATGAGAATATTTGGCCTGTGGCTAATGAAAAATTTAACAGTTACCTGATGGCCAGTATTTCAGATCCTTTCAGTGACATATGCTCTTACATAATCATAATCTCATCAATGGAGTTCTGTCTCTGACATTTGTTCCAGTTTCTTTTCTTGCTCTGTATGCCCTGTATGATCCATTCTTACTACAGTAATAACCTCTTGCACTCTCAGTATCATGCCTTATAAAAATAAAGGTCTCATGTTTTAAATATCTCTCTCCTCCTGCTTCCTACATATAGCTTTTAAGATGTCCTTATATTATCTCCAACTGCCAATTCTCCCTTCCACATCACCTTCACCAATAATTTCTGTCCCAACTCATTCCTCAGACATTCCATGCTTCCTCTCACTTCATGCATCAAGTATTTCCTAATTCTCTCCTCTGCTACCCATGTTATGAAAACCAGTGAAGCTCCACAGCCTAGAAACAGGATGAACACTGAAGAATCAGCCCACTGTTTGTAAAGTGCCATATAAAATCACCACACAAAGCACTTATTCAATAAAAAAGCACATCCTGTTCCACCAAATAAGTGTCAGATCTTGATCTTCTAATGAATTCACTGGAAAGTCACTTAAGTCAGTGAGCAACACAGGGATCCTCCTGTGAATTACCAAAGGAATCCTCAAAAAAAGATTTAAAAATGGATAACTATGCAAATATATGTAGAAAACTTCTGATTTTCTACTTGTTTTTTTTTTCTTTATTAAAAGAAGGATGTACCCTATGAGGCTCACTGCTTTTTAATGAATTTGCTAGGAAAGGGAGCCACATTAAGCAACAGCATCTATTACATTGAGAGGTGCTTTAAAATCTATCTCTCGGTTACATTAAAACCAGGATGTTTTCAAATTAGTCTCCACAGGATGAGATAAAACAGTGACTTATCAACAGTTTACCACCCAGCACTTGGTAATAGTCATTTGATCTCAATCTGAATGAAAGATGGAGCTATCATCATATCATGAAAACAGTTCAAACCCACACATTGTTCATTCATGTGTGATCAGATGGGAACTGGTTTCAGTGATCTCATACTGATTTGTGAAACCTCCTATTAGCATATATTGTCATTACTTCTTTTAAAAGGTTGGCAGTAAAGTTGGCTTTGGAGTTGGTTTTCAGGCACTCAAAAAAAAAATCCCACACAACAACTTTGGGAGAAAGTAAAAATTTTCTTGGAAGTTTCCTTGATGAAGTAGTATGAGTGGGATAGAGCAATATCCTTGATTTTGGCAGCAAACCTTTCTTCTGGCAACTTCATTAAAAAGCCATTCCACTTTATAAGTTATCAGCAAAGAGCTGGTATTTTTGAGTGTGGCTGATGGTCCTCCCTCTTCTGACAAAATTAGAAACATCAATAATTCTTAGATTAATTGCTTAGAAAATTTCCAGGAGACAAACATTTCCTTATTTTTAGACCCTTGTTTTCTTCTGTAGTCAAAGCAGCGGAGGCCAAAGTTCGACTACGTGTACTTCACTTAAATGATGGGATCTCTCTGCTCTGAGTTTTGTATGTGCACAGAAACAAGTGCGCACCACTGCTGTGTGGGCAGGGGTGTCCCATGCTGAGCCCTCAGTTCCCAGTCCCTGAATAAATCCTGATTTATCTGATGGAGATCTGGGAGCAGTCTTCATGCCACATATCTATAGATCCTTCCAAAGGAGCTGAGGACATGGACATGCTAGGATCCCTAGCAGGGACTACTGGCATGAGAGATGCTGACTCTGATGAGAATATTTGGCCTGTGGGTAATGGAAGATTTACCAGTTACCTGGTGGCCAATATTTCAGATCCTTCAGCGACATATGCTCTTTTAAGCATATATAAGCATTATAATCATAATCTCACCAATAGAGTTCTGTCTCTGACATTTGTTCCAGTTTCTTTTCTTGGTCTGTATGCCCTGTATGACCCATTCTTACTACAGTAATAACCTCCTGCACTCTCAGTATCATGCCTTATAAAAATAAAGGTCTCATATTTTAAATGTCTCTCTCCTCCTGCTTGTCAGGAGGACAAGACTTGCCCCATGATGCTGGCTAGCCACAACGAAGTGTTGCGTGTGGCCAGCAAGTGGTAACAAACCTGTATGGGCCAAGGGTTGAGGATACGTGCTGGCAGTGACATGGTCTGATGGAGTCCTGGCACAACAGTAGTTGCTACCTCAAGCACAAAGTGGAAAGCTGTTGTGAAATAATGCACATCTCACCACTTAGATTTTTCCTGTTCTTTACAGAGGAAAAAAAAGGTCTTTCTAAACAAGTTCTGTGTACCCTTCTCCACTCACTGCTTAGTTATGCACCTGGGAATCCAATAATGGGGTTGTCTTCTGACCAAAGATCTGTATTAGTGTTCCCAAGAGGCTGCACATGCTGCTCCTTGGCAGTGTACCAGGAGACAATTCTCACCAGCACAAGCTTGGGTGTTATCCCTAGCAGAGAGCTTGGGTGTCCTCACCAACTTCTGCATGTGGAAAGGCTAAATACTGCAGAACTGGACGAGATGGGTTAAATACTGCTGCTAAGAAGCTGTGTTTGTGAAGGAGGGTCATAACAAATCTTTTATTTGACCCTCTAATGAGGTAAAAATAAATGGACTCTCTCAAGTGCCTTAGCAGGTCAAACAAAGCAGTAAGCCCTGAGATAAACACAGGAGAGAAACAGGTGGCCTGCAAATTTATCATTGTTAATGCACTATAAGCATGACAGAAAGGGGTAATTAGCACATTTGGAGCAGAGAGGGATATTGGTGGAGAAGGAGGCTGTCACTAACCTCTGTGGAGCAGTCTCACCTTCATTTTAAAGGAGGCAGATGGTGCATTAGAAGACCTGTATAATATCTGGTGACAAACACATCTGGAATCCACTGGTTTTGAAGACCGTGGGGGTGGGGGCTTTGGCAAGGCCTGATCTCACCTGAGACTTCTTGGTTCTTGGGACAATTGAATTCAGCTGATGAACTGGGAAAGGAGGGGGGCTACTTGAAACCAAGTGGGAGACCTCATGAAAAAACTCATTTCCAGGTGTGACCTCATTCCAGCTCAGGCAGAAATTCTTTAATGATCTCTTCATGTAGACACCAGCCTGTAACACTCAACAGTGTATGCCAATGGTACATTCTGCTGTTTCACAGCATATAAACTCACGTAATAAAAATATATCCTCTCCCTTATACTGTTAAACCATCCGGATGACAGCACCTGTTTCACACTGTATGAGCACAAATGTCCATGCACCATGTGATCACGTCTCTAATTCTTGACTGATGACAATAAAATATAGCATGAAGAAAAGGCAGAAGGCAACCCTCAATGGGAACACTCACCTTGCAGACAAGCAGATTTTGCCATCATCTTAACAACTAGGAGGTGTAAGTCAGAGAATCACAGAATAAGCTGAGTTGGAAGGGACCTACAACAAACATCAAGTCCAACTCTGGGCCCTGCTCAGCACCATCCCCAGGAGTCAGACCATGTGCCCAAGAGCACTGTCAAACGCTTCTTGGACTCTGTCAGGCTTGGTGCTGTGACCACTTCCCTGGGGAGCTGTTCCAGTGCCCAACCACAGCCTCTGGGTGAAAATCGTTTTCTAATAATCCAACCTGAACCTTCCCTGATACAACTTCAGGCCATTCCCTCAAATCTTGTCACTGGGACCACAGAACAGGGATCAATGTCTGCCCCTCCTCTTCCCTTCATGAGGAAGTTGAGGTCTCTCCTCAGTGTCCTCTTCTTGAACACAGCAAGTGATCTCATCTGCTCCTCATACAGCTTCTCCTCAAGGCCCTTCACCGTCATTGTTGCCATTGTTTGGGTGCCCTCTAATGCCTTTACAGCTTTCTTATTTTGTGGTGCCCAAAACTGCCCCCAACGCTCAAGGTGAGGCTGCCCCAGTGCAGAGCAGAGCAGGACAATCCCCTCCCTTGCCCAGCTGGCCATGCTGTGCCTGATGCCCCCCAGGACACTCTTGGCCCTCCTGGCTGCCAGGGCACTGCTGACATATTCAACTTTATGTTGTTCCTCTATGAACACATGCAGGGGATTTATTTCCTTCTGCCCCAAGGCAGAAGGCAGAACTCACCTGCCTAGTCCAAACGTCTTCCAAAAACTTCGGGACGTACCTCTGCATGCTCTCTGCACCAGCCAGCATGTGGGACCTTACACTGAACACAGAATGTGCTGTCCAGCTCCTCTTGCACAGTCACAAGCATGGACAGTATTCTACACATTTCACCTAAAAGCTAGTTTTACTCTTTATTAAAAAAAAACCAGATCTTTTAAGCACAGCTTTGAAGTGGGCCCAAAGTAAACAATGGTGCTCAGGGAAGATCAGACAGCTCAGGTTTATCATTAAAATATTCTTTCTACAGAATATGTGTGAGATGCTCAAGGAAAGGAAAGGAGCCTCTGTATGTGAACTTTGAAAGTAGTCACAAACAAAAAAGCATAATTCTGTTGATTTTTTTTCCGGCAGGAGTCTATCTCAGTATATTATCACTCCTGTATCTATTCAATGGCCATTTGAGACATCAGCTTTTTCATCTGGGAACTCTGAAGCTTTTATATATTCTGATCCCTTTCATTTACAAAGCTAGCTGATAACAGAAGCACATTTAACTAAAATTTGATCAAAAATGTCTAGAATAGCACATTCACAGAAGAAACTACAGGTCCTTGATGAGATGATCTAGAAACACTGAGACACCACTGAAAGGTGCATTGTAATGACTATGGAACACGGATGCATCTTCTTCATTCTGAAAAAGACACATAGACAGGACGGTTCAAAATGGAAAACTCTCCAGATACTTTTTGAGATAGTGATAGGACTCGAGCAAATGGGCAACGTTACACTTCCAAGGACAGTAATGCATGTAAGCCCCTTGTACACTCAAATTATTTGCGGGGAGAGTTGTGGTGTGGTGCTGGGCAGATTCCACCGATTTGCAGGACCCTCTCTACTTGAGGATGCACTGAGTAAAAGATTCTGGGGTGTGCAGTTTTTGAATTGTAAGTAAATTCCCCTTCTCTGAAGCCATCTTCCTTATTCACAGAGACCCCACTCTTGGACTTCTGCAACTACTTTCCAAGGGGTGTCACAAAAATGAAGCATATTGGAAAGCATATTGGAAACTGACTGCACTAATATATATGCTCCTATTATATGAAAGAGATGCACGCTAGAAGAGTTGAGAGAGAAAGCACAGATCACCCAAATTTCAACTTTTCCCACTACTTGAATTTGAAAATTCACCTTTACCTTTTCATGTAATATATGCATATGTACATATATGAACTATATATACGACATATGTGAATATATACAGCATTAACTAGAGGGACACACTTTGAAGAGGAGAAGACAAGACACCCCCTGGTTAGGTTACCATGTAGGTTAGTACAACCCAGAGTGGGGAGCAGTGTGCAGAGGTGGATGCCACACTGAACTGTGAGTGCCCTGAAGAGAGAACCAAATGGGTCCTTCAGAACTGGTAGATGGGACAGATCTGAGGTCAGCTGTCACAGCTGCTTAGCACAGAAGCCCCTGCACCTTCCCATGACCTTGGCAGCTCTGCTGTGCTGCTGCAGCGAGGGATATGATCAGTCATGCATGGAGCGTGAAGCAGATGTTGTAAGCAAGGCACTTACTTTTTTTCCAGCACTGCAAACTAAAAACATGCCTTAAGTAAGGAATTGCCTAAAAAATGTGTGCTGTCCTCTCTATGGATGCTCTCCTGTCTCTTTTCCTGCTCAAGGGTGATTATGCCTCTATGTAGGCAGAAGGCTGTGTCCTATACTGGCTCAGCCACACTAGGTGGCTGGATTACTTAGGGTAAGTCTGCAGAATTATATTACTATTCTAGAAGGAATGAGTTCCTAAAGACCAAAGATCAGCCTTCTATTGCTGAACTCACTGCAACCATGGAAATGACACTGACATCTCTGAGAAACAAGTGAATGGGAAAAAGTGTAAGGTACTGAGAGTTTTGGATAGTGCATAGTGTACTGTAGGCACAATATGAGAGGAGTCATATTTAATTACAGACTCTGCACAGGCAGGAGCAGCTTTTACAGCAACACAAGGGACTGCAACTTAGCAAAATAATTGCATAACCAAAAATAAAGGCAAAAAAATGACAGCCAAGCTTCACATGGTCAGAGAAGGGACTGTTGGGCTGCCAACACTCTCTCCGCAGTGGCTGAGAGGCACGTCCATTGTTGGCCAGCTCTTCCCCTGCCTGCCCAGCAGCAGCTGTGTGTGGACATTCTATAAGCATCATATAGCAGCAGGGATGCTGAGAATCTGCTGCACACTGAACGCATTTCCCATTGTGGGATTTTCTGCAACCATTGACCCTGAACTAAACTCCCTCTTTTGGCATCTCTGTTTCCAATTGGGATTCCAGTCCCATTCTGGGTCTCCCTCCATAGTGTGAGCTCTGTATTTGAGGGGGAGATAGCACTTTCCTTTGCTCCAGTTGGCAAAATCTTTAAATCAGTGTTCATCAGCATAATTGTTGATGAGATTACGGTCATCTTAATACACTAATAGCTTCAAGTTAGTACTAGCTAGAGCAAGTTCCACCACCAAGAGGAGCTACGCAAAACCAGCTAAACAATGACATCCCATAACTCATTAGGAAGCTGATACCTAGGAGCTCCGATTTAAGAAAACTTAGGAAGGTGTTTAACAGCATTGGTCTAGAACACTTATCTGTAGAAGGGAATGGGAGAGCAGCCTGAATATGGAGATATGAATTCACATCTTTCACTTCTCTAGTGCATTCACCTTCCCAACACTTCAGTACATCAAGGAAGTCTTTGGTGAAGAGCTCAGGCACAGAGCAACAAAACACAGATCCAAATAAGTTTAGACACTGAAGGTAAGAGTGGGATGAGAAGTAGGGTTGCTCTATCCAAATGTGCTCAAGCCAAACACCCCAATGTCCCTGCTCAGCAGCTCTGGAAGTGGGCAGACATCAGAGGCTGCCTTTTTGTGACATTTCTCAGTTTAAACCAAGTTACATACCAGTCTCAGTAGGATTCAGGACCTACCTCATACTGATCTTTCTTATAATCAACTTCTTCTTTTGGCCTGAGAAGAGTCTAGTGGGGAGGGGTGTGCACAGGGAGATGACAAAGCTTTCATCACATACTGGAGTCACCAACATTACAAACAAAATGCTAAACTTAGGCAACCCTGAGTACAGGAAGCTTTAATGAACAAATCTTCTATTCTGTGACACAAGTGGTAATGCTGTCTAAGTAAAGAGGAACATACCATGAACAATCCATGAGACATCTAGGGGACCACATTCCCTGCAGTCCTGTTGGCTGAGCAATCTCCTGAGTAATTATTGTCTCTATCCACAAACCAGAAATGCCACAATGTGGTGGAGAAGAAGTTTCTGGTGAAGTCTCATGTTTTGATAAATCCCAGAGGATTGTACACACGGTGGGGACAGTGACAGCCACAACACCTGGGCAGCAGGGCCTGTGCAGGACTCTGCTGGTGATGTACAAATACACAGCTCTGGCTTAACAGTGCTTCTTTGGGTGGAAACCAGAGTGTTCAAAGGACATTCTCAATCCTTTGGGGTTGTCAGTGACCAGGACAACAACTGGTGTATTTTCTACAGCATGGTTTTCACTTACCACTGATTACTGCTAATACCAATCTAATATCCAGTCCTTAAGATGTCAGGAAACTGCTTTTCTCACCACTACTTAGAAGTTGTAGACAAAGTGCATATTGGCATATATTAATTAACTTCTGCTATTTTTCTCAAGGAAAATGATAATAAAAAAGGACTTATTTTTTTTACTGAGGACTTCTAAAAGGTCAGCTGTACATAGTGAATGGAATAAGAAGAATGTAATTAAACATCTGCTCTTTCACTCCTAGTAATGACTTTAAAACAGCCAGAAAACTCTGAAGGTTGTGGCCATGGTAACAGACATCAGCTTAGGAAAAAGGAAATATCTGCAGTTATAATTGAACATAGAGATTGCTCATCTCCTTCTCTGA
The DNA here is from genome assembly GCA_013399945.1 of Ploceus nigricollis. NCBI lineage: Eukaryota > Metazoa > Chordata > Aves > Passeriformes > Ploceidae > Ploceus > Ploceus nigricollis. Next base: position 661,431 of record VXBC01007375.1, read on the forward strand.
GCTGGAAGTTTACAATCAAAGCTTTGATGTGTGTGCTGGTTCCTCTAATACAATTTCATCCTATGCCATGTGGCATATTTATTGTGAGAAACTACCAAGTATAAAAATATGTACATGTAGTTCCAATGCTCCATTCACTCTTGTTTGAAGGATGAAAAACTGCTCTTTTTTTGGCAAGTGGCTGGAGCAACTGCTGGTAAATACTTTTGTGGAAAATGACAATACAACATGATGGAAATGGGCCAGACTTCCCTAACATGCAGCTCTCTCCCTCCCTCCCTCAGATCAGCAAAGTAATCACTGCTTACATCAGAGTGATGTCCAGCAGCTACCAGCAGCATTTCTGGAACATCCTGCAGAACTGAGCCTAGACACCTCCTTGGCTTGGCTGGGAGAGAACTGACAGAACTGATTAGATTCCTCAAAAACACCTGACCTTGTCACACCCTACTACCTGGCCTACTGCCTCTGGTGCCTCCCCAGACTCTGTCCTGTCTGTGGCCACAGTCCATTCCACCTTGCATCCCACCAGGCACTGCAGCTCCTTAGACACACACAAGTGGAGGAGAACAAGGCCACTAATCAAACAAAGCCCAATAAAATAAGAATTGCAGCAGAGACAGGGAAGATAAGCTGAGACAGAGGTGGACGTGGGTAACATGGGTGTGCTGTGCACAGAGATGATAAGCAGCTCCTGGAACTCTGCACGATGACTGGAGCTGCTTGCAGCAAGAGCCAGCAGTGGAGGAAAGGGCTTTTCAGAGTGTTTTACACACCTGTGTGACAACCGCTTCAAATGGGAACTTGTAAGCAATGTGCACATTGGCCAAAGAATCCAAGCAAAAAGCGTTTGTCCACTATAGTGCCTAAGATCAACCTTAGTTCATAGAAAAATTGCAAACACTTCTCTTTGAAATGCAGATGGTAAAATATGATATGAAAATAAGCAGGCAAAGGAAGACCCGTGGAGCTGGTGCTGCTGAGCCCTACTGAAACCACCAACTTGTATTTTTTGAAGGCTTCCTGTAAACCTTGTCTGAGGTTCATATTTAGAACTGGGGTGAACCTCAGCTGCTGGCTGGAGGCCAGCTGTGAAGCAGGTGCAAGTAAAGAGGTTGTAGCAATCTTCTGTGCAGGCAATAATTATGGGCAGGGTATGAGTACCTGAAAATGTTACATTTTTTTTGGTGTGACTTTCCTTTTGAACTGCACTCTAAGAACTCAGACAGCACAAACAGTACTAATTTATTTGGATTTTGTTAATATAGAAGCCATGAATACTTCTTCCCAGGAGTTTCCAAGTGAACAACATGCCACTGTCTCCTTATTGCAGATGCTTTTAGCATACTGTTTGGAGCATCAAACATTTTGGCCTTCATAAAGGAAGACAACACACCAACACAGGGATTCCTTTTTGTCCTGATCGACAGCTTAAAATTATATTAAACTAGCCATACCAAGCACATTGCTGGAGCCTGCAATGTAAATGCTGCCTTTTAAAATGTGAAGACAACCAATTTCTCAGAGAAGTCTGGTGGAGCTTGAGAACCCCTCTAGCATGGCCAAGAGAAATAAAGCTACTGCCACCAGCATTACATGGGCTTCATGCCTGTGGTTTCTAACAATACCATTCCAGCAGCATGGCCAGATGAAAATTTAATTCAGTGAAGTTCCAAGAAACTCTGGTCTTGCTAGCAGTGCAAGGCAGCTCAATCATGAATGGAAATCAATGACCTGTTAAGACCTGGGGATTGGACTAGGTGACCTTTAAGGGTCCTTCTCAACCTCAACTATTTGCTGATTCTGACCTGTGATGCCTTGAGGGGCACCTGTCTGCCTCTCTGCACAGCTGCTCCATGCACATGCAGCCACTTCATTCCCTGGGGCTTGATCACACTGTAGCAGAGCCATTCCCATCTCTGAGGCTGCAGAGATGGCAAGTTCAGCAGTTGCACTGCTGAGGTATAAGCTGCCATCCAGCCTAAAATGCTCAGCTCTTGGGGTTTCTGTACTGGCTGCAATATCTGTCCCTCAGTCGCTGCCACAGGAGGCCTCTGGGTATCGCGCAGTCCCCAGACACCATCAGACCTTGTGCAACGCTCAGTGCATTCAGCCCTCCCTGAGCCCAAAACATGAACAAAGGCCTGAGATGTCTACCCTGCATCACTGTGCCACAGGTGGCTCTCCCCCTCCTCCTTCTGCTGCTGAGCTGCAATAGCCAGTGGGAATCAGCACGCCATGTGCCACCAGTACTCAGAAGCCACTCCTGTTTCCAGATCAAAGGTGCAGTGGACTGGCAGTGCTTGTGGCTATCTGAAACTCATTGGAAGAGTAGAGTAGTCAGGAACTGCTGCAGAAGAGGGGAGGAAGCAGACAGGGGGAGGCAGGTCTTCTGGGGCCAGACACCATTCCCTGTTTTTCTTGGAGGGCTTCTCAGAGCCCTGCTCCATATGACCTTTCACATGAGCTGCAAAGAGTGACAGCAGGTGCTGGTAGCCAGAAGGAGGGAAGATTTAGTGCTGCTCTGTTTCCTTCCCTGGAAAATTTGCTTTTTGGAGGAGGTCAGAGACACAGAGCAGCAACCTGAGGGAGGGTGTTCTCGCCTGCTCTTCTGAAGGACTGGAAGCTGAATGGAGTGGAGTGTGCCATGAGGCCTCACTTCACTGGAGCTTTTATCTTTCAAAATTAGGTTAGGAAATTTATTGCTACAGTAGCTTAATCCCACAGTGCATTATCTGTACACATGATGGACTGGAATATGAACTAATTCTGTCAATAAAGTGACTCCCTGCATCTTGATTGTCGGATACAAGGAATTCAGTCTTCCTTTTGAGATGCTAAGCAGCTGCAGACTGGCACACTCCCCTGCCTATGCTTCTGGTTTGGATGCTTCCTACATTCAAGTCTGTCAGCAAGTGATGATGCCATGGGAAGGGAGGAAAGGGGGGAGAAATTTGGTTCCAGGCACCTGGCTGCACACTGTGACTCTGCACTAGCCTGTGGGGTGGCACGGGGGCTGCAGCCCCCAGGGACTTCTCTGACTGACAGCATGAGCTCTGCAGCTGCTGGGGACCCAGCTGTCCAGTTCTGCTCATCTTCATCTTCCCTCTGAAGGTTCAGATCAGCAGGGAGCTTCCTCGGTGGAAGGGATCCACTGCTGGGCACTCACAGCCACAGCCCCCCGTTCTGCCTGAGCAGAGCAAGGGGGCTGGACTGGCTCAGAGAATGTGTGCAGGTACACACTGAGTGCTTTGAATCCAGAATCAACCTTTAACAAGATACATCCTTCGACAACAGGTCAGGAGGGGATTGTTTTGATATCAAACTCTCCACATTACTTACCTACAGAAAACTCCAGATTCAGAAATCTAAATTTCACTGTCTCTATACAAGCTATAGAAATCTAGTCAATACCATCTCTAAATGGAATCTAGAGAGTGAGTGAGCAAATTCCAAATTTATGGTTGGGAGAAACAGAAATATGGGAGTCTAGTTTCACAAAATTGCTTGAGCAGACCACAGTCTCAGTTTGCTCAACATGGAGTGTTAGATTGAGTTATATAATTCCTTCTTGATGTGAAGTTCCTTGATTTTAGCAAAAATAGCTGGAAAATGAAACCTCATGACAAAATATAGACTTTTCTACCTGATTGCTCAGCTGACAAATCCTCAAATCAATTATTCTTTGAGCAGCATCCAGGATAACTGGTCCACCAAACAAGTAAGATGAAGTCTGGAATGTCACAGGAGTATCTGGTCTTTGGTTTTACATCATCTCAGACACAGGCACTAGGCAAAGGCTTTTCAGTCAGCCCAGAATATGAAAAGGTGAAAGCTTATTGTTCAGATCAGAGAATGCTCTAATGTTCATATAAAAAAGTTAAATTATAAGCAGGAAACAAACTTAACTAGACTGACTTGTTATTTCTGAAGGCCCTTTCCTCTTCTTTTTCCTCTTATTTTTAAAGGAACTAGTTCTCATTCAGTTCATTCAGTTCTCATTTATACAACATATTCAGAAGAAGTAGCTGATAACATTGAGAGATATACAAAACCTGAACTACTCATGGGAAGGAGGACAAGGACTGATTTTCCTGTCATCAAAAGGGCAGCTAAATATTCTGTTATATCTCTTCTGTTGGTCTATTTGAGCTCAAAAAAGAAGTAGCTGCGTTATTTGTTTTGTGAGATGTCACCATCAACTCCTCCAAAAGTCTCTAAGCCCTTTGGCACAAAGAAGAAGACAATCAGATGTTTGTCAGACTTCACAGGGAGATGTTCAGGGAGAAATCTCACAGTCTTAATTGAAGAACAAGGAGGAATGTTTTAAGACTACAAGATATTTATAATCTCGCACATTTTGAATGTAAAGGGTACAAATATCATTTTTGCTCTTCCTCTGCAGGCCAAGATATGAGGGACACTTGCCAGAACACAAAAGAATTTTCACCCCATTCCAAATTCCCATTTAAAAAAAAGTGTACTAAGTCTGAAAAATAAGTGTAGTCATTTGAATCACGAATTTGGCTTTGTAACCCACTGGGAGACTGAAGCAGAGCAAAACACATCTGCTAACACCCCAAGTTGAGCACCACAGTTGGCAAGTGCTGCTGAAGAAAGATGTCAGACTGAAGTTGTAGAAATGTTAGAGGTTAAAACTGAAGTTTCTTGGCAGAACTGACCTTATATGGAAACTCTGTAGGAAGTCTGCCTGCACTGGCTTTCCAACCTGTACATAAGCATTCATTTCTAATAGATACATGGATGTATACAGAAAGGCTAAGTCAAAACCACTTGGGTAAAATCAAAGCAAATCATTCCTCTGGGGATGTGCTGGACAGAGTAAGGCAGATGTTTCCTCTTTCAGGATCATTAATTGAAATCAGAGGTGAAATCTCAGGTGGAAGGTGGTTACAGTAGGGTTCTTCCAAGCTGAGTCTCGGGATGGATGTAGTTGTACATTTCCATTAATAACCAGGATGCATGATCACAAAGCAGTGCAGTTACTGATGACACCAAGGTGACAGGCACCATCAGGTGGACACCAGACTACCCCACCAGAAGAATAGGACAATCTTAGCACTGGAAGAGTGCAAAGGGATGAAATTCCTTATTGCAAAATGCAGCATGTGAGGGACAAATGGAAAGAATTGATGTACTTAACTATAAATGATGGAGCAGGAGGAAGAGCTGGAGGACTTATATAGCCATAAGATAACAGGAAAATACCAATATGATGTGTCCTGCAGAACACAAGTGATGCTTTCTAATGAATCTGCTGAGACTGATCTGTTGAGTTCAGGGAGGGTGAAATACCAACGCTCTTAATGAGCAGGTTTTGGAAATATGAGGGCTCACCTGGATTAATGTAGTTCATGGCCAGGAAAACATGCCGAGGAAAAGGGATTTTGGCCTGCAGTGGCTGCAGAGCAGGGATATTAAGCCAAATAAGGGAATGGAAAGCCTGTGCTCTCAGAGGAGACCAGAGGCACTTGGATGTTTAGCCTTGCTAAAGAAAGGCCAAGAGGGGATATGGTTGAAGTCTATAAATACATCAGAGGGGGTAAACACCAGGGAAGGAGAAAAGCTGTTTAAACTGAAGGACAATGCTGGCAAAAGAACAAATGGGTATAAACTAGCCATAATAAATTTGGCTGGGAATGAGAAGCAAATCTCAAACCACTAGAGCAGCAAAGTCTGTGGAACAGCCTTCTTCAAAGATCACAAGACAAAGAGCCAAAGTCATGGGAAAATGCAATTTTAAAACTCCACAAATATGGTTTATACGACATGGATACCTGCAGTGGACTGGGGAGTCAGGCGGTGCCCTACTGTCCTCACTTCTGGAAGGGAAACAGCATCCAAAAAACAAGCATGCTTCTTACAGCGGGCATTTTTCTGGCACAGAGAATCACCATGAGGAGAGCCAAAGGCAGTGATGTTAAGTAAACAAGTTTGCAATATCTTTATCTTCCTCTGCACTATGTAATCACCCCCCACCACACGTCAGTGATGGGCAGTGGCAGGAATGTGAGGGGAGGTTTAGGCAAGTAGAGGGACAAGTGCCAGGATGCAACAGACAGGTCAGGAAAGCTGGCCAGCTCTGTCACTTCAAGCATCAGACAGAACTGAGAGCAGAAATACATTATTGCAAAAAAATTAACTGAAATTAAGATTTACAAGTAACCTCAATAAAATTCACAGCTGGTTGGGTTTAACCTTGGAGTCAAGAGGATTAGCAGGCTGTTGTCCAAATCATGAAATAGTAAGTTTTGCATTTTCTTCGAAAGTGAATTACAGACATGTCTGGTCTCTATTCAGTATTGAGCAATTCAAGCTTTCTACAAAATTTCACCTCTTTATTGTCATCCTCTATTTTGTCTCCTCTAAGGAACACAATAATTTATTAATACCATTCTTTTCTTCTGAAGAGTTCTGATGACTTCACTAAAATTACTGGGTGACAGCTGCACTACAGTGTTGACTGAACAGAGGCACAGGAAGAGGGAGGAAAGGATTTTTTTGTCTGTATGACTTTTTTATCAGCTGGTCATGTGCTCCTGGACTAGCTGGGGTCAGTTTTCAAGATTCCTGGGTTGGCAGAGACTCGCAGGAGGATGGCACAGAACAGACTCTCATCAGGCACTTCTTGACCCTACCTGGGCTCAGAGGCTGTAGTCACCTAAACCTCCTGACAGCCATCCTTCTGTCTCAAGGCATGCCCAGCATTGTCTTGATTGTGACAGTGGGAAGGCACCATGTTGCCTCATGCTCCCTTCCAAGCCAGACCATGAGGTATATGGAGGAATTCCTCTGCTTATAAGACCTTCACTCAGTTTTCAAATGTCCACCTAACAGGGAAGAACACAGGCAGCAGGGAGCTCTTGTTCTAGGACACCACCTTGGACTGACCTCTTCTTCTCCTCTGAAAATTGTTTGCTCGGGATTAGAAATAATAATAAAGTACAAAACAGTGAATGGCACCAAGGCACTTCACTCTGCACAACAAAAACTAGGCATGCATGTGTCTGCAAGCACAGAGGGCCACCAGAGTTCTCTGCCATCTGCTGAGCTTCCAGAGGGCAGCACCGAGTGCAGTGAAACTGGCTGGAGATGAGATGGGGAGATCAACAGCTCATCATCTGAACCCTCTGCCTACATTATGGCTGTGTCATGAGTTTCCTCAGGGCAAGAAAAAACAGCTGAGAACAGATACCACAAAACCTAACAAATCCACCTGATGTCATTGTCTCTTGGGGGGTCTGTAATACAGTTAACTGCTGTTCCCAGGAGGACTACCAAACCTAATTACTTGTCATGACTGCATTAGATGAAGAAGGTGCATGTTGCTGATAGCTGCCTAGCGGGAACATAGAGTAGATCTGTCTTTTGTCCACTTATAATTAAAGCAATTTTCTTTGTATATTAGATTCAGTGGTTTATAATGAAATGCAATAAAGATTCCTTGAGTAAACCTCTTACTTTTTAAATATGTTTATCCAATTTAATGGAGTTTCTAATTGATTGGAGGAGGAGCAGTTTCAGAAATAGTGTGCTTAAACAGACATGACAAACCATGCAGGGTTTTTCAAGGCTAATGCCTGAATAACAAGCACGTCCCACAACGGTGCCACTTCCATTTGTGCCAGACACCTGAGAAGCAGCAATCATAAACCTCTGCAATGGCTGGGAGAAAAACCTGTCATTCTATCATCTGTGCAGACAAATTTAGCACTCTGTGAAATCTTTATCAAAATTACCAACCAGCAGAATTAGGTAACCAACTTCAAACAGGAAGGAACAGGGAGTTATGTCCAGTTGAGCGGCAGCAATTTGGACAACACTGATTCTTCAGTGGAAAGATTGAAGAAAAATGCAAAATATGGTACGGAACAAGAAATGCAAACACTGATGAAATACACAAATGGTTGAATAGACTTTTATTATCAGATGAAATCACAATGCCTTAAAATAGGATCCCATTTGGGTTAAAAAATGAACAAAGTCAAGGAACTGTAGATTAGAGCCAGGTGCTTTGTGGAACTAGAAATTTAAGAACGTTTTTGCTTTTATCTGATGATTCTTGCAAGAAACACTTGTGTTCATATTTCTGAAAGAAATATTTCCTGTTGTTGAGCTTTCCTTTGAAAGGCATATTTCTGTTTCACTACTGACAGCAGTTGCAGAGCTATAAATGCACAGCAGGCCACGCAAGACAGATCTTTAATTATACGTCTCCTTCCATGAGTTCACTGGGGGCCAATTGCTCAAGGCTAATAAGGATTAAAACATATTCAATGACTCTGAAAAACTGTCTTAATGGTAGTCTTCCCAAATCCCCTGTATTATTGGAGCAATACAAGCACATCATCTCCTGTTTGCAAGCGAAAAGGGAAAACTTTACGCTTTCACATAGTCATGCCCAAGTCCTGCTTTACTAAACCCCACTGTTCAAAAGTTTTCAGCCAGTATCCTCATACTTTGCAGGACTTTGATGTAAATCTGCAAATAATATCAGAGTTCCATATGATGGCTTCCATGTAGCACAAAGTGATTTGTGACCAGACATGACTGGGAAATTCAGGGAAAGTGGAAGATGCTCCATGTCTAACAGAGGAAGTAATTAAAATAATCAAACCCGCCTGAAGAGCCGCAGGCAAAGAGATAGGCAATGCTCCCCTGGCTCTCTCAAACCCTACTGCCATTATGCTCCAAGGTCAATAACATAAAGGTTGAATTCAACAAAACCAGAAGTACTGGGAGAAAACTGCATTCAGAAGTGTCCTTTGTTTTGAACTCTTTCAACCCTGAAGTTTTAGGAGGACAGCACCTGGACATCACTTCTCTCTTTGCAGAGTGAAATGTGAAAATCCTGACAGTGCTGTGTGGCAAAGGCCGTGCTGTACACGAGGCTGGGCAGTCCCCAGGGAGCTTGAGGATGCATTGTGCAGTGCACAGCGCTTACTTCAGGCAAAGGAGGATTTGGAAAACAGATTTTAGGCATGAGACAGCATTAAAAAAGTGGAACATGTTGGTCTCTCACTGAGAAGGCTAATACAGATAATAACAATTTACTTATTCTGGAGAAATGGTAGAACAGTGGTGGATACTGACCTATGCATTTTTCACATCTTAAAAATAAATGGATTGTAAACTAGAAAAGGATTAAAACTGAGCCTCACAGGGGAGAGAGTATATACTGAGAAACAATATGAAATCAGCATCAAACCCACACTCTGTAAAGAGTCGGGTCAGCAGTGTACAAAATAATGTTCCTCTGTACAAACAGAGGAGTAAAGAGCCTGGTGCTCTATGGACTAAAGGCTTTTTTATATCCTTTCTTCCAGCTCTGTTCCTCATTTCCTTCACTTCGGTCCTATTAGAACCCCACTGCTTTTTTTGACAGAATGGAGTTGCCAGCCTTTTTGTCATGCTCCAATGGGCTGATTTCCTGGCTGTGGCAAGAGCCTGCAGCTCATGAGCTCTACCTAGACCTGGGCTTCAGAAAAAACATTTTTATATTTTTAAGGCTCTTTTTTCCCCACCAAGGATTCTCACCCAGTTATGCATGATGACATCTACCACATCACCTGTGACTATGAAGCAAATGCATCTGGGTGCATTCCCCAGCATGGGGCCAGCTGGCACAGAAGTTCCCTTGTCCGTGCTCTTGAACTCTGCACCCTCCTGAAAAGTGACTGTGTGCCATTTGTCCCCTGGAACGGGCCCAGTGGACAGGCTGGGAAGATAGGAACTGATTGGGTGCTAGACTGGGATAGGGACTGCTCTGCAGAGAGAGCGATTTTGACTACTGAGCTCTGGTGCTGGGGTTGGCCCCTATTTCATTTATTATGGACACAGCCAGTGGCCATAGTACAGACACAGCCATTATCTCAGGAAACTGGATAGCTTGTCACCTGCTTGAATGTTAGTGTCAAAACAAGAAATATCAGGGCTTGGGGGAAGCAAATGCTTACTTAGTGTGGGATATAAGGAGGGGATTATGAACCAGACCCAAAGTTCAAAATCATTTGGGACATGCTCGGCAAGGGGCCTTGGGCTCAGTGATGAATCTGCTGGGGCTCTGAAGGGGTTTCAGGGCATGTGCACACCAAGGAGCTGGACTGGACGCCAAGGAGGTCCAAATATCCCTATGGAGCTCAGCCCTTCTACCTTCAAATACCAGCCTTGGTTGGCTTGACCCTTGCAGCCCAAATGCCAGTGTTTGTGGGCTCAGCCTCCACGTACACTAAGCACACCTGTTGCTGGGGTTATTGCAGAGCCCAGACCACAGAGAGGGCCAGGGTATGGCCAGTTCAGCTTCTCAGCACCCCGCACTTGGACAGCTGCACCTGTTCAAGAGGCATGTGACTCATCTGGGTCTGGCCACCTCTGGGTGTGATGCCTTTCACTAGGACTCAGGGGATTTCCACGAAGAGGCACATGCTGCTTGTTCTGATCAGTCCTGTGTGCATGCAGCAGTGAAGCAGCTCCTCCTCATCCACCCACCAGGGCCACAGGAGAACTGGCTGATCTCCAGCAAAGGCAGTGAGAATGGGATGCTCCTCTCTCTGCTCCAGTGCTTGGGCGGGCAGCCAGCCAGCCACTGTGAAGGTGAACTGCTGAGACGTGGTGACAGGAAGCCACTGCCACGAGCACCTAATTTTTAATTCCTCTCAGGGCTTCTTTTCTACCATCCCTCCCTTTAGCCCTAGGGGAAGGCTGCTGGCACCCCTGGCCACCCCTGGTGGGTGCTGTCACGGAGCCCCTCCAGAGCAGCTGCTTTCCTGGGCCAGCATTCAAGGATGGGACACACAAGGTGCTTTGAGGGCTGGAACTGCATCCCAGCTCAGTGGGATCTGCTTGCATCACTAGTCCTGGAGCCAGGCTCCTTTGGGCTTATTTTTCCAAAAGCATCCTTTCCTTCTTCTTCAAAGGAGCATCCACCAGCAGGAGATGCTTCTTTTCAAGTTGGGCCGTAAAAACAGTGGACAGCACGAGCACACTGCGCAACGCTTGCCCCTGGGAAGCAAGGACTGTCAGGAAGGAGTTACTGGGCTTCCAGTGAGGAAGGAAAATTGCCTGAAATACTGAAATACCTCTCACTGCAGACACAGGAGCATGCAGCTGTCCCACTCGGCCTGCAGATCCCCTCTTCTCCCCACTCAAGTCATTCTTCTGCTTAAAAATGTTATTTTGGGAAAGAAATGAATTATGGGAATAGCACTGTAAAAGCATGGGGAATTCAGCAAACAAAAGAAAAGCTGCTATTTTTGAGAATGTGTCAAACTGGTAATTGTGGCTTGTTTTAACTCCTTCTCTCCCAGCTCCCTCCCCAACACCCTGTGTGGAGTGCCATCTGCAAGCATGGTGGGAGTGGCATGCAGGAAGGGTGTGTCTTACTACAGGCTCTTGGAGCAACACCACAGCCTACTAATAACTGGCACATGGTGAACTAATAGTGAAATACTCTTCAATTTCTAATCAGGTTCCTTGAATTGAGGCAGGCGTTTCTGCAAAGGTCCCAGGTCTAACAAAAAGAGTAAAAGTCAGGCAAGCAGTCACCCTGCTAGTGCTTCTGTCACCTTTTGCCATCTCTGAAAGAATTGTATTTTTCTAATTGAAGCATCACAAACATTATGTGTCCATGGTGAGTGGAGGGGTCTGACTCTGCACAGCAGCAGAGAACCCTGCCCCAGGTTCTCAGAGAAAACACCATCACCGCAAGAAAATAAACTGAATCTGCCGAGGCTGCAGATCCAGTTAAGCAGTATAAACTCATCTTTAGCAAATTCACCAAGACTCCCATGGAGCTGATGTGGAGCATGTTATACTGCTGTTTCATCAGCTCTCACTTTTTCTTGCCACTGGTGTGGCCAAATCGGCCAGGTCTCCTTGCAGCCCTGGTCAGGGTGATATAGCTCTCCTGCCTGCAGCATCCTGTGCCAAGGGAAGGCACAGGTGACATCTGGACCAGTAGTGCAGATGGCCCTGCAGTTCCTCCTGAAAAAGCAGCCCTTCTGGGCTAAAACCTAGCAGAAGAGAGGCAAAATAGGAAACAAATGTGGGGGAACCACTGCCCTGATGATAGTGGAGGAAGAACAACCAAAGTCTGAGCTCATGTTTTCAGTTCCTAAAGCAATCCTGTTCTGCCCAAGTGCTGCTGTGCATGTTGGCCAGGACTCCCACGGATACCATGGAGCTAGCAGCAGGGACAGGGGATGCTCTCTCACAGGCAATCTCATTTCTGAATTGTCAGAAAATAATTCTCTGTTTCATAAAGACAACTACTCTAAACACTGCTCCCTGGATTTTCCTTTCCAAGAGCACTATGAGAAAATAAATATATATTTTTTGTTCAGAAAGAGTTCCTCTTTGAATTGCCTCTGACCTTCCCAAGTCCCAGCACTTCTGCCTTTCACTGAGTTCTGCTTTTCAGCTTTGACCTTAGTGGTGACAAGGGGGACTTCCTTGGCAGGAGTCACTCAGCTCCCTCACCAGGCCCTGTCAGGAGAGTCAAAGCAAAACACAAATGGTCTTTCTGCAGAGCATCCCACTACCCAGCTAGTAGTTCCCACTACTTCAGTAACTCAGAGACCAGAGAGTCTACACAGACATCAGAGCTGTAAGTGGTTTAATATCATGTGCCATCAAACATTACATGCCTTGCAATTCACATAGGGGATTTTGATTAAGGAAACCCTTGAACATGGCAAGGAAGAACTGTGAATTCTGATAATGTTCTCAATTTTTAGCAGTAAAGTAATTGAAAATGAAGGGTGAAGTGAAATAATTGAACATGAAAGCTGTGTGCTCTGTCAAACCAGCAGTAATACTCAAGTGAGAGATCATGGTTAGACTGAAAGATGTATCCTTGGCCAGCTGTAATTTTGCACTCTTCTCATCCACATCAGCCTGTGAAATAAAAACGCAGGCCACCCTTCTGGTGGGACTGTTTCAGCAGGGTCGGAACAACTTTACATGAAAAGCCTCACACACGATAAACAGCGATGAATAGGATGCTTGACAGACAGGTCCAGCGGACAACAGACAGTGCTTCTGCTGAGATATAATTGCTCTAATTGGACCTGGGCTTGCAAAGATGGTAAAGCTAAAGAGGACTCTGCAATCTTGCTGCCATTCTGCACAAAAGAACACTGTTGTGATAGGAAGCACATAGCAGTTGTGGAAATAATCAACAGCTTTGTGCTTGCATCCCCCTGGCATCTAGGATTTGCGAACACAACGTGAGCAGAATATTTTCTTTAGAGTTAAAGGTTCTCAGGGCTGAATTGCTTCATGAAGTCTCTTTGAGTGTTATTCAGCTGAAGTTAGACACTTCATATGTGCTGGATCCATTGTGGTTTTGCAGTCCGGGAGGAGACGCAGAAAGATCGCATGAGGCGTAATCAGGAAATCTTGCTGCTCTAGGAGTGAGGGAATTTGCTAAGGAAAGAAGCCAACTTTGACCTTATTCAGCTTTAATTTCTCTCCTCTTGGGTGATAGCCTGTAAACCACCTGATCTGCTTGTCTAATAAAACCTCTCTACAAGTAATGTTGGATGTCTCCAAAAGCTGATCTCTTGTATTTATAATAGTAGAACAAGCATGAAACTATTGTCAAGGAGCAGGCACTGCACAAGGGTTGACTGTGCAGTGCTCCTGCAGCCCTACTTTGAACCCAGTGCCCAGAAGAGAGAGCAGCCCTGTTAGCCACAGCTACATTACATGGCAGCTAAACAACATCACTGTATCATTGCTAACACTGGCAGAGTATTTCACTCTCCCAACTCCTTCAGACAGCTCCGTTTAACGGAGAAAAACTTTTGTCTGGCCTGTTCTACAGATGCCCAGGGACATGAGGCAGCACTGCCAGAGCTCCCTGCATGGGCAGATGCAGCAGTGCAAGAACATCAGGCTACTCTGGACACATCCTGCCAGCACATACTCAGTCAGCCCTGCCAGCGGCTCTCCGTCCCCCCTCGTCCCATCCCTCCTGGTCCACCATGCCCCTGTGGCTGGACAGCCTGGCTCTGGCCTGCTCCCACAGCCCATTCTCTTGACAATGAAATTCAGCACACAGCTAAGAGGCTTTGTGACACATGTGGCAGGTATAAACGTGTCTCAAAGCCTTTCAGCTCCCATGCGCAGACACAGTCAGTTGAAATGCTGCCTCCTGCTCCTTTGCAGTTCCTAAGTAAATGTGCAAAAATGCAGTTGTGATGTTCAGAAACTGCTCATGTCCCACCTGTAAACAAGCATTTGCACCTCAAGCAAAGCCACTTGTCCCTAAAGAGCCAACCTGGCTTACTGCACCCTCCCTTAAAGAAATGGTCATCTGCAGTGACACCCTGAAGCTCCTGTCCTATGCTCATATTGCAAATACCAGACATGGGGGGCAGGATGTGCATCACCCAAAATGTGAGTGACGGGACAGACATCTTCCCCAGCACCCGGGCAAAATGACAGGGCTGGGTGCAGGAAGGTGGCCCTGGGCAGCCATGGGAAATAGTCTTGATCCTCAGAGCACTCTGAGGGTGACAGCATCCCTGGGTCACTAGGAACCATGTCACCAGCCAGCCCATGTATCCATGCCGTCCTTGGGGTCACAGGTTCACACTTCTCCTTTTCCTGTCCTAACATTTCCTCTGCAGTAGCACTGTGACTGTCACTCAGCAGGACTGTGACAGATCTATGGGGACATCAAAGCATCAAGCATGCCCCACGCTCAGCTTCTGTCTCCTCCCAATGCCATCCTTGCTTTGTGCATCACAGGCTTGCTTTCACATAAGGACCTGACCAATGCCCCAACAAGGTGGTGGTAAAAATTGGCCATGGAGATGCTCTCCTAAAAAGTGCACGTTTCAGACAAAAGCACATGGGATTTATCAATACAAGCCCAGCTAAAAAACACAAGACACGTTTGTTTCCAGCTATTATGTCTATGATAAGCCATAGATTGTCACAAGAACAAAAAACATAAGGATTGACATTAGTGGGTTTTATACAGCTAAAACTTTGCACAACACTGTGAACACGTGCTGCAAAAAATAGTGAACTACAAAAGAAGATAAACAGAGCTAAACCAAGACTCATCCTCAGCTATCTTCTGTGAAAGGAGGTGTGGCTGGGAATTTCAGGTGCCGGGCAAATTGAAACCAGCATTTCAGACCAAACGACAAGCTTCTTGGTTTTTCTGCATGTAAATCAGATCCTTACATTATCTCAGTGTCATTTTGTGGCTGAAAGCAATTCAGCAGCTATCAGCACAGCCAGCCTGAAATTCAGCAGAACAGGATCTGAGCCCTTCAGCTTGTAATGATTAGATGATTCTGTGGAAATGAATCTTATGAAAAAATGAAGTTAAGCAGAAAGTTGACAGTATGTGAAGACTACAGAAGGGAGAGGAACTTTACAACTCAGCCTTCACATTTTCCACCTATAGGATTTCCGCATTTGCTAAAGTTGTAGTAAGGGCAGCTTCTTCACAGTGCTCCCTCTGGGAAATATCACATTCAGCAATTCCTGAATTACAGTTTCTAATTATATTTTCATACTGTAATGCTGTCTGAAATGCAAATTTGATGACAGAATAATTCAATCCATATAAAATAATTACAAAATTACTGTTTCTCAACCCTCAACTCATACTCCCTGCTATTTAAGAAGATAAATTTAACAGCAGCAAAAGTACAGCCAAAACATAGTCTATTTTTTAAACTGTTATCTGGCTGTACAGATTTTGGCTCACCATAGAAGATTATTTCTAAAATATGACTACCAAAAACATTGCAGGATTTTTGCTGCTTTAGCTTGGAACCAACAGCCAGGTCAACTTTTATTTTGCATTCAGAGTACCCTACATATGTCATCTGGGTTTAATTGAAAAAACAACTGTTGGTTAAAATGTCAAATCTCTACTGCAGATCAGCTATCATTTAAACCAGTTGTTCCTAATGTTGATGCAGACATTAAATTAGCACAATGTAATGATTTTTAGCAGAGTGGGAACCAATTTCTGCAATAAGTAATTTAAGATCCTGAAACTCCATACTGAAGCATCAGTTCCCACTGACAACTGCCACCCTCTACAGAGGATTTTATTCCCCCCATGAATATTGCCTCAGCAGTAGCTAGGACCTTTAAAAAGACAGCAGAAATTGCATTCTGTTTGAAAAAATTCAAGGAGTAGTGTTCCGCACTGCAAGGGGTTTTTAGGTTTTATTATGATTCTGGCCTAAATTTAGATTGTCATTGCCCATCAACTCAACTAGATCAAGGTAGAGCACACTGAGTGTGTTATTATTATGAGGCTAGAGGCATCAACAGCTCACATCTGTTTTTGATTTCCCTGCTGTATCCAGTTGTGTGAGAAGTGACTTGAGGAGATCTCAGACGTGACTTTAGCCAAGGTCTTTCCTAAGGTGAAGCGCTCCAGTTCCTCGGGAATTGTTGGTCTGCTCGCCCTTCGCCGTGGACAAGGAGACTGCAGGAAGAGATCATCCCTTCATCATGTGTGTGCAAAGGGGGTGACATTTGCAAATGACATGAAGGCTGATGGGAAGTAGGAGGGTCAGTCTAGACTCCCTAAAAGAAGGTGGAGTGTTGCCAAACCCATGTGCATCTCACATTTTTAATGACATTTTATGTCAGAGGATTTCAAGCCCAAGTAAGCTGGCAGTGTCAGTTGTGCCGTCGGGCAGAAGGTGAAGGATGGGCTGCAGCCACCTTCCCCTCTTGGTGGTGGGAAGGAACCTACAGGCTGTTTGCTCTTTTCTCACGGTGGGTGGAAGCATGGCAGCTCAGAGATGGTGGGATGCTTAGCATTACATTGCCTGGCAGCTTCACACGCTGCCAAGGTAAACCCGAGTGCTTGTCCAAAGGGTTTGCTACAGACCTGCCCAGTGACAATAAGAGCATGAAATCATCAAGCAGAGGCACATAGCCTCAGGATGACTCTCACATACCATTCCCTTTCCTCCTGTGTCACCTCCAGTTGCAGACTCTGGCACCGCCTGTGAGCTGCCTGCCTGCCTGCAACTCATTCCCATCTCTGGGGCAAAATGGGTGGAGCCAGGTGATAGGATGCCCAAAGCCCCCAAAGACTCATCAAGAGGGGACAGAGCTGTCACTCTGCCAGGCAGGACGCATTCCTGTGCAACCTCAGAGGCACTTACCAGCTTCCCCTATAACATTGCCTCTCAGACCTCTTGCAACAGCATGTACAGGACCCTTCTGCTAAAATGTGAAGCAGTTTACCATCCTTTGCTCTAAGGTCAAGTTAGAGCCTGTTCAAGACTGCCTCAGTATCACTAAAGAAAGATATCTCTATTCCATCTGGAGATGAGGAAGGTATTTTAAAGACATTTCTAATGAATAGGTCTTGAGCAAAAGTTGCATCAATTATTTTTCCCCTTACAGGTGGTTTCAAGGCATCAAATGCTACAGGACACTGTATTCAAGCCTAAATGAATGAGCATAAGCCTCAGCCCACACTGAGCATTATCACCCAAGTCCAGTCTGGGAGGTGATGGCAGCTACACATGGAGTCAAATCCTGCAGACGTGGGGGTGAATGACTTCTCTTGAATGGCAGGTGCCACTCAGCTCAAATCTGTCCCCATACTCCATACCTTGGTCCCTCTGCAGACCTACCCCAGCAGTACAAGCTGGTGAACAAGCAGACCTCAGAGGTTGGTGGGCTGTACAAACCACCTCCCTGTCCTCCCCTCCTAGCCCACCTCTACAGTCTGGGGAACTCATGCGCAGATGGAGGGGGATGAATGTCATGGGCTGAACCACAGCTCCCCACAGCAGCTGAGCCCAGCTCAGCCCAGGTGGGTCACCGGGCAGGGACACCGAGAGCCCACTCACCCCCACGGCAAGGCTGGGCAGGGGGTGCCAACACCTCCAATGCTGCGAGGCTCCTGCAAACCTGGGTCAAACTCACCTGTGAGGAGCCAGGCGAGGGTCCCCATGCACTGGTGCAGTGGCATCAGGTGAAGAATTTAATAAAGACAATTTGAAATATTTCAGCCCCCCGACAATAAAATGTCTTATGGCATCAGTTGAATTGGAAAGGACTGATGAGGTAACACCAAGTGAAATGGTTTAGATGTTTCAGACGTTTCAGGCGGTTTAGATGTTTCAGATGATTCCGACGTTTCAGCATTTATCCTTGTTCTCTGCTAAGAATGCCAAATGCAGTGAAATCCAGAGCACTAAGCCATAACTTCCTTAGAGAAGTGCCTTCAGTTTTAATGTCTGTCTTGGCTTTCTTTCTGAAACAATTACTTATGCTGCATTTGATAATATTAGAATAATTTTTATAGATTTTTTTTTTTAATCTTTTACTGCTCTGTGTTTTAAATTGTTTTGTAGCTCCACATCGTTTTAGACCAGCAGCTGCTTTGGAGAATCATTACCATTATCAATAAACCCTTTGAACTTTGGGAGGAAGGGAACAGGAGTATATAATTAGAGAAGATAAGAAAGATCTAACATACTTTTCCAGGAAACAACGCACATGATGCTTCAGCTGTAATCTGTTCTTAAAACAAATCTATATGTTCCCACACAAACAAACTCAGCCTGTGGCACTAAACTTCAGGAGCTCTGGGATATCCTTCCCCACAACAGCCACCTCGGAGTAAGTGCAATACAGAAACAGACTCAAACTCCCTCTTGTTTTTACAAACAGACTCAAATAGCATTTCATTTTTCAATCACTGTGAAATCACTGATTGAAAAATCATGCTGCTCATCTGCAGTTCTTTTTTTAGCTATTCTAACTGATCTCAATGCACAACAGAAAAAAAAAAAAGAAAAAAGAGAGAGAAAAAAACAAGCCCTGTGTATGTGTGCTTGTGAGAAAAAGGGTAAAAGCCTGTGTTACAGCAATGCTGCTCTCTTGGCATATTTCAGATAATTTTTCACGAAGGTTTTGATTCTTTCCTCTGTAAATACTCCACAGTCAAGAGTGCCGCGTGCCCCTGGAGAGGGGCAGAAAGCCCGGGGAGCGCGCAGGGTGCGGGGACTCCGCGTGAACAAAGATGATTTAAATGCTCGAACTTGGAGAGTTGGATTTTAAGCTGCTCCTGGCTGCATTGACTGCTGGCTTCCCCCTCACTGGACGCACTGGGTACAAACCCGCCTGAACCGCGCAGAATTAAAAACCAACAAATTCCAACAGAGGTATAAAAACCACAATGCCTAAACATCATTTCTTTTAACTCCCGAACGCATTAGCCTAGGATTACTCACGTTCATTTATATTCCTAAAGTGTCAAATGAGAACGATATCATTTTATTCTCCTTTCATGGATCATTAATCTATATTTAACTCCGTTTTGCCATCTACACACAGAATTAGTAACTGGAAGCTGCTTTGCATTTATCTGATAGTGCTGGGCTTGTTCATCAAGGCAAACTTCCAGCCAAAACAAACAAGTGAAAAAAAAAAATCAGTCACTGATAGAAGCCGCTTTCTATTCTATTTTTTTTTTAAGGAAAATAATCCAAACCTGATGAGAACATAAAGCAAATGGTTACCTCACACTGCAGAAATGCAAGTTTTTAATAGTCCATGCTCCGGCAGCCCCTGGGATTCAGCAGCGGCGGCGGCGGTGGCGGCGGGGATGGCTCCAGCATCCACCGGGTTCTCACACGGCTTTGACTGCGCGGCCGGGACCGCAGGCTCAGCCTCCAGCTGACGTCAAGGCGGCCGTCACATGGCCCGGCGCCGGCCCAGGGAGCACTGGTTGTCCTGGCAACGCCAGCACTGCTCCGAAATTATTTCAATAGGTCATCTGTCATACTGCGCGCACACTGGAGCCATCACGGGCGCCCGGACAACCCAAACACCGCGGGCTGGCTGGAGCTGGCTGCGCCGGGGGCTGGTCCCACCGCCGGCTCCCTCTTAACCCTGTCCCTGTAGGCAAACGGGCCGCTCTTCCTCTTCCTCCTGCATCCCCAACCTCCGGCAGAAAAAAAGATATTCTACACCTGGTTTGCTCAAGCAAAGGGGCACGAAAGCTGCCCTCCGAGGGTGCTGGGGCACCTCAGTGACAAGCTGGCTAGCTAAAATTAGGGTCTTTCTAAATGACACATAGCTGAAGTTTTATTCATAGCCACAGTGACACATGCTTGGTTACCCACACTCTGCCCGGATTCGGGCGAGGCAGCAGTGGTCCTGCTGTAGTGATGAGGGCAGCAGCCGTGCAGGCTGCGGGCTGGCCCCCAGAGCTGCCTGGCCAGCTCAGCCTCGTGCCCCTTAGTCTCGGTGTCTGGTCCCTCTGCTAGCCTGCACGGGATGCTTCTCCAGCTGCTCCCAGCAAAACATCACGGGAAGGGGGACAAAGCAGCGCATGCTTCCATCTGATTCTGACTCACCTGTGCAGCCTTCTCCTGCAGGAAGGGACACAACACCATCTCAAATTTCCTTGTAACTCTAGCTACAATCCACTCCTTTCTCCAAATTACCTTTTTTTCTCTCTCTTCACCTTACCAGAGCCCCACAACACATGCATGCGCCAGGAGTGCAACACAGAAGATGCTGGAGAAGGAAAAGACTTTCAACTGTGAGAAGCAGGGAGGAAAGACAAAGTGTCAGCAACAAGAAAATGCTTCTGAGCTCATCAGGTCTGGATGAGTGGACAGTGAGGTGAAAAGAAAACTGTCTGAACAGCAGATCTCAGAAGGCTGTGGTCAGCAACACAGAGTCTAGTTGGAGGCCTCTAGCTCATGGTGTTCCCCAAGGCTCAATACTGTGTCCACTATCATCTAACTTATCCATCAATAACTTGGATGAAAGGGGCAGACACCTCCCTCAGCAAGTTCACTGATGGCACAAAGCTGGGAGGAGCAGCTGATACCCCAGAGGGCCGTGCAGCCCTTCAGAAGGACCTGGGCAGGCTGGAGAGATGGGCAGAGAACCATCTGAAACTCAACAAAGGTGAATGCAGATCTTGCACCTGTTGAGGAACCCCAGGGACCACCAGTACAGGATGGGGGCTGACCTGCTGGGAAGCAGCTCTGCAGAGAAGGTCTTGGTGGACAACAAAATGTCCATGAGTCAGCAGTGTGCCCTCCTGGCCAAGAACGCCAAAGGTATCCTGGGGTGATAGGAAGAGTGTGGCCAGCAGGTCAAATGAGGTGATCCTGCCCCTGTACTCAGCTCTAGTGGGGCCACATCTGGAGTTCTCTGTGCAGTTCTGGGCTCTTCAGTGCAAGAGAGACATGAAACTCCTGGAGTGGGTCCAATGAAGGGGTACAAAGATGATTAGGGGACTGGAACACCTCAGTTTTGAGGAATGGCTGAGGGAGCTGGGCCTGTATTGCCTGAAGAAAGGAAGACTGAGAGGGAACCTTATCAATATCTATCAGTATCTGAAGGGAGGGCATCAAAAGGATGCAGCCAGGCTCTTCCTGGTGGTGCCAGGTGATAGGACAAGAGGCAATGGCAGAAACTGCTGCATAGAAAGTTCCATCTGAACATGAGGAAAAGCTTCTTTACTCTGAGGGTGACAGAGCACTGCAACAGGCTGCCCAGAAAGATTGTGGAGTCTCATTCTCTGCAGTTATTCAAAAACTTTTTGGACACAATCCTGAGTAATATGTTCTGGGGAGCCCTGCTTGAGCAGGGAGGGTGAACTAGATGACCTTCAGTGGTCCCTTCTAATCACTCTGTGAGCCTGGGATCACCAACAGCCAGCGCTGGTTTACACAGCATTTAGTGAGTAGGGCATCTCCAGCACAGTTTACCAACAGCCTCTCCAGCACCGGCACTGCATTGGAGCTTTCTCGGGCAGGTGGTATTAGGGGGCAAAGCCCTCTGAGATCCTGAGCTGCCCCCTGGGCCTCAGTGCAAAGCAGTGAAGAGGGCTCAGAGTTATTACAATAGAATAAGGCAGCCCCCACTGTCTAAAACTCGTGCCATAAAAAGAAGATATTCACAATTAGCTGGGAAACCTGTGACTGTTTAACAAAACAAGAATAATGTGATGAATTTTAAAAACCCACTGATTACTACATGTGTTGCACATAATCCCACATATTAATCCAATATAGAAGGCTGACACTTCATGTCAACACCCACCAATAAAATTGTATCATAACTTACAGATGTATTCTTTCACTTAATGGCAATGTTTGTACAATACTACATAAAATTTGGGTTTGCAGTTTAAAAAGATATCTCTCAACACTGTGTAGTGCATTCCTTTCTATTGGTCTGACAAAAATGCATGCACCTGAGAGATTTTTATGGTTCTTAATTCTTATAAAAGCCTTTTCACAAAAGGGGACAATACAATACATGCATTTCGATGGTTACAAAACATTCAAAAAAAAACCATTTTGCTGATTCCCTAAAGAGCTGGCAGAGACAGCCAGGCAGGATCATAGAATCAGAATGGTTCTGGTTCAAAGGCCTTAAAGATCAGCTACTTTCAATCCCTCTGCCATGGGCAGGGATAACTTTCACTAGATCAGGTTGCCCAAAGCCCCATCCAGCCTGACCTTGAACATTTCCAGGGATGGGACACCCACCACTTCTCTTCTTCTTCACAGGGCAACCTGTTTCAGTGTCTCACTATCCTCACAGAGAATAATTTCTTCCTAATATCTAATCTCAGTCTGCACTCTTTCAGTTTAAAGCCACTACCCCTTGTCCTGTCACTACATGTCCTTGTAAAAAGTCCCTCTCCATCTTTTTTGTAAATCCCTTTGTGTACTGGAAGGCTGCTCTACAGTCCCCCCAGATCCTTCTCTTCTCCAGGCTGAAGAACCCCAACTCTCACAGACCCTCAAGGACCTGCACCTGCTCTGTTTCTGTGTAAATCTGGTCCTCCACTCCTGCAGACAAGTGTGTATGCAGAGCACCTTTGTCCTCCAGCATAAAAATAGCCCTTTCACTCACATTTACAGGATATTTCTGTTGCAGTACAAGAGCTTGGAGGAGTTTTTAAACCATGCACAGTGTTTATAAGAGGGTACTAATTATATGTTGAAAGGGTTATAATTTTCAGCCAGCTAAAAGATACTAAGCAAAAGAGACCAATGCTCTGAAGAATATATTAGAATGGCAGTGCAGGTTTGGATGTTCCCAGTTCCTAAGGCTTGGCTGAAGTTTTCCTGCACCTCCCCAGTGATGTGGCTCCTCCACAGGGATATTTTCTGAATTGCTGACTGAATCCCTACTTCTCAGTGTAACTGTCAAAGCTTTCCAGGACTAGAGGCAAGGGAGACTTACACCATGCAGACAGATGCAGAAATGAAAGCAACAGCATCTGTCCCTCAGAAAGCTGAAGTATCCTGCAAGAAGTGGCAGAAAAACCTATATTCCCTGTATTAACTTAACGTTTCCATTATAAAACCCCTGACATAAAACCAGCTTCCTCTATAGTTTCAATCAACCAAGTAAGCTCAAAGCAATGAGATGTGGACATTGACAGGAAAAATACAAAACAGATATTTTATGCAGAGAAGGACTTGTGAGTGATGGCTGATAAAGAACTCAACATGAGCTGGCAGTCTAGAAAGCTTAGAGTAGCTTAGTTTAGTTTAGTTTAGAAAGCTTAGGTTTTTTTAAAGTTTTTTTTTAGTTTAGTTTAGTTTAGTAAGTTTAGTTTTAGCTGGCAGCCCAGAAAGCCAACTGAATCCAGGGCTGCATCAAAAGGAGCAAATTAGAAGAGAAATAAGGGGATTTAACAATCACCTACTTGAAGTGCAACGAGGGAAAGTGTAGGATTTTGCACCTGGGATGGGGTGTAGAGAGGATGTAGAGACAGACTGGGGAAAGAGAGGCTGGAAAGCAGCACCACAGAAAGGGACCTGGGGGTCCTGGTCGATGGAAGGTTGAATATGAGTCAGCACTGGATGATATTTGGGGTTCCTTCCTACCCTTAACATTCTACAAATTAAAATCTGAAGCCTGCTGAGAAGCAAATGCATTGCATCCACCTGGGACCATGATACACAGGCACTCCTCCTGCTGCAAGAACACGATGCCTCCTGGGGAGAAGTTTCTGTTGTGCATTTGGGAGCATCTCTGTCCCTCCCACCCCTCAAGTCTGGGGCCCATGGAGAGCAGTACGAAGGAACAGGGGCTGGCTCCTTCATCTTTAGATGATGGACAGTCTGCCAGAACTTCACTGACTGCAGCAAAGTGAGTTGTATGTATCATAATACACACACTGATATCTCAAACACCTAAACCTAGGACACACATGTATCAGGAGCTATGTAGTAATTTACACACAAATGCAGTACTACAAGGTAGGGCACCATCCAGCTTTCCCCCCTGCACTTCTTTTGTCTCTACAGAGCTAACAATAGATAACATTTGTTTGCCCATTAAATGGAAGACATGCAGGGAGCAGAAACTCTATATGGGTTGCTCTTTGAACCCAAAAGACCAGATCTACCCTGGCGTCAATCCCTGCTCTCAGGAAGGAGCCACATCCATGCAAGCAGCTGAGAATCTACTCTTGGCTTTCCTCTTATCAAAACAATGCCTAGAAAGTGTTTCATCTTGGAATCTTCCCTCGAACATCCACTACTTTTTACTGTTTTTAAAAATAAAAGGAAGGAAAAAGGCAAGTAGGCATGATTTTGAGGTAATAAATATAAAGAACAAACCACATGTGTTTTGCTGGCCTCTGCAGCTTGCTGTTTGAAAGAGTGGCTAATGTTTCCATTGGCATTGGTTACATAGATAAAAAAGAGACAGAAACAGGGCTCAGCAAACTTGTCATGTTGACTTTTGCTCTTGTAGAAAAACAGCATGGAAAAAAACCCACAGGAAAAGACATTTTAGTTTTGATACAGCTGTCATGGCACTACCAGCACAGGGGGTTTTGAAACAAAAACAAGAAGAGAAAGTGGTTCAGCCCACCCTGTTCACTGATGGTGACTCAGTGAAAGAGTTATTGTTTGAGTCAAATCAGGTGGAAGATGGTTTCCCAGGAATGCAGCACTGTAAGAAGATCCTACACTCTCCATATATCTGTCATGACTCTTTACTGCCACTAATTCCTGTTCCCAGGGAGGGTGAAAGATTCTGCTTTCCAAAGCAGTAATTTTTGTTTCCTGTAGTGCACCAGTGGCTGTGGGGAGGCCCCTAGCACCCTTCCTAAAGGTGAGAAGAGCCCCCAGACTGAAGGGAGACTCTGCGAGGGTGTAAGCATCAGCAGCAAGGACCTGGTCCCAGCAAAGGCCTCTGATGGCTGCTGCTGAGGGGTGGAAAAGCTCTTGCAGTGTGGTTTGCCTTTTTGTGACATATTTTGTAGAAAGGATCAATTGGTCTTCAACAACTTTTCTTGCATTTGAGCCTAAATGATGCCATCATCTATCCTTATGCAGTATTGCACTGATTGTTTTTACTGCTGAGATATGCAACAGCTTCTTTTAAAAGTTTTGCTTGCACCTGCTTCCTCAGAGGAACTGATAATTTTTGGGGCTTGTGCATCCCTCCTGCATCTCCTCCCCTATGCCAGTGTCTCTACATCCTCTCCTTTCTTGACTTATTCTCCTGCATTTCCCTTGCAATGCCCTCACCTTCACTCTGGGAAACTCCCTCACCTTCACTTTAGATGGGAAAAGCATCTTGAACCATGAGTAAGACAAAACTCACTTTCGGCCACCTTGCACATCTTCCAGGACAACATCTACTCCAGCGGCTAAAAGGAGCCAGGACCCAATTCCTGGCCCAGAGATCAGATGTCATAGCACCACTGAAGCCTGCAGTGACAAACCTCTCCCCCAAGAGGGTGGCCTCATCCCTTTCCTCCTGTTGTGAATGACCTCAAGCCTCTGCTCTTCCCTAAACCACAGCCAGGAGAGTGAGAGGAGTTGGGGTTGGCTACCACAACAGTCATTTAGCATCTGAGCAGTAGCAAGTGTGCCAGATTGAAATCACCCTTGTAGGAATCCCATCTCACTGGCACAGAAACACCAGGAGACCAGCTCAAAAACTTAAGAGACTAGATAAAAAATGAAATATTCTTAGCTGGAAAAAAATCCCATCATCTGGCAATCACAGTCAGTGCCTCCTAAGGGACCAGCCAGAAGACTGATTTTGCTGCTGAATGTGGATGCTTTCCATTCATTGATATACTTCAGTTGTGTGTCCTTATCTAGGGGCCAAACTGAAAGAAAACAAGAAAAAGTAATTTGAATTAATCAAGAATTGATTACGTGGCAACATGCAGGGAAAAAAATGCACTTTGGATCAAAGAAAGCATTTAGGGCATTTTAAAACAAGCCAAGGATATTTGGAAACAAAGATCTTCATCTACACTGGCACTTCAGCAAAGACCTGTGTGGGCAGGAGGGGCCACCATTGCTTGTCCTGCTGGTAGTCACCCTCCCTCATGCTTGAGGCCTGTTTGGCTGGGAAGCACAGACCACCCCTCTCCTTTCAAACTCTGGTATTTGTATGGTCTAACCTAGCCTAGATCATTTGAACTGAATTTGCTGATTGTTTGCAATACCCAAAAGGAGCACTCTGGAGAATAATTGATTTACCAATTTTTCATTCAGACTGAAATAATATTTCAGGTAGCAAATTACCCCCTGAGCCCTCTTGTTAGGATCTCTGTGGTCTCAGAAAAACATTTTCTAATTGTCTGGCTCTTCTGCATCTCTTCCTTACTGTGTGGAAGTCACATCTGAGCTGCAGAGAAATTAAGATCCTGACCCCAAGTCATCTAAGCACATGGATAACCTTACACTGGCTGGGATGTTACACATGTGCTTAAGTATTTGCTGGATGAGAGCCCAAGTGCCTGACAGCATCGTGGAAACCAGCCGTGCACACAGCGATAGCAGTGCAGAAAAACAAAGAAACAAGATAGAAATACCCTTGTCCTCCCAAAGAAGTCTTTCACCAATAAGGAGAATGGAAGAGAAATCAGTAACAGGAATTCAGTCATATGTATTTTAGTCCCACATATATTGAAAGGAACCTTTCCAGTTTTAAAAAAATTTTTTGCAGTGTTAATCACATCTGGAAAATTTCAAATGTTTTTGGTTTTTTCTTGCTTTTCTTTTCCTGTGCTTTCACTCCCTCTCTTTCTTCCCCTTTCACTGAGTTGCTGCTGTCCATTTCTGTGTAGTTAATCTTATCTGAGTAGCTGCTACTATTTAATTTGTAATAGCAAATCACCAGCCACCAGCCTGCAGTTCCACATGGAAATACTCTATCACACTTCTGTTAAATGTACCAGTTTGTGAATAGCCCAATTTATATAACAGTGAATTTCAGCACACCTTTGACATCATGTTTCACTGCCCACCCTCAGGAATGAGAGCAGGATGTTATCCTTCCTTCATGGAGATACAGCGGTACCAGCGCTTCCCATGCCTCTGAAGCCCTTGAGATCATATCAGCCTTTGGCATTGGAAACCTGTTTTCCTCTCCAGCGGATGGTGGTGTTTTGCAGCCCACTCCCAGGAGCCCAGATGGTGCCTGTGTACACCCTTGCAAAGAAGGCTTCTGCCCACACATCTTCCCCAGAAGAACCTGGGGGATGTCGGGCCTTTGGGCCGTGCTGGTCACTGCCAGCCTCCTCCTCACCCAGCTCCAGACTGCCACCCAGACACTATCTAGCCACAAGGAAAATCTCCCCTGGCTTGAACTGGGACACAGTAAACAACTCATTCTTCTTCAATTCCCTGCCAGTCCTGACCTGGACACTTCTGTGTCCCTCCCAGTTACCCAGCACCTCTCCAGCAGCTAATCTCTACTCCTCAGTTCTAGATGGGTAAAGTCTAAATTGCCAGCTTTGCCTGGCTTTTTATCAGTGGGCAGGCAGGGGTCAGAATGGAACAAAAGGTCAGTTCAGCACGCTCTGGAGTTTTGCTCTTCGGAATGCAACTCGCTGTCCTCGTACACATTGTTATACAGCGTCTCTGGCAGGCGCTTCCTTAACTTCTTCCTCCACAGATAACATGGAAAGGTTTCCTAGTGTCAGTAGCTGCTGAAGAGATAGGAATGAAAACATTTTTGGCATCTGTTTTCTGGCTTACACCAAGTGTCTTTGCCCTTTTCTTGATCACATACACTTTTCCCCTTTCTCCTCTTGATATCCAAAAGGTAAGTGGTGATAAATTTGTTATACATTTCCTAAACACAGGAATAAGAGCCAGAGAAACTACCGTGCTCGGACGCAGACCATCCCTACTGCTTCAGCACCCACTTTGTCCAAGCTGAGAGGAAGGACCTAGCCGTGCCTGATCAGCAGCTCCAACAGCAGTGGCCAACTCCATCCCTCTGACATCCCATGTCTCACTTTTGCCTTTTCCAGCACCTGCTGCTGGTGCCTGCCTGTGTCTGTGGCCCTGCTGTGAGCAGGATGGATGTGTGGACACCAGTTAGGCACATACCTGCAGTGCAAGCTCACAGCAACTGCCCAAAGGCAAACACACAAATTTTCATACCGCAGGCTCTGCAGCCGAGCACCGCAACAAGAGGAAAGCACAGAGCAGCAGGAGTGATTACTGCATGGCCAGACATCTGTGGCAGCAACAAAACCAAAAGCTGTCAGTCTCTGGGCAAACAATAGCAGAACACCCTCTCCCTAATCATATTCCACTCCTTCCCCACAAGTGATGACAAACATGGGGTCTATTAGGACTCTGGACACTAAGCCAAATGTTTGAGACCTTTCCAGTCTCCCGTTGGTGTTTTGTGTCTCTCCTGAAACCAGACCTGATGCTGTGGCGTGCTGTCCCCATGTAAAAGCAATCTTGTGTGTAAGGCAGCTCCATGGCTGGACCCCACAGATAAACAGGCAGACATGCTCTGAGCCCAACAGTGCTTTATGTGAACTGGAATGTAAAGGCAGATTCCCACAAATCAATCTTTCCGTTGACTTAGTTGACTCCATGGGTATGCATGCACACGTGGTTTTTCACAGGCAGGTATGAGCTCACTCTGCCCTGGTTTCAATTGACTGGAAACCACATGAGTGTGGTTTACATGGAAAAAGAAATCCACCAAAACCAAGCAAAGAAGTCAGCTACACTTAGACAATATTTGGTTGCTGCAGAGCACAAGTAAGATGGAGCTGACAATTGCCTGCCAGAAACATGTAGAAATACCCTAAGAATGAAAAAAAGCCAACCTTGGAACAGCCAAATTCTGTAAGATCCGGTTACCAATATTGCTGCATTTTTGGCTCCTATTGGTCTTTAACAGGAACAAAGAACTTTGTTGTCCTTTGAGTGAAAGGCCTCATTGCATGAAGTACCTTCCTGTTCCTGGTGGAGATGACCCTATCCAGGCACAACAGATGTCCCTGGACTCCTCACAGAGAGTGAAAACTATGGCTGCTTTCCCACATTATCTCTGAGTGGGACAGTCGCCCAGTTGTGTTAAATCCCAGCAACTAAACTCATCAAAACAAAACAAACCAGAGCAAAAGTGAAGCTGTCACTGACATGAGAGGGACATAACTCCAGCAAACCAGATGACAAGCCACGGCTGGATACTGCAGGTCCAGGCCTCGCCTTCATCCCCTCATTGTTGTCAAGAGCAGCATTTTTCCGCTGTTGTACCCTGTTTTTTCTTCAGGAGGTGAATGCCACCCCAGTTTGAGAATGGCTTTTAGGCTACAAATGCAATAACTTTTTAAGAAGATGCAAAGACAAGACGAATACAGGTAGGTGCAAGAATCTCTGCTCCTGACTCACTGAGTCTGAGCACTGCTGTCACCAGTCCTGCTCAGCCTCCTTTCCCAGGTGGTCACAGACCCTCCCAGGCATGAAGTGGCACCTCTTTGCTCCTTCACAGTCCTTCTCCTTCCCTGCCCTGGTCCCTGGAGACTCATCATGGGGCTGGAGAGCAGAGCCCTGTGCTCTCCAGGGCTGTGCAAGGTGTTACAGATGCATGTTTTATCTGCTTCAGGAAGATTCAAACAGGAGAGTGAAATTTTATTTATGCTGAATTTGATGAAATGTTACCTGAAACTGGTGAAAAAGAGATGGAAATTTTTTTAATGTATTGAATAAGAACCGCCCCAAAACAATGTTAACTTTGCAAATGAAACTCACCCAAGTACTTAAGTGCTGCAAGCCAGCCCAGCAAGACAAGAACAAAGACAGAGAAGAGTTATTATGTAGAGAAAGGGTGACATCCAAGTTAAAGATGATCTGGGTATAGTCCCAAAACAAATTTAATCCTTAATCTCAATCTGTAGTACAACAGGACAATGAACAGAGGGGCAAAGATAGGGTAGCTAATCAGACTTGGAGTATGGGAAGGAATATTACCAATGGAATAACATTTGAAGACTTCTAATCTGTTTGAATCAAAAGGCCAGATGATCTGTATCTAAGAATCAAAGAATAATGAAAGACCTGGCAAACTAAACAGTAAGTCTGGCAGCAAGTGTTTCCAACAAATATTTCTAGTTCAGGCTGTCTCTAATCAAAGGACTGCTTACAAATATGGGTCCCTTTATCTGGTCTATGTAGCATAAAAATCATAAAGTCAGATTTTAAGGGAGGAGCAAAGAGGAAGAGAATACAAGCCCATATCTTTATGAAACAGATGCATTCATCTTAGCCAATATCTGCTTTTGATAAAAGGATTTTACTGGCCAAAGGAAATGTTATTTACCTAGACTCTGCTAAACCACCCAGCATGGTACAATATGGGTAAGTATTAGAGAAAACAGTTTATGCAAGCTACAAGGACTGTAAGGTGAGGAGGAACTGGCCAGTGGACAACTTCCTGAACCTGGAGCAGGCTGGCAGGTGGGTGATGGCAGAGCTCCTCAAGGGTGGAGCCTGGGAGTGCTCTAATTTATAATGGCATAAAAAGCAATATTTTGCTTGTGAAATATGGTGACGAAGATGTTGCCTACATGCAAGATGATCACAGTGGCAGAGGATGGACAGACAAAAACTAGGAAGGGGCAGAGATGCTTGAGGAATGGGAAGCTACCTGGCTGGAGGAAACAAAGCTAGTTCTCAGCTCTGTTCCCTTCATCTCTGATCAGACTGGATGAGCTAAAAAACATTTTGCAAAAAGGTATGGAGGGTATGGAGCAGTGGCCATCACTGTTTCCTAAAGCACATCCTGCTTATCCCACGGACACTCCCCTGAGGACACAAGGGAGGCAATGACATATTTCCCCTTTTACCCTACTGCTGGGTTGGTTAGACTTGACTCAAAACATTCCTTTTCAAGATATATGTTTGGCAAAGAGCAGTGACCCCTTGAAACGACAGTCCACAATAAAAAGGAGACATAGTTCAAGCATTTTATTTCTTTTAACTGTCTGCATATTTGTCTGCATCTCTTTTGAATTGTTTTACCAAAAGGTACATCTGTTCTGGAAAAAAGGCACGAGTCATTCCTAAAAGGCAAAAAAAAAAGCAAGTTCCACTATGCTGGTAGTTAGTCACCATTTTGAACTGTTGTCACACAACTTTTCATAACTAGGCAATGCAAAAACAAAAACAATTTAAAATAAGCCTGGATTTATCTCTTGGAAATTCTCTGTTGGAAAATGAATTGGATGAGGGAGATTTTCACATTGCCAAAGGGTAATTTTTAGAGGATTTTAAGGTCTTTGGTGGATTTGCAACAACGAACATAAAGCAGTTAAACTGTGGGTGCACAGTAAATGGTATTTACACAACAGAGAAAGTGCCACCATGACACTGACAGGACAGGACTAGATCAAGGTAGCTGACCAAAAGA
Organism: Ploceus nigricollis; assembly: GCA_013399945.1. Taxonomy (NCBI): domain Eukaryota; kingdom Metazoa; phylum Chordata; class Aves; order Passeriformes; family Ploceidae; genus Ploceus; species Ploceus nigricollis. Next base: position 693,141 of record VXBC01007375.1, read on the forward strand.
AAGGGAGTAGGCCAAAATGAAGGGGAAAAGTTATTGCCTTGTCTTATCATGAGCATTGCCTTTCATTTTTGAAACAGCAAGCAAAATAAGCCAGTAGATATACATCTAAAATTAAAATAATGCTAGGAAGGGCAACAGTGGAAGCTTCTAGGATAAGCAGGAACTGATTCCTACTACTGGTTGAAATAAATCTATTTTGCTGTGAAAGGGGGCAAAGGGAATACCTAGTTTCCTCTAGAGTTGTGTTTATGGCCTCTATGCTCCCTACCACAGTGACCCCAGACCTGCTCTATGTCCCTTATAATTCTTCACTACAAGGGTCCCAAGCCTCCTTCACACCTGCAGGCAGCTCCAGAATCCTTCCAGTTCTTCCATTTTGTTTCTGAGCTACCTCTGTGGGGCACTCAGCTCACCCCCAGTGTCCCTAGGCCAGCCATGCTCTGCCTTAGCCTCCTGCTACTCCACATCAGTGGTTTTGGACATGGACATGGATAATGGTAGTAATGGTAGGTTTTGTCACATGCTGCACGGCTGGTTTAGCAGGATGACTGAACTGATTAAATTGCATAAAGAAGGCCTGAAATGTCTCTGGATATCATTGGGTGGAAGACTGTTAATTTTTATTTATTTTAATAAGCTATTAGTTTTCACAAAATACAGAGGAACTTGTATTTTCAGGGCAGATTTCCCCAGAAGGAGACTTCTGCCAGTCTGACTGGATTTGGGCAGTGGTTTCAAAAGCTGTTTGGGGGGCACAGTGAGACAAGAGATTAAGACATCTGGAAGAGATGGTTCAGAGTACAGACCCTACAAGTCAGACCCTGATTTCAGTAAATGAATTATATCAGAGGTTAGTAGTAAAGTCTCAGCGATATTTATGAGGCACTTCTTTATATGAACAAGCCTGAAACATTTGGAAACTATTTGTTTTTTTCAGACACAGACTGCTTAGTTCATCGTAGTAAGAGACAGAATTTGGACCGAGAAGCATGGAAATGCATCCAGAGTCAGACTGTAACAAATGTTTCAGGCCAACTCCACTGTGCTGATACACTTAACAAGTTCAGGAGACTGAGAGTTATTTTCAGCAGGTGTGTGACCAGCACTGCAGGCATCACAAACATACTGGGACAGGCAGGTCTGGCATTCCCCTCCCAGTGGCCTTGACCCTACTGAAAGTTTACCTACACTGCAAAGCACTGGATATCTAGTTCTAGTTCTAGTTCTAGTTCTAGTTCTAGTTCTAGTTCTAGTTCTAGTTCTTTCTATTTTTTCTATTTCTAATCATCCCACCATACCTTTTAAAACCCTGCCTTGCTATTATTTTGAGTACTAATCAGAAGTGGACCTGTATCTTTTCCAACAAGAAGCAAGCCCAGCCTGGCCCAGCACTCAAGATCATTGCATCAGTGGTGGGAAATGAGTGAGTCCCCCTGCCCAGGTCTCTGACCAGTCTATTCCTTCACCCAGAGGTCAGTACTCAAATATGAAGAATGGCCTACTGCACCCTGGGGAGGTCCCATATCCTGAATCAGCCACTGTGTGAAAGGGTCCTGCACAACCTTTAGCTGCTTTGCCGTACAGTGTCTCCTCTTTAAATATGAAAAGTCAAGATTTAGGTTAAATGCTGAGAATATTTTATAAATTTATATCAGATTAACACCTGTCAGGAGCAGGCATGTACTGCCAATATCAGCTGACTGTGAGGACGGGGATGGAGAGCTGGGCTGTGGCAGAGAACTGGGAGGTGGGATGCCCAGGATGAGCAGCCAGGAGAAGCAGGAGGAGGAAAAAGCAGAGAAAGAGGGTGATCCAAGTTTGCTAAGGAAAGTCCTGCTCCAGCGGGGATCATGGTATCAGAGAGAGTGCCTGGTTGGGGGTGGTTTTCAAAAGCTGGCTCAAGATGTGGAAGCACTTTTTTTCTCACTCGGCCTGTGTTGGCACACAAAAGCACTTCTGGTGCATTCAGGCACTGACACCATGATTTGAGAACCTGGTTTCACATATTTGCAGCCCTTCAGGAGACACATCCTGCTACTTGTGCCTGTTCACACTTCTGCTGGTGCTGCCAGTGCGGCTCAGGAGAGCTGTCCCCAGCAGCCTCCCTTAATCTGCTGTCTGAGCACTTAATTGCTGGCTTACAGCAGTGCTTGGGGCGGGAGTGGCAGGAGCCTACAAAGGTTTTCCAGCCACTGCCAGCTGCCCTGCAAGATGCCCAGTCTCATGTCTGCTTATTTTATATCATTTAGCAGGCTGGGAACAGCCCCTACTTGAGCAGTGAGGACCAAACCTCTTAATTACCATAAAGTGAGAAGCTGGGAAACTGGATGGCAATGAGGAGCATAGTGCCAGGGCTCCCCCCAGAGCTACCCCTCCCCCTTATCCATGGAGCTGGGAACACAACCAGCCTCACACCTCGCAATAATATGAGTAAAAACAGCTTTAAAATCTTGCAAGTGTCAGAACTATTGCACTGTAATGCCTAATCCTGCAGTCCCTGCAGCCAGCGTCAGTCTTTCCAGTGATACTAAAAGTTGTTGGACAAGGGCCTAAGTGACTAACAAGTACAATATTTGAAATAGAGGTGTGGGGCATATTTGCAGCAATATGAAGAGAACCCTCGTTCAATCTCTATTCAGTAATTAACTTTAAAATATGTCTATTGTCACTAAGTGTTCAAACAAGCTGAGTCTGTAGTAGAAAACCAAAACTGTCCCATTTATGAGCCAGAAAAGTTTATCTGAATGCAGGTGAGGCATGCAGAGGAAAGGAAAGAAATATTTCTGCAAATACATTCAAATAAAAAGAAATAAATTGTTGTGAACATAAGAGAGGCTGTGCAAAGTCAGAGCATGTGTAATGAGAAATCCTATTAAAAATCCTGAATTTGAAATCCCTTCAGTCTAGAACCACCATAACTTAGATTTTTTTTTCAAGACCTTCAAGTGTCCGAGCTCCCCAATAATAGTCTGAAATTAGTTTTAATTATATGAGTATATAACCTTGTAACTATATACAATATGCTTAATCACAGCTAAGCAAGGTGCCTCAGCCCCTGGTACAGTCACAGAGGAGAGGAAGGTGCCTGCAGGGAGTGGTTTGTCCCTTTCCAGTGAAGTTAAAAGCATTTTGACTTAATTGGTGCCCTGTGTATGCCACAAGACACACAGAAACCAGTATGAGGTCACCAGGGCCTTCAGAATGACGCCTGTCCCCTGCAATGAGCACAGCCATTCAGGGGGCTGGTGGCCGCAGGGCAGATGATGGCTGTGACAAAGGAGATGTCATCCGTGAATTGGTGGTCTCTGAGGCTGAAGATTGTGGTCTTCTTTAGGATTGAACTCTTGACCTTTTCTCCTCTGCGCATGTGCTTTTGGTCCTTTGGTGCCTATCTGAGTACGTCTGTCAGTCTTGATAAGGTTGGAGACAGAGGAGCCCCTTTATCTGGGTTCTTTGCATCTCCTGGTCTTCTCTGGCATTGTCCTTTATGCAAGAAGCTTCAGAGATTTGCATTTTCCTATGCCTTTTGTACCATGGCAGAGGTTTCTCAAGGAAAAGGTTAAAATTCAACACATAATTCTACAAGCTAAAATATAAATGTTTAATTAATTTTGTTAATTTAAGTGAACTCCAAAAATCTCTATTTCAGTAGAACATGGTTGTGTTTTCACTGGGTCTTTATGACTGAACAGGCACCACATCTTCTGTATTTGAGAGCAATCCCTGCTTTCTGCACTGACTACAATTTGAAAGCTTCTGGAGACCGTTTTAAAGGCTCTGACTTACACTGTCAGAGTAAGTCAGTGTACTGACTCCTGCAGCATCAGGTTACCAGCAGTATCTCACCAGGCAGCAAAGACCTATGAGCTCTCCCCAAGAAAAATTAGAGCACTGTAACCCTGCGTGAAGCTGCATGAGGACATCAGGAACTGGAGCTGTAGCTCTCACCTATGAACTCTCACACAGTTTTCAAATCCTAAACTTGTTACTCTTGTATTTCCTAGAAGCTGGCATCCCTGTACTTCTTCTGAGCAGACAAGGACAGGAGGGAGATGAATACAAATTTCCTCCTGGTTTTTTCATGAGGAATTAAACAAAGAATTTTAATGTGCTGGTCAACAAACAGTCAGATCTCTACAAATAGCCAATTCTAAAGATTTCTATTATCTTGGAGTATTTAAAGATCAACTGGGCATAGAATATATAAATTATCTATATTGTTTAGTCAACATATATTTTATTCATTTCCTGGGATTGGTGATGAGGGTTCACAAGTGCAAGCCCCATGCCCCAGTTTTCCCAGGCCTTTGAGCTGCTCCTGTACCAGCAGAGCTCTGAGAGAGTCAGGAAAAGGGGAGCAGGCCCAGAAGAGAAGAAGGGTTTGTGTGACAGCTCCTGAGCCAGGACGTCTCAGTACCCGTGTGCTCGCAGACAGAAAATCCATCCATCCAGACAGAGATGGACCAAACTGGGCAGACAGAAGTTCCAGGACCTCCACTTTTCTGCAGTCAGCCTCTGCCCACCTCGATGGAGTGGCTGTCAGGACAAGAACAAGACTGAAGCCGTTCATGGAGATGAGCCCATGTTGTCTGAGCACCAGATGCTCAGTGGGGCCCACAGGGGTCCATGAGGCCTCTGGCAATGCACGTTCACCTGGCACAATTGGCTGTGCAAATGCAAAATCTCAGATGCTGGTGTACCTCCAGCATCTTCCAGACTGGGGCAGCCCAAGAGTAGTCTGGAGAACCTAAACTGTGGATTCAGGTGCTCACTTCCCAGCTAGGGACTACTTCAAATGTCTAATTTCATGGGTTTGGACCTTGGTTTTAATAAAAGAAATTCTGCCCTAGAGAGAGCATAAAGAAGATAATGCTAGTGAGGCAGGGACTGAGGCTGCCTGCTCTATGCTCCAAGGCTCTCCCTGTCTCCAGGGAGAATCCACCAGTCCTCAGTTTGTCACTCCTGCCTGTCCCTAAAGCACACAAACCCAAACCTTGGCCTCACGCTATAGGTACTTCCGTACCCAGAAAGGCACTTCTTCCTTCACCCAGGTTCATACTTGCCTGGATGAACAATGACTCCTCACCTCTTGCCTTTCCATGAGTCTCCTGGTTGCAGGCATCCAACAGATGTGAAAAGAACTGAGGAAAGGTGTCTCTGGAAGAGCTAGAGCAGTGCTGTCATCCTCAAAGACAGACCACAGTGTTTATATTTGTTCCTCAGTCTTACTCTGCTTGGAAACACAATTTTTCTGACCAGAGCTATTCCTGTGGCACCTGAAGGACAGGAGGTCACTCTTAGAAGCTATCTCTTAGGAGGTAAGTGATGTCACCTGCCACCATTGGTGTGAGGAGCTGTGGGCTCAGTGCAGATCTGAGGTCTGTGACACTGTCCTGTCTGGCCATTGGAGAGTGGCAGAAGAGAGTTCTCCCATCAGATTTTCATTCTTTTGTTAATCAGCTGTGTTACAGAGGAAAAGGCTCAAATGGGATTAATACTTTGCTAGCTCAAATGGTGTTAAAGGCATGTGCACACATGCAGGACAGATGCACATTCAGTTGAATGACTTTTTGAGTGCATGTAACACATACACAGCTCTTGCCTGTGGATTATATAAAAACACAAAAATAGGCAAGAGGTCACAAGTTTTTAATTGTCACATCTCAGCAACCACCTGTAAGAGTCATGAAAGTGTCATGGATTGTCTTCCAGAAGAGTCACAGTGTATTCATCTGTTGTGCTGCAAACTTCACAAAGCCCCTCCTCAGCATCACTTCAAGGGCTTGCTCTGAAGAGGTCTGCAATGCCCTCAAGTGACCAGGCTGGATTTCCCGTCCTCAGAGCTCTAGTGAACCTGGTAAGGGCTGCTGTAAAAAGGCAGGAATGGTGTCAGAGGGGGACCACAGAGCAAAGCCCACATATCTGGCAAGAGGCCGAGAATCCAAAACTTCTAACAAAAGAGAGGCAAAGCAGCTGCCAGCAAAACAGTGACAGGAGCTTGCTGCAAAAAGAAATTGGAGAAAAGGAGTGAGCTCATCCACAAGTGAAGGCTGAGTGAATGTTATTCCCTGTCTCCTAGAAACTTCAGCTGTGGTTTTTGGTAAGAGAGACAATATAAGTGAGAGCTCGGTTAGTGTGTATCACATCCTCATTCTGCCTTTTTAGCTGGCACAGAGGGGGAAGCCTCATGTACAAGGTATTCAGTGGCTTCCTTCCCTCTGAAGAAATAGTTAAGCTCCACCTACCTAACTTCACGGGCTGGACAGGAAAGATCTGATTCGTCAGCTTTTCCACGACCTCAAAACAAATCAGTGGAAAAACTGCAGCTGGGTTTGTGCAGCCATTGCCCAGGGGGATGTGAAGCTCCCGCTGAGCCCAGGTCACTCTGCGAGGAGAGAAGAGGCAGAAAGGCCTTTTGCAGTGGCGTAATTCAGATGCCTTACATGTGAAGAATGTCACATCTGTCCTCCTCTGGTGCACCGAGAGGTGGAGGGGATGGGGAGTGCTGATGCTGGCCATGCTCCGAAGGATTTTGAAGCATGAACGTGCTTTGTCAAAGCTGACTCAGTGAGGAGCCCGAGGGCTGGTGAGTGGAAAGTGGGCTGAAAGCAAAAGGAGCCTTTAACTTTCTGGCCATGACCGGTGGCTTGTCCAAAGTGAGGGCTGAGTGGAAGGGAGGAGGAGGAATGCCAAGTGCCAGCAAAGCAAATATCAACATATGTGCACTCCATGTAAAAACAGAAATGTAAACAGAGCTCTATCCAAAATAAACACCTGTAAAATAAACACAGAAGGGCAATATATCAAACAAAAATGAGCACCAAAGTATAGGAGAATGTCTCAGCAGGCAACCACCAGCCCAATACTTCCAGAAATGCTCATCTTCCTCCTTTCTGCATCTCCTCCTATAAATAAAGCTGCTCTGGAAAACACATACTGAGTGAAGAGGCACAATGTCCCTGCACAGCCCCGTGGACAGCAGCCCCGTGCTAGCGGGAGGGGCCCCGGCCAGGGAGCGCAGCTGCTGCCGGGGCCAGGCTGCCGCTGCAAAGCCGCAGTGCCGGGCGTGCACCACACAGCCGGCAGCAGGGCACGGGGAGGAGTGCTCCTCCAGCAGGGAACAGAGGTCTCGCAATGGAAAAGACAAGCTGGATAGACGTGAATAGTCCCTCACAACCTACACAAAAACTGAGAAAACCAGAAGTTCTCTTCCCTGGCTGTCTGCCCCACTGTCCTGATTGCCCTGCCAGGGCTACCATGTTCCTTGGGGCACATTGGCATGGCCACTACCCTGAGTGGATGGGAAAGTTCTTGTCCTCTCCAGCCTGATCTGGGTCTGAATAAAGGCTATGCTGTGGCATGCTGGGTCTGGGCAGCAGCCCAGCTCCTACTCCCTCTCCATGCTCTGCAGAGGCAGACAAACAGGAGTTTATTATACTTTGTCCTCAGCACAAGATCAGTCCTTTTCTGTAGGCTTTGTCACAGCAATGATACAAACCAGACTCCTTCTTTCCTCTCAAAATTTTTTCCAGCATGTACTTCATGCTGCACTGGAGATGGATGCTCTGTCCTCTCCAATGAGAGACAGTGATGTGCAGCCTTCTGCCTTGCCTCTTACAGCACTGTATGCCAATCCTAATTCAGAGATGTAGTTCAGTCTCTGAATTGTCCTCCATCCCTCATCCTCCATGCCTCCCTGCTCCTTCAGAGATACATCATGGGGTAAGAAGCTGTCTCCCTGGTCCCTGAATGTACTGGGTTTGCACGACAATGTTTTGTTTGTGGAGGTGCTATGGGGGTGGCTTCTGTGAGAAGCTGCTAGAAGCTTCACCTGTGTCTGACAGAGCCAGTGCCAGATGGCTTCAAGATGGACCCACCACTGGCCAAGGCTGAGCCTGTCAGTGGCAGTGGTAGTGCTTTTGGGATGATGTATCTAAGAAGGGGGAAAAGTGGTGGTGCAACATTAGCCAGAAGAAAGGAGTGAGAATATGTGAGCAAGAAAACTCTGCAGGCACCAAGGCCAGTGGAGAAGGAGGGACAGGAGGTGCTCCAGGCACTGGAGCAGAGATTGCCCCGCAGCCCTTCATGCAGCCTGTGGTGAGACAGCTGTGCCCCTGCAGCCTGTGGAGGTCCACAATAGGGCAGAGGTCCATCTGCACCTGTGGAGGACCCCATGCTGGAGCAGGTGGATGCTTGTAGGAGGTTGTGACCCCATGTGAAGACCATGCTGGAGCAGGTGTCTGTCGAGATCTGTGGACCCATGGAGATTGGAGCCCACATTGAAGCTGGCTTGCTGGCAGGACTTGTTACCCCATGGAAGACCCACACTGGAGCAGTCTGTGCCTGGAGGATGCACCCCGTGGAAGGGACCCACACTGGGGCAGTCTGTGCCTGGAGGATGCACCCCGTGGAAGGGACCCACACTGGGGCAGTTTGTGAAGAACTGTGGGAAGGACTCACATTGGAGAACTGGGAGCTGTCTCCCATGAGAGGGACCCCACACTGGAGCAAGGGAAGGAATGACAGAGACAACCTGAGGGGAAGGAATGACAGAGACAACCTATGATGAACTGACCACAGACTCCATGCCATGCATGCCTGTGCTGCTGTATTAAAATTTAGGGCTTTTTTATTTTCTCATTACCCTACTCTGATTTTGATTGATAATAAATTAATTTTCTCAAATAGATTTTGTTTTGCCTATGACAATAATTGTTGAGTGCTATCTCCCCATCCTTATCTCAACCCATGAGCCTTTTGTTATATTTTCTCTCCCTTGTCCAGTTAAGGAAGGGAGTAACTGAGTAGCTTTGGTTGACACCTGGTCCAGCCAGGGTAAACTGACCACACTGACCTACAAGCTAGTATCCAAAACTTGTGCCTAAAGGATGCCACATTTGCTACAATGGTGGGATTTGTGTTTTCTTTTCTGCATTTCAACTCAAATATCAGCTGGTGATTGTATGATCAAGACCTATTTATCTGCCATCCTAGGGATCCTCACAGCACCTACAAAGATAGGAGTACCAAGTAATTGAGTCTGCAAGCTTAATTTACTGAGTTGCCATTAACACTAATTATTTTTCCACCATTTCCCTCCATAGTGACATCTGTTAGGGATATAATTTCAGCAGTGAAGCTGAGCCCAGCCCAGCACTGGCAGCACAATGTACACATCCCTTTGTTTACCATTTCTTAGCAGTCACCTTGTATTTTTTATTTCCCAGGTCTGCTGAGCTCTCTGGAACAAAGCAGTCCCATCCTGCACACGTCTGAATAATGCTTTCCTTACACAGGGGAGCCTGGTCATCAGAGGAGATTTGTTTGCTCACAGCTATGTCCCTAATATGATAAGCAATTCAGCTCTTGCTTCTTGTACATAGGGGTTCTCTAATGAAAGACTAGAAACTTTGTGGTGAAATATCTGAACCTGAAGAGCAGGGGTGTCTGGGTTTTCTGTTTTCCACAAAATCAGCTGAGAATGAAGCACTGTAACTATTAGTATTTTTTGGGCAAACCTCAGGCTGAAAAAGAGACTGTTTTCTATTATAGTTTATATTGTAAATGTTACATCTCAGGCATAGTCTGTGTGAATACTTGTGAGATTAGCCACAGACATCAGGACTAGGGACTACAGCTGCAGTAGCTTTTAAGAAGCTGAGCTCTTCATATCCCATATCTGCTGTGTATCTAGTGGACTGACCTCTTTAAAAAGCAGCTTTACAGGATATGCTATTAAAAAGGAAGAATTTACTGAATCATCAGGAAAATATATATTAAATCTCAGTATTTCCTAACCCCTGAAGTATTTCTGGTTTATGCTTAGGCACTTGCACTGTAAATCACTATGCAAGAAGTTTCCTTTTCATGGCAACCTCTTCAATTCCATACTCATTTGGCACATGAACCACAAGGGCCTGCCAACTTGCTGCTTCTTTCCATATCTCCTGGCTATTTAACAACAGTAACTCATGTTAATGAGGTTGTACATTTGCTTTTTCCCTTAAAAAGTAGCACACAGCTCTTTCAGATAGGGCCGTCATCGCTGTGCACATTCTTCAAAGTCCACAGCGATGGACTTTGAAAATGCAGAATGAATGAGTTTGTACTGACAGCTTTGCAACCTCTGAAAATATGCTTGTCTTTGGGTGGTTTGCCTTCCTCTCTGCACTAGAAAAGAGGAAAACTTCTGCTCTTACAAAAAACTGAATTAATGTGAACCAAGAAGCACAAAAGAAAATTGTCACACCTTAGCAGCTAGTCTGTATTATAACAAAGTATCACATTAATATTCAATAAAACATAATCTTTAAAATCCCCTCATTTGTTTAACTCTTTGAGGTATAGATTACTGAATTAAAATCACTGCCAAAACTGGTGCCATATTAAGGTAATTTATATGCAGGGAATGCCCCCCTATAACTCTGATGTAGATGAAGTTCTTATAATGTTATTTGCTATTATTATGTTCTTGAAGCTTAAGATTAATTTGCTAAATAAAACATTGCAATCAAATTCCCTTCAATGGCTCATCTCTTTTCAGTCTACACAAACCAAAGCTTTGTATACCTGGAAATAAATGATAAACCATGCTTGCTGCTCTAGCCAGATGGAGTTATTGGCATTAACATGGTTGAATAAACTTACCATAATTAAAATCAACATTTTGTCCAATCTACACTGCTTACTGCAGGTGCACTTCTTGATTTATTATGTAAAATTATTCAATTTAATTAAAAACAGAAAAGTGCAATATAGAAGTAACAACAGCATTCCTTCAATAAAGTTAGAGGGATTTTCTCCTTCTGAGGCAAAAGCCATATACCATGGTCTTATCCCATCCAGGGACTTGTTTGCTTTCTCAGTGCCTTGCTTTTCTGAAGCTGTGCTCACCGGCATTATCCTGTGTGGTTCACAGACCTTCCTGGGGCACTGGCAGCCTTTCCATCCTGGGGCAAGGCTTGGGCTGCCACTCAGACTCAATAGCATTGCAGGGACTGCAGTTAAAACCAGGATGCAGCACCGATTTGAAAATACTCCCTTATTTCGTTAACTGTCCTCCTTGCTTTTGAAGCACAGACTAAATACCCTTAAGGGAGAGGTTTTGTCTGTGGCTGCTACCAAAGGGCTTTCCTGTGCAGAAGGTGGACAGGCTCATGTGCAATGTCATTACCAAGTCCTGTTGATCACTGCCTGCCAACAGAGACAAACAGAAATATTGCAAAAACTATACGAAGCAAAGTGAAAGGTATGGCCAGTACCACACTCTAGTAAAAAAAGAAAAATCTCAAACACATTCATCAAAACACACTCACCTGGGCAACTCAATGCCCAGGGATTGTGGAGTGTGCCAGAATCATGCAGGATTCAGACAGGGCCAGGCATTGATGGATAAACAGGGATATTTTCTCATTCTCCGCTCAAATGAGCTTCAAAAATGCAGAGTATATTCCTCACCCTCTGTCACGTACCAAGCTTTTCAGTAAACAAGAATTTGATTTAGGGGCTGGCCTTCCTACTGTCATTCCTTACAGAAATCTTTCTCCTGAAGCATCTGGAAGTTGTCACTGTGTGAGTTAAAAATACTGAGAATCTGAACCCATCAAGCAATGCCTATCTTCTAACAGTGCTCATGCTCTACATACATTATCTATATATGTTATCTATAAATAATGGACAAAGAAAAAGGCATTGGAAGGAAGCTAATTTCAACATCTTTTGCATTTGTGGGTTTCTGCTGCAAAGAGTTTCTGCTTTTCATTTCCTTGGGGTTTTTGAGCAGTAGTATCATATAATATGTCATCTGTTTACTGAGATGGGAACCAAGTGTAAATATTGAGAAATCTGATAAACAATACTGTAAATTCAGAGCTCAGCAAATAGGTTGAACACAGCCCAGCAGCTTTCCATTGCTCCTTAAGAAAGGCTGATATTCACCCATGGAAATTACAACATTCAGACACAGGCTTAAGCAAGGGAGGAGAGGCAAGAAACATTTTTTGTGTCTGAATTTATGGCTTGAATACTCTGTGAGGAATAACACTGAGATATAACAAGATTGACCAGTTGCAGAAGAGACTGAAACTGTTTGAATTCTTGTGGTGCCCTTTGGCCTCATGTGTTTGGGCTCTTTGAGTGTGTGTGTGACTGTAATGGGATAAAAATGTCAGTGTGAGCTTCTGGATAAAACTGCTTGAGCTTCTTTCTTGTTCACTACATCCAAACATCTGCAGGGGCAGTAGGCACAGTTTGGGGTTTGGCCCTGCCAGGTGATCTGCAGCCCAGCAAGAGGTGTTTGACTTTTAATACCATGGCAGCACTGGTGTGAACTTGAGCATCCACACTGAACATTTAACCAGAAAAACTGTGGTGCCACAGCAAGTCTGCTGACACTTCCCAAGCAGAAGAGATCCACTCTGTTTTGTCAGGGCATGCACTGTGTTCAGAGCACTTTTTGAGGAGACAGTTTCACATGGCTCATGGTTTGACATTGTTCTTTGCTTTTCTGTTTCTGTTCAATGCCCCAAAGCAGCACCTTTTTTTACTGATTCATCATCCCCAGACCACCTAAACTTTTTGTCATGTTCATCCCTCTCTGCCTCTCCCACAGCCCACATTGGGCCTGCAGGATCACGTGTGCCTCTGCTCTCCATCTCCCTGGTTTCCTGCTCTGAGCCTGCTGCTGCCCACAGTGTCTCACTTATTTCCAGATTACAGGGTTTGGTTTGCAAAACAGCTAGGTCCCTTCCTTGCTGTTTGCAAGTTTTTCTTCAAAGCCAAAGATTTTCTGGGTTGTCCAGTGTCTTCCAGGCTTGGCAGTGGGGAATGGAGTGTGCGAACTGTGCTCTCCAATTTGTATATGCATTGATGCCTTGCAGCCCTGTCTTGCTGATCTCTAGGACAAGCACTACAACAAGGAAGCTTTGTTTTACTGATGGCCTAACTCTGCCTTTCCTTGTAAACAAGGAAATTATTGCTAAGATTTCCTTCATCCCGAGTACTTCCATAGGGCTAATGGGTTTAAACTGAAAAAGGGTAGGTTTAGATGAGATATTAGTAAGAAATTCTTCATTGTGAGAGTGGTGAGGCACTGGAACAGGTTGCCCAGAGAAGCTGTGGATACCCCATTCCTGAAAGAGTTCAAAGCTCTTTGGATGGAGCTTTGACCAGCCAAGTCTAGTGGAAGATGTTCCTGCCCATGGAAGGGGGGTGGAACTAGATGGTCCCTTTCAACACAAACCACTCTATGATTCTACCTTTGATGTACCTGTCTGGGCAAACAGGGAGGTTTGTCACTCTCACCAGTTGTGGGAGCCTACAGTTGGAGCACCTGTCTCTGTCTGTGACACATGGGAGAACCAGGAGATGTCTCATCTCCCTTATGAGTCCCACACTGATGAGGTGTCCCTGACAGCCAGCACAGAGGGGCAGAGGAACTGTATGGACCTCCAGAGCAGTGGCATTTTAACTGGAACTGAAATACCAACAATGACATCCCAAAACAATCATCCTGTAATATTCACAAATAACAGTCTGAACAGGCAGAGTTCCACACCTGAGTGCCCATTGCTGTTTACTGAGAAGCATCTGTCCTCCAGCACAAAAATACAAATGCTTCCCTCGTTTCTCCCTGACAGGTAAAGGCTTAGTGGCATGCCTGGATAAAAGCACAAAAGAGTCATATGGAAATGTGGCTTTACATCAAGGCCATTTAATTACACTTTCCAAATGAGGAAAATATTTCCTCTTTTGGGGATTTACTGGTGGATAACATAAAGAAGAATAGTGTGTGTGTCAGGGGGCAGACAGGAAAAGCATTTCATGAACCAGGAGTTGAGACAAGTGAAAGAGGCCCTTTCTAGACAAGAACCTTGAGTCAGTGGGCAGAGAGCGGGTCTTCTTTTTCCCTAATTAGTTTGTCTGTGCTTTTGTCTCTACCCTGCTTAGCTGACAAGGAGTGACTGCCAGATGCAGGTACTCCAGAGCATACCATGGGAGCCTGCAGAGAGCATGAGCTCCACCTCGGAGTCCTTTCACTGTAGTGTTGTGATGTCTTTATTATGGCTGCTGCAAGCTGCTGTTTTGCATAAATAGTCTTAAAACTGTGAGCACCAAATGTGCCAGCAGTGGGCTTGGGGCTGAGCCTCCCCATGGTGGGGGAATCCATAAATAGAATTTCATGGGCTAAACAAGATGGTCTGTAGGGCAGAGAGCAACATGCAGGGTCAGAAAAATTACCCATAAGGCTCAGAATTTTTTAGTTTTATCAGAAAAGCTGAAATTCATGCAAGCAAGATGTCATCATTGTTCTGACACTATTCTATTGAGCTGGCATTAATGATAGAGCTGGCAGTGCATTGTATGTTCTTGAATGATGACAAATGCACCATGGAAATTAAATGTGAAAACCAAAATAATAGCTGAAAAACATCCTGATTTTAGAGTTTTGGTAGCAGAAAGCATGAACTACACTGCTTATTCAAATCCAAAGTCAGTTGCAGGCTAAAAGAATTAATCGGCATGCAAAGTAGTGTAATTCTGTCCTAATTCTAGGAGAAAGTATCAAAGACACGTTTAAATGTCATTCTCCAGCCATTAATTATATCCACTTAGCAAAGCTCTCACAAGGAGCTGTGCTGTGAGGTGTCACTCGCCCGCTGGCCGGGATGCTGTGTCTAACGGCCAGGAGCTGCAGGTAGGTACAGCCCGCAGCACTGAGCAGCTGTTTGGTGACACAGAGGCTGCTTGGCACCCTGTCTGTCAGCAGACTTCCTTGGATGTGTGAATAACTGTAAAGGAATGATGAGAATTAAATTATGAAGTTTGCTCTAAGGTGTGTAGGGAAATGCTCCAGCCTCTTCTGTGGCCCATCTTTGCAGTGCTGGTGGTGGCACCTCCTGCCCTGAGAGCAGCTCATGCTTAAGTGCAAGAAAGACAAGACAAACTGCAGCTTGGATTCAGCTGGGGACCTGAATCTCTTTTTTTTTTTTTTGCAAAACCCAATGGTTGTAGGAATGCCTGGGAATACACTAAGCTGGGTTGGTTTTCTCCACGATTTGCAGATTCACAGGGTGCTGCTGCTGTCCTGCATGCAGCATGTGGAAAGAAATAGGTGGGAGAAGCAGGTCCCGCTGCAGCCAGCGCCAGAGGGTTGCCCACAGCTGCGGTATTCCCTGCCCTCCAACTTTTCGGAAGAGTACTTGGAAAGAGACTGAATTGTTGGCTGGGGTTTCAGAGGACCAAGAGCCTGTCATGGAGCCAGTGGTGATGGCAGGGAGTCTATAAACACCTCTCCTTATTTTAAAGTAACTTACCCTGAGAAAGGAAGATTGCCCAGAACCACTTCCATTTTCTCCTGACTGATTTGCTATGATTTAGGAGTGAAATGCTCTCCATTCTTCAAACTGAGCTTTTCATAACTGCCAAAAGTCGTTGTAGTTTTTGTACCAGATCAAGTTAGCTTACTGAGCAGTGCTGGGTGTGAATGCATTTGAAGAAGAATGGAAAGAATCAGATCATGCCTTGACTGGAAAGTTCTATTTAAATGGCTATTTCAACATAGTAAAGGGTTAAGGAACATGTGTCCACACTGTTGGAAGGCACTGAATTTGCCAGTGTATGGAAGATATAATTACTGGTGTTTGCTCTAGAATAGTAAACTCCATCCCTAATGGTCATATAAGTAATTTTTCTGCTTCCTACTTAGTCAGAATAGATGTTTTTAAATACATCACAGTTAGAGCCTTTATAGATTTTCAAAATTACATTACACTTTTTACTCAGCTGAATTAGAGCCTTGTGTTACATAAAAGAGATCTGTGCCATATTGATTACAAAAAAGTAGAAAAGGTTTTATCAAAGAGATGAATGGGCTTTTTGTTGGTTTGCTTCACTCTGGCAAAGAGGGATTTAAATTATTCATTTTCTACAGCACTTACCCATCTCAGCAGGTGGGTCTGTACTCCCCAGTCAGTATTCTGAGAGGTTATTTGGCAGTTTAGCACAGATACAAACACTATACCTCAGATTTCTAAGGGGATATGAATTGTCATTGTGCTGAAATCTGGCTTCCCTTTCAGAGTCGAGGGAGCTGTAGGGTTCATCCTCCTCATTCACTGGAGGCCATCCAAGCTTCTTTTGGTGGTTGGGTGGTTTTGTGACCCTCCTCAGAGGTCATGTGGAGATGGTCAGGGTGATCCATGGCTCCACATTTCTGCCTGCAAGTGTTGATTAATGGATTTGTGCGTGTAGGATTGAGGGTCATTTCCCCCCTTCCCAAAAACCCCAGTGGGTGAGGTGGGGCTGTCACCTGCTGCAGTCCTTAACACTAGAAATGGGTATGGCTTTACAAAAGCTGGTGGCAGTACGCCCTGTCCCCAGGGAAATCACACCTATAATGATGGGATTTTGAGCTCTGTCCTGGGTGGGGGGATGATGAGCAAACTGAGAGCTTATGGGTTAGGATAAAAGGGTGGACTAGTAAGGGTGACATTGTGGGTATTTGCTACAGTTCATCAGGAGGAGGAACTGGATGAGGCCTTCTACAGGCACCTTGAAAGAGCCTCAAAGTCACAGGAAATGGTTCCTGGGGGGAACTTTAACTACCCTGACATCTGTTGGAAAAGCAACACAGTGAAGCACATACAGTCTAGGAGGTTCCTGGAAAGCCCTGATCACAACTTTCTGTCTCAGGCAGTGGAGGTTCCCACAAGGAATGGTGAGCTGCTCAATCTCAAGGAAGGAAGGCAGGAAGGCAGGAAGGAAGGAAGGAAGATGCCTGCTCCTCTGTGAGGACCGTTGGAGATATTTTCCTAGGGCAAATTTCTGCTGCCCATGGACCACACACCAGGGCTTTAAACTATCCTCCTAAGCCTGGAGCCTTTAGCACCAGGCATAGTAAGGACTGGGCTGTCATTTGGAGATAGGGGTAACAGAAAAGGCTCAGAGAGAGAGCAGCCACAAAGCTCAAGAGAAGGCTTAAGTCAATGAAGATGTTGCTATTTAAAGTCAGCAGCGAAGACAATCCCTGGCAGGGGATTTATTTGAACCAGGTCAAGCTAAGATTGGGGTGAGGCAGACCAGGTACTCTGCTAGCTGATGGGAATCCTCGGCATGTGCAGGGGTGACCTCTCCTTAGCTCCAGCCACCAGCGTGCTGGCATCCACCTACCACCACCTTCACCTTCATGCTTAATCACACATCTTGCACTGAACAGCTCCTCCAACTGGGAATTCATACTGTTAAAATAAAGCCATTGTTCTCTGGCCTGGTACAGACCCTTGCATTATGAAGAAAATGTCTCTGCTGCCTTGAAGCTCTCCAGGAGAGCTGTCAGACACCTGCACTGTGTTAGACAGGATACCTGTCTTTCCCTCCATCCAGGGCCAGTACTGCCCAGGCTTCAAAATCACAAGCAGTCATAACACCTAGAATAGCATAGCAAAGCATAGAATAAAATAATCCAATAATGAAACTTAAAAAAATTATTAAAATTACAGAGGTCTAAGCAGTCAGGTCAAGACCCAGACTGTACACACAGATTTGAACCCACAGTTAGACTTCCCATGCAAAGTGACAAACTGTTAATAGCAATTAAGAAAATCTACTTCCTCTTCAGATGAGGCAGCCAGACAGTGGCAGGGATCATTTTAAAGTCTCTTAATTCTTTGCTGTAACTCACCAGGAGCTAAGTTAGCCTTTCTCTCCACAGCAGTTTCACCTTGGAGGGAGGTTTAAGGAGAGGGCTGTCAAAGGGACTGCTTTTCCCTGCCTACTCCTCAGCTGAAGCTAAACCTGAGGCTGATGCTCAGCAAGTATCCTTCTTCCTGCTTCAAAGAGCTGAACCAATGGCACCTCCTACCTGCAAATAAAACCGCCCAGGGCAGCCTGAACTTGGGTGGTAAAGCTCTTCCTTCTTGCACAGATTTACCTTACACAAATAAAATACTGTAAAATCCCCAAAATACCTAATAGATTATAAAAGTTTACTCATTAAGCCCAGGTGGGGTTGCTAAGCCCTTCTCAGGGATGAAAACACCATTTGCTCCAGGATCCGGGAGAGCAGCAGAGTCACTGGAAGGAGAACAGTTACAAACCACACATTGACTTCTGCAGCAGGAGAACTCCAAAACCACCCTGTTCATAGGTGAGATCTGTGATCCTCCAGAGCATGGCACATATCATGGCAAATAAGGGGCTCAGTGCTAATGATTAATATTTAAACAGGCTGCTGAATAGGTTTAGTATAAGGGACAGAAGAATAGGGGAAAGGACGAAGGGACTTCTGCTGCCCCCATGTCTTCATGGAGTTTAGTAGCATAGGTGCAGCTCATGAGTCCACATTCTGGGGTGCTGTCTGGGATCAGGTTAGGATCAGGCTCCTTTCATCTACCTGTCATGGTTGTAAATGCCTGTATTATCTCATGCTCCTGGATTGCCATATCCTATGCCCCAGAGATTTCCAGGAGATGAGTGAGATGTCATGCAGAACTGAGTTTTTAAGAAATATGAATTCCCTGCCTAGAGCATTAGAAGCACCAGCACCATTACAAGGGGAGCTCAAGGAAAGCTTAATTATGAATTGTTTTTAAAAAAAAATCTGTGTTAGTAGGCCACTGGGGAATTCTCATTAGACTTTATAGCCATGATGGTCCCCCCAGGCTTTCTGTATGGAGAGCTCCTGAAATACCCCCAACTTCTCATGTCTCCAATTCCCCAGCAGAACCCACATAGCATTGCTGGCTAATGCACAGCCCCTGTGCTAAGAACTTGAGAGGTGGCTAAATCAATTTGCAAACAAAAAGAGCTATCCTGGATGTCATCCCAAATGCTGAGGAATTCCTAGAGGTAAGTGCAAGGCTGAACATAAGTTTAAATGTAGGAGAGGCAGAAAAACAAAAAGAAGTGGGTTGAAATCAGGAAGAGACAAGGAGCTCAGCAATGACTTTGCTGTGATGGATGCCCAGAAAAGTCACTGCTCCACCAACTGCCCTTGAACCCTTTCAGTTCTGGTCATGAGGAGCCCTTTTTCCCCATCACCCCCCAAGCTGAGCACCAGCTGTGCCTTCCTCCTTGCTCTTACAGCAGGCTGGTTTAATTTTTACACTGAGGAGTCAGATATGGATTCTGAGCTTCTGGCTGAGCATTTCCCCGTGGAGCCAAGCTGAGCAGCTGGTTCAGAGGAGTAGGAAGTGGTGTGGGTGGACGTCTGAGGTGCGGCTGTCATCGGTTGACATGGCTAATAATAAGAGTCCTCCCCTTCTGATTCTCCCAGCAAATTTTGGTTCTCCCGGGCCTCCCACACACGTCTGATAGAACCAGCAGCCACAGCTCAGGATGCCTGCCACCCCTGAGCCAGACCAGGGAGCACAGCTTACAGGGTGCTACTGTTCTGGTGAGCTGGTTCACGAGCCTGCACAGCACTCCCATCACGAAAAGACAAAAATTAGCAAGAGGAGCAGGCTATGATATTGCATGCCCAAACTGTTATGAGGCTGAAGGAAACTCAATTTCAAGTCCCTGTGGTACCTGTACCAGAGCAAGTATTGAAGCCCAGCATTCTGCCCATCAGGCTTGTGCTGCCCATCCAATGCAGTAGCTCTGCTCACCTGAAGCAGGGACACGGGCAGAAGTCTGACACCTCCCCAGGCAGAACTTCAGTCCATCCCTGGTGTTAAAATGCCAGCTGAATGGAAAGGCTGAAAGCTCATTTCCCAAGAAAATGTCCAGCACTAGCTTATGGACAAGCAAGGTAGAGGAAATGTTTTCTGATGATCCAATTGAAGCTGTGCCCTGTGCTGAAGAAACCCACACAAGGGTTTCCCTTCCTCATTACTGCATTGCACTTCCTCCTGGAGTCCTGTAAGCCTTGCCTTCACCTCACTGAGAGAGGAGAGAGATAATGTGCTCCTTCCCTCTGGGCCCCTGTCCCACTGGTGGGGCTGAAGGTGTGAGGGAGCGCATGAAAGTGCCAGCAGCTTCTGGGCCAGGGGATGAGACAAGCTACTGGGGTGGGAAGGCAAGAGAAAGAAGGAGAACGCACAAATGGCTGGTCTGTCCCAAGGAAGAGCAAAGGCTGATATCATTGAAGTCAAAGTCCAAGGCAGTTGCTGCCTGTGAAGTCATTCAGGGTGGCACCATTCCCTCACCAGGCCCTGTGGGAAGCAGTGTGGGACCCACCAGTGTCTGGGTGGGAGGAGCATTACTTCTCACTGCATGTATGATTCACTGGCTTTTTGTGCCGAAATATCAGCCCTGTGCCACACATTCCTTCTCCCAGCCCCCCAGCATTCACACTGCATTGCAACCTCCTTCTAATGTGTGTACGATGGGAGCAATGGGCCCAGCACAGAGCAGGTGTAAAATGCAGGTCCAAGATCTGCTCCTCATTTTTGGGAAGGAGAGGAGCATGTGGGACAGAAACCAGAGGAGCAGCAGGACAGATGCCTCACTCCCAGCAGCATCAACATGGAACAGGGGCAGGAAAGCCAAATGTGTGTGCTTATTTCTCTCTCCTCTGGCTGCATTTCACCACAGTCTATATTTGAAAATAATCAATGTAATGTTAAAAATAAAATGCTCTTGAAAAGAGAAATTTAAGCTATATAAAGCAATTTTTACATTGGTATTAGGCTGTGTTGTCTCTTCTTTGTGTATCAATTGCCAAGAAGTACCAGAAGCATCTAAATGAGGCATCGTATACTCCCCTGTCACCCCATTTTCAAAATGACAGGCCAGATCAACTCAGCCTGTCCTCCCAGAGGTGCCCCCAACACAAGTACCTCTGACTCTACAAACATCTGATACAAACTGATTCACGGAGAGGAGGGCTTGAGACACACCTAGTGTGAAGGTCAGCCCTTACACCAGCTCCTCTGCCATCTGATCTGGACCTGCCTCACTGCACTGCCAGGCACTCCAGTTATGCTTGTGGGTGGGTCTAATCAAGATAATGAAGCCATTTATGTGATTAGTGTGCCTCTTGCTAATTGATTTCATCTCTCTCATGCACAGCGTTAAAGAGCAGTGCAGGACACCAGGAGGACTCAATGTCTGAGCTGGGGTGCTCAGGCCAGTACTGAAGTCTCACGTTGGCAGAGCTGTGGCTTCAGACACCACTCAGCCATGGGACCCATGACCATGATGACTCAGGGGAGTCAGGCATGCTACTTTGTCCCAAGGATGTCACCTTCCCTGGCAGCACTGAAAGTAGGGACTGCTTAAACCATGGGGAAAGAAGTGGCATAGAACAGTTTACTGTGAAAAACGGAGCAGGCTGCTCTGCATAGCTCTGTGCAGGGGTTCACAGGGACCTGCAGAGCACTAGTACAGAGTGATGTTGGCTGGTGCTCTGAGTGGGCTTGTGACGGCCAGGAGATGACCCAGATGTCATAATACACTGTGAGCTATGCAGACACAAACAACAGAAGTATTTTAAGAAGTTTTTGCAATGAAGGTTTAGAGTACCATTCTTAGAGGCACTTTATTTAAGAATTCAACACTTGCCCATTTTTAATTCATACTATTGGTATTAACAAACATTAAGTTTTAGAAGGATGAATTTTTAAAAGGAAAGGAGATTATTTTTTCCATCTAGTCATGACTTTTTTTATTTGCACAGCCAAAGTATTTTAGTCTTTGGTTCATAAAACACAAAGGTCTTTAAACCAATTTTAAACTGTGAGATCATCATCCCTGTAAGTGTTCAAAAGGCATGAGAATGTGGCTTGTAGGGATATGGTTTAGTGGTGACATGGTGGTGTGAGGTTAATGGCTGAACTTGATGACCTTAGAGGTCTTTTCTGACCTCAATGATTCTATGTGTACAATTCCTAGCAAATGTTATATCCCCCCTTTATGCAAGACTGTGGGAAGCCATGGATGACCAAGGGAGGTGGGAGGGGGCTGTCTTGTTTGGGGGCTGCAGTCCCACTGCCCCACGGAGTGACACAGGAGGACACATTGTGGCTGGTGGCAGCAGAGGAGAAGAAGGGCTGCTGCCTTGCAGCATGCACACGCACACCTCTCTTTCACACTGCCTTCTGCAGCTGTGCTGAGCCAGTACATCTGGAGTGGTAAGCAGCCAAAACCCCAGCTGAAGCCTTTCTGAGCCAAAGGATGCTGCCTCACAAAGCAGGGAAAAGGCCAGCCTGTGGCTGAGGGCTGGAGGGAAGCAATGGGCAGTTCTCAAAATCTGTCAGAGAAGGGGTGTGTTTGGAGAGCTATTTGCTGTCCTCATTGGTATTAACACAGTGCCTAGGAGAATTAAGCACTGTTTTAAGTCATCTATTGGCACAAAAGGCCAGTTCATGTGGACCTTAGCCATTAGGCATCACATGTGCTCTAACATCTGCCCTTAAACATAGAAAAAAGGATAAATTCAGGTAAGCAGCCCAAAAGTGTTGACCAATACAACAAGGAGTGCTCTCTTCTGTCCATATCCCAGCCACTTTCCTGTCTTAAGCTGGTTACAGGTGTCAGAACAAAAAAGATTGCACAGAAAGTTTTCAGGGGTGAGAAAGAAGCATTTTGGATGACTGTGAGGAGCTTCTTCCAGCACAAACAACACGTAAGCGCTTGTAACAGAACGGAACCAGCGAGTGATGGTGGGAGAAAGGGTGGGAGGCAATCCTGCTGGGGCAGGCATGGATGTTTTGACAGTATATGAGAGATTATGCCTGGGAAAGGAATGGAATAGCACTGTTGGAGGGGAGGGAAGCTGATGGTAGGGTGGATAGAGAGAGCTGGCATGTTCAAAACAGTAAGCTAGGAAAATAATCTTCTTAGCAGGATCTGGATGGATATATTGGTAGGGCAATAACCTTGCAACAACTGAGACATAGGAAAATCTGGGTAAGGCTATTAGGATGGAGAATAGTCAGACAGAAATGAGGAAAAATTGCACTGAAATAATCTGCAAGATGTGGGTATTGCCTGGATATGAGGACCTTTAGAGACATTCAACCTGAGGATGCTGCCCAGACTGAAAGTGCAAGGATGAAGATGGATGCCCAATATCTGAGGAAGATGCAGTTTAATGGGAAGACCAAAATCTCTGGTTTAGGCATCCTAACCTTGTGTTGATGGCAACAGTAGAGATACTACTGCTATTAGAGCAAGTAGATTTGAAACAGAAATGCAGCTCTGTATATATCAGCTGTGGAAAAAAACTTCCTGGGGTCAAATTCATAAAAGAGATATCACTCAGCACTGGTTTCTGGAGTCACTGTATCTCCACCAACTGCACAGGGAAAAGGCCACCTTCAAAACCAGACTGCCCCTGGCAGATACCAGCCAGACTCACCATACTCTGAGTACCCAAATTCACCATGCCAAGGAAGCCAGTCTGGATCAATCACATGTCAGGAGCAAGGATACAACCATTTCTGTAATTTCCAGGGACACTTCTCTAAATACCACAGATGGAGATGTGAGTCTGGGGAGAGAAAAGCTCAAGAAGCCAATGCTGGTGTTATGTAATCATCAGCAGGAAGAAAGTTCCTTTTCCAAGGAAATGAAGGCTCTCTTCCACCTCCATAAGAACAAAGGGGAATGGGAGTAAAATTTAATGGTACAGCCAACTCAGAAGATCCTGATGTAGAGAAAAACCTACAGTAGAATCAGAGGCAGTGAAAAGAGCTGAGAGCCTGCAGAAAAATAAATCTTCTGCACTCTCTTCACTTCCCATTGAGATGCATTTCTCTCTAGTCTAGGCTCTGGCCACATTTTTGATTCACAAAATGTGATACAGACTGTGTGCATTATTTCTTGGGGTTGCAAGAAGGCAACTGTCCCCATGCACCACAAATTAAAGGAGGCATTTTTTTGGCACTTTCCAACCACCATCCCATATTCTCACTGGCTAATGAAAATAACCTTAATAACATACTCTGATTTACCAATAACTGACTTACTGGGACTTACTGGGCTGGGTTGGTTCTAACCCTACATGTTCTCTAGTAGCACTTGCAAGACAACACACTGCCTTCCTCCATTTATAGGTAAGCTTCGCACAGATTGGTGTGGATGGTTCTCACCAAGGGCAGGCAAGGGAGCACAGGAGAGTCAAGAAATGAACCTCAGCAAGCCCATCTGGAAAGTTGCATAGGGAAAGGTTTTGGGAAGATGGCTAGAAGAGTACACTGGTCCAGAGCAAGGCAGAAATCTCTTTACAGGTGAGATTTCTACACCTTCTGTCTTCCAAATTCAGATGGTGCAGGATAAAGCCAGACAGACCAAACAGAGGTAAATCTGTTTGCCAAGAGAGAGTGGTGATATGGCCTCAGGACTGATGGCTGGTTTTACACAGAAACACTTGGTGACATATTTGGTATTCGTAGCAGGAACCACCTACTTTCAAGCCTGCCAAAAAAAGTATGATTGCTTCACTCTGTATCAGCTGTTCTCCTATACACAAGCATTCACGTGGTTTCCTAGAAGATGAACAAGCCTGTCTCCCTTCCATGTAGCTCTGGGACTATTTAAGTTTCAAAGAAGCCAGATAAAATGCACTAAAACCAAAGAGCATGAGTACATTTGGAGCACAAACCTCTTTTGTTGTGGCTTCAATGGCTTATCTGTGTGCTGACATACAGAGTGCACAGCCCTCTGGTTGTGTCCACACCAGGCACAGACTGATGGGCAGACTCTGGAAAGCTGTGGTGTGCTTTTCCCCCGAGTCACTAAACTGAAAAACCTTGAATGTCTGGTGTAGCAAGCACAAGTCATTCAGAGCAGCACCTTAAACCCTTCAGTCCCATATGTGAAAGGCCAAGATCAGTCTGCTGTATTCCCACCAAAGCTGCTCAGAAAAGTGCAGTAGCATGTGATACAAAATAATTAACCTAGTCAGCAGAAATTCATAAAACTCCCCTCAAAACCTGTATTACATGAGTTATCCTTCAAACCTAGACAAACTTCACAGTGTTTTCCTAGGTGCTATCATGCTAATATATTACAACTTCTATTTATTGTGAGGTTTGCATAATTGTTCCAGAAAAATATCAATTTATAGCACAACATGCAAAGAATGATAAAAAAAATCATTACAAAGTATCATTCAGCAGAGTTCAAACTGACAGGCATTTTAGCTGAGTATTTTAGTACATTTGACCATCCCATAGAATTGTTCATCAACATTTTTATCTATTTGTCCCTCACATCGGCATTTTGGTAATTTTACAGGATATACAAAAAGGTCTTTAAGACATATATTAATACCAAATAGTGGCCAGTTTCTTCATAATAACTAAGTACTGCAGGGGTGTTGCACTGTGTCTTTGGAGTGGTGATGCCTGTGATTGCTTCCTGAATACATACTACATTTCAAAGGAGTTCTGCATTTCCAGAGCTCTTCTAATCAAGCAGACAAGGCCACCAGCTGGGAAGGGCACAGTGACAAGAGGTTCTCCGCTGCAGCAGGAGGAGCGCATACAGGTTGCAGAAATGTAACCAAGTTTTAATTTCATAATTTTTAAACCTTTTTGTAACAGTTCCAGTTCCCCCAGTCACATGCACTGCCTCTGCCACACCCATACATATCCCCTGCCAGCTACCTCCATCCTATCCAATGGTAAAGAAAATACTTTTGTTTACTGAAGTATTTCATTTCTGGTCTTACATTTTTCAAGACATTTTAAACACATTTTTAAAGTGCTCCCACACATAGTTCAATATTTTATCAGCAATGTTTTATCTGGCACAGGAAATTCAGACAAATGTCTTGGAGGCATCATGGAGCCTCCATAACTGATATTGGATAGCTGAAGTTGGGAGAAGAATGTTATTATTGAGTAGGAAACCCTCTTGTATCACCTCATGTGCCTGACTCAGCTTGAGTATTCACAATTGATTTCTCTTTTCCAAGTAATCATACATTTTATCAGTCTTCACCATGACTGCACAATTATGTACATTTTGAAGAATTAACTGAGTGTCACAGCATATTTCCAGCTATTTAGATCTATTCATGAGGCTTCTCCTGAAGGCCCACAATTAGGCTGGAGAGCTGACACCCAATCCCTCTGAAAGATTGCTGGAGTACATTTGAAGTTGTTAACACTGCCCAGAATTCTCATTATGAAGTGCCACAGTGAGATGTTTAGAAGAATGACAGCATTTGTCCATTTGGGCTACAGATTGCCATTCCAGCTATTACAGGCTGAATTTGGGTTTGTTTTTTTTTTGAGGGGGGGGGGGGGAAATAAACCCAGGCTATTCTTGCTGTTTCGATATAAACAAGAAAATTAAAAAACTGTTTTCCAGCATTAAACTTTCAAATATTTTCTCCCATAAGACTATTACCCCTCCTGCCCTTCTGGCTGGAGATGCAACCCATCTGGAGATGCCAGCACCAGCCCCATAAACTCTGGGTTGTGTCCCACCTATGCAGAGCTCCAAATCCAGGCTGTCTGAAAAACCACACTTGTACATTCTTAGGAAAAGCTGCAAGGTCTCAACAGCTAAAGTTTTTCTGGGAGCCTGTCCTAGCTGGGTGGATGCCTGCTCCTGTCTGCTTCCTGTCCCATCCAGATGAAGATACTGGTGACCTCTCTGGGAGCATTTCCACAAGTACAGAGAAAATCAGGCACTTCAGGAACAGCCAAGGCCCTTGGAATCAAGCCCTGAAAATGGGAACTAGGAGTCTCTTTGCCATGACTTCTCCATGGCCAGAAAGCTCCTGAAGGATTGACCTGTCTGGCTGCAGCTGCGGAGGAGCCAGTGCCAGGGCTGGTGAATGAGTGCCAGATGGAGGGAGGGCAGCAGGAGCAGGAGGGAGAGTGAGCCATTTGCAGCAGGGGATGAAAGGGGATCCTGGAACATCTGGGCAGAGGGATGCAGGAAAATGGATGGAGGTGGGGACCATAAAGGAGATGAGCAGGCTGAAGAGGAAGTCTGGGAGTCAGAGAGGTGTGGGGAGGAAGGGCAGGTTGAGGAGCAAGGACCACCATGGGGGAAGCAGGCTTGGATGCAAGAGTGGAATGTGGTGGGTGGGAAGGGGTGGACACAATCTGAGATCTCACTGAAGCTGGTGGAAAGATTCCCCTTCAGAAGAGAGTAAAGGAACAAATGGTCTGAGTGGAGGAATGCAGAATCCCCAAAATAATAAAGTACAAGCAAGAAGCCTATCTAAAGCCATGTCTCCTGACAAAGAATCATCCAAATATATAGTGAAAGAGGAGGAGATAAAGGAATTAAGGCTCCTGAAATGCAACTGCTGGATTTTTCCTTGTGTTGTTAAAGAGAAATTTCCCCTGCCAAGCACAAGAAAGGAGGGCACTGATTGCACTGATCCAGAGCTCCTCATCTGCCTGGCCAAGAGATAGGGAGAAGATTTGGTTGCAGTACCCCATTTGAGAGAGGGGTGTTGTAAGCATAACTGCAGATGCACTGAGGCAGACTGAATGGAGGGAGGGTGACAGGAGTGTGGCACATGCCCTGACCCAGGCAGGAGGTCTGAGCTAGCACTCAGCCAGGCAGAGCTCCTCACTTGTCCCAGTGCTGCTTGCTCCCTCCAGATCTCCAATGATTCAGGGCTCCTGGGTTTCTATGGGCACCCCCAGTGCAAGGGGAAGCTCCTGCCAAAGTTAGCCCTTTCCTGGTTACCAAAATCACGTTGTTGCAAGGCCCTACATCCTCAAAACCCAGGCTTGAATAGCTCCAGTGCCACTGGAGTTGTGTGGGTTAAGACAGACTTCCCCACATGCAGCGTGTCATGCATGGGAAAACTGCACAGCTGTAAATGGAAACCATGGCTCCCAGAACTTCTGCTCTTGAGTCCTGCTTCTTCCCACAGTGCCAGTTCAAAACTGAGTGTTAGATATTTCAAACATGAAGAAGATGAAGTGCTTATTAAAAAAAAATGCTTTCTGAGGACACAGTGCAATTTCTTCATGCTTGGTATACCAACACTCAACTATGGTTTATTCAACTGTATTTGATTGCTGTAATAAAGTTATTTGATAAATGAACATCTGGCTCATGTTAACTCCTCCCCAAACTCTCCAAAAGGAGGGGTGGTATTAATTTTCCAAGATATCACAGATCTGATGTTATTTCCCAGTCCCCTGAACAATATCCATGCCGTGCAGCTCCACCTAATACAGTGTTGTATGTCCAGTTTGTCACTGGGCTGTTTGTGTCCTTTCCCATCAGCTTATTCTCCAAGACAATTCTAAAATGTCAGACCTCCTGTCACCATACTGCTCCCTCAGTCTCTCACTATCCCTCATCTTTGCTGTGGTTTAAAGCTTGGTTACAATTCCCATCTACTAAATTACTTCCTAGGAGTTAAAGCTTTCTTTAAGCAATGGTCAGAAAATCCTATTAATCATGTCTGTGGCAATCAAAATTCCAGTCAGGGAAAGTGAAACATAATTACTCATTTTCATCAGGCAAGCTGCTGCCCTGCACCTGAGTTTATTAACCAGCCAGCATATCTGATCAGAGCATGGAAAAAACTCCTACCAGATGTCAAATGGGAGAAAGTGGAAATGTGCCCAGCTGGTCCTCAACTTTCTAAAACTCTTCCCTGTCCCTGCTCAGCCTTTCACAACCAATTCAACACATGCTACTTCAAAGGGCAGTGTGAGATGCAGGTTGCTTGTGTTGTAAAGTGCTTTTAGCAATGCACACCTCTCTTCTGGCCTCAGCAGGGGCTGGCAGTGCTGTGCTCTTCATCAGACAAAGTCCACCTCCCTGGTGCAGGTAAAGCAGAGGGGCAGGAGCCTGACCTGTGATACCACAGGGCACTTTGGAAACTGTGTACAGCCCTGCATTTACAGCCCTGCATTTAGCATCATCCATGTCTGTTGTTGTTTAGGAATTAAAAAGAAACATAAAGCAAAAGATTCAGGGTAAAAACCTGGCCATTTAGGTCACCATTTTACCTCAGGTACATGGGTAGCTGCCCTTTTTTTTTTTTCAGCATTTGCTTTTTTTGCTTTTATTTTTTGGGGCTTTTTTTCTTTTTAAAAGAGCTAAATCTCCCCCCCTGATAAATATTCATATTTTCTTCACTACTAGACATGATCCTGAGGCTCAAATTTTGCATCTTATTAGCTGAAGCTGTTAGTCTTAGTGTAGTTAATAAGCACTTCTGGGCTAATGGAGCATGTACCTAAAATAGCTATTACTCTCTCTTGGAACTGAAAAGACCATTTTGGAAGTATAAATGTTTTTTGATTTATCAGGAAAGGCTTCTCAGAGCATTTCCTGGGTAATGGCTGGCTGCAGAGGAGGCTTTAGACTGCCCACACAAACGTGTCTTGATGCCAGAATCCAGACTGAGAGAGAAAGAGAACAAACACAAAAATTGACTGGTAAATGTCTTTAAGATGACTGGCACACTCTTATGAACTTATGAGAAATAGATCAGAACATTTAAAATAATCAACCAGAATTCAAGGACTTCTTAGCCAAACAGAGGCACACTTTGAGGCTCAGATATTCACTCACCCAGCCACTACCTCATCTAAATGACAGTGAAGATATTTGGATTTCATTTTTGTTACTGCTAATATGACATAATTACCCACTGAAATTCACTTATCTGAGGCCTTTGTTTATCATGGATTCAGAGTGATTTTATTCTTTAGAAACAGAAACTATCAACCAGTCAGACAATCGCAGAGATAAAAATCATATGACCAAAAAAGTGAAGCACAGAAAAAAAATCAGTAACAAAAGCCCTCCTACCTGCCAAAAGTCTTCCTACCTGTCATTATCAAAACCCTGGGTCCTAAGATTTTGTTTAGCAGCACAATGGACTAATTACAAATGGCTTTGGTAGCACATACATTATTCACATTATCAGGCATAGGATAAGAATTTAAAAAACGCTGCTAAATTAATTTCCTTCCCAAGACAAAATGAGAAGTTGCTCAGGGGACCAGGTGATACAGAGAATTAACAGAGCATTGAACAAAGGAGAAAACAGAGCAGGGAAATAGAAAAATCAGAAGTGTCTAAGTATTCATCAGCTATCTTAATTTAAGCATGAAACTGAAGAGCTGTGACAGCAGACACACCAAGCATTGCACAGGGCTCACGGTGTCTATTTAACACAGAGAGAGAGTCCCTGGCTGGGAATGGTTCCTCTGGGCAGAGCCAGGTTTGGTCCAGAGCCAGGGCTGGTGCTGGTGCTTAGGAGATGGGATGGGGAGATGACCAGGCAGTATCTAGGTTAACTTGTGCTTGTTTTAGGCTGCACCCTTGCCCACATTCCCTAGTGCTACCATCCATGGGAAGCCAAGCAGAAGGGATCACCTCCATCCATCCCCCAGACGGTGTCCCATCCCACCAGGCTGATGTCCATTCCACACGGGGCTCCTGGGGTGGGTGAAACTCACTGCTGGAAGACCAGCCTAATAAGTCAGAGGCAGTAGGGATTTTATGGATTTCTTACCAGATCCATAAGAGTCACCTGTGTTGGTTTTAAGCCCATGATGACAAGGCAAGGAAAGTCCTCGTTCTTTCCCACCTTATATCCAGCTGCAAGGCTGGCACCTGGAAAAGGTAAATACTCCTTGTGCTTATGGGATCTCTCAAAGGAGCTGGCTTTTCTTAGAATGGGGGAAGCCATTCATATCAGATGCAAAAGGAGAAACAAACTTTAGCCGTGGCATGCAGAGCCACCCTTTACCAACACACCTCCCTGAAGTGAGAATCCATCTGCTTTTGGTGTTGGTCCCTTGCAAGCACAAGAATGTCCTTACTCTCTGTGTTTCTCCTACAGACGCCTCTGTGTGGCCTCTTGCCCTCTTTTTTGACCACAAACAGTTTGGACACAAGATGCACCATTTGATCTTATGCCCTGGTGGTTTTTGGTGATATCAAGCACAACCACAGAAGGGTTGGGGAACCTTCACCCCCAAGACTGGGAGCCTACTGTTCCCTTTCACACACACGGTGGCTGTGTTATGTATATTCTGCATTTTCAATTATTCCTGTATGTTGAAGGGTAGGGAATGCACATGCCCTCAGGGAAACTGGAAATCCCCTTTGACCCTCAGCGCAGGACAGGTTCCCAACATTTCATGTTGTCTCCTGGGTACCCCAGATGGGAATCCCATTTCCAAGCACTCCTGCTCAGCTCCCTCCTGGAGACAAATCCCAGGAGAAGCTGGCTTGGTGGGAATGCCAGAACCCTCTGGGGGAGCAGGACCTCTTCTTTTGTCTATCAAGCAAACTGAGAACAAAGGATGTGAAGGATGGGGCCATTTGCAATTAGAAAATGCAAGGAAGGGAAGAACTAGCATTCCCACCATACTGATTTCCCACAGGCATTACAAGCCAGACTAACTCTCTTCTAGATTTCTGGCTGCTCTGGCCCATTCTGCTGCTTTCAGTCTATAGCTTAGGCTCTGCATTTCACATAAGCAGGGGGAAACAAGCCCCAGGCAAGGGAACAGAAGGAATGGTAGTCAGAAATTCCATGTTTCCTGCCTCAAAGATACCCTCTAAGAATTTCTACATTAATATCCACACCTAAATATTTTTTTGCCCTCTACCTCCCTCATTCTGTCTTGGGTATTTATTTATGTAAGAAGGGTGGCAGCATTTTAAAAAAAATGGTTAATTGGCTTAGACACAAGTGGATGCGGCATGAGGAAGAGCACTCAACTTGGTAGATCAAAATATTTCTGCTTTCTGTTGCATAAAACACGCACAAAATTGGTCAGAAAAGAAGCACGAGCTGACAAAAATCTCAAGAAATTGCCACAGTCACAAATACGAAGTATTTATCTGATTTGTTGTTTATGCAAGAGTTGAGCACAAACCCCAGTTCCACTCACCTGAGAAGGACAGCACTGAGGTGTACTGCTGATGCCAGATGACAAGTGGCCTCTTTCCCAGCTGCCACCCATGGCTCAGGGTAACCCAACTTTCACCCCAGCCTGGAAGAAAATGAGTGATCTACTTCTACAAGGAAAAATTCAGAAGTCTTTAAATGTTACTGAAAGACATTTTTTTTAACACCACCCACATTGCCTTCATTTCTTGGTAAGTCTCAAAGTAAGAGCCACACCAAACCAAAGTTTAACAATCCAAATTTAGATTTTCTAAAGCCTCTTCCCTCATTGCAGTATTGTGGGCACTTTGCTGAAGTGTATTTGCTTTAAAATGTGCTTCAGTTGTTCCTTAAGGGGTTAAGAGCCCTCACTCAAACGGACTGCTGAACCTTCACAAAAAACTGCAGTTTTCTATTAAAAAAAACCAGCTGATGTAGCTGGAGAGTTTGTTAGGTAAGAAAAATCAAGGTTGGTCACAGCTGGCCTTTGGCTTGAGCCTGCAGCCCTGCTCCAAACCCTCCACTGCTCTGTGAGCACAAGGGGCTCCATTCACTGCCCACGTAACGTCACTGATGTCAGATAAATCAGCTCAGCTTCTTCCAAAAGGAGCATAAACCATTTTTCACGTTGTAATTCCAAGAGAAAGAAAGGAAAAAATGTATTGGACTCCAGACACCACCCACAACTGAGTCTCACTTTGTCTGGAAACAATACAAAATTCACATGCAAAGCATAAGGAGGACAAAAAGGGCCCTGTCAACCCCTATGAACTCACAACAGAGGGTTCCCCTCTGAGCCTACATAAACACCATACGCACTGCTGGCTCTGAGGAATCCTGGGGACAGCTATGGCTGGGTAAGGACTGCTGGGTCAGAAGATAATCCAGGAGAGAGTGAGACAAGCTGGTGTTTGAGATAAAGGCCAGCACAGTCCTTGCATGGATCCAGCACACGGCACAGTGTGCACTGCGAGGAGCTTTGCTGAGCTGCTGAAGGCAAAACATGGACAAAAGATTAATTGAGCCCTAAATAATAGCTCCCAGTGGAGAGCTGAATCTCTGTGCCTTGAAGAGCAATGCACTTGAGTGTGTCAGATCCCTGACAAATGCCAGTAATGCCCAAAGAAGCATAAGGTAAGCAGAATTTGCTATCCTTTAGTAGAAAAATAGGTATTTAAACAGTGTGGTTTAAAAGGTAAATACTCAAAAAAAGAGATGATACCTATGATGTGCAATGAGTACCTAAGTATGTGTTGTACTTACCTGACAACAGCAGAGCCAAAATCCCTACAGAGCTATCCCTGGAGGTTCTGAGCTGGTCCCTGTCAGGTTTAGCTTTGCCAAGACACTGTGCAGACCCTGAGGAAGCTGGTGTGAGAGCCTCTCCTTACCAGAAGTGTGTCTTGTGCTTAACATCCCACAGCTCATACGCTGCAAAGGTAGAAGGAATCATTTCTACTGCTGCAGAGACATTATTTCAGACCTCTCCATGAGTCTGGCACTTTGTCTTGAAGAGCTACACAACAAAAACTCTGACTGTGATCTAGGAATTCTGTGGCATGGGCAAACAGGAGGGAAAACTCTAAGGAAAGGCTGGATTGAGACCCTCCTACCTATAGCATCTCCTACCCAAATTCTACATCTCTGTTGTGGGACACAGAAAATGAGCAAAACTAACCCATGCACACCCTGCCTTTCTGGACAATTTGCCATTTACTTCATCTGAATTTGCAAGCTTTGCCAACAGTGTTTCCCAGGCTGTGTGGTCAGCAGAGGTTCCCTGCTGTGTCACAGCTCCTCACTCCCCCAGACCTTTTCACTCCAGCTAGTCCCGTTAGAAGCACGAGATTTACATTTTGGTAGGGACCTGCTGTGTTTACACTTTCCAAGTGGCTTATATGTTTATGGTGGGTTATTGGGAACCTCAAGTGTCAGACAGATTTAAGAGCTAAATATCACAGTGGCCAGTGGAGAGCATTTTGAAGTCAATCAGTGCTGACCAAAGCCTTCTCTCTGAAGATGATACATTTTGGTTTTGGTGTTGGTCCCATGTGAAGTACTGAAACTTCTAAACTGAGAATTTTGGAACTCCTGATCTTCTCCTACAAACATGGGTTGCTTTTTAAGTGTGACTGAGATAAAAAAGATAAAGCTTTTGAATCTTGCAGTTTCATAAAACTGCAATCTTGAAAATTAGAAGTTTTATTGCTAAGAAAGTCTCAAAAATTGCTGAGTTTCCTCAGCTGAAGAATTCTCGGCTGATTTTGATGAAATTTACTAAGTTATTCAGCATGAACTTAACACAGGTCCCCTGCCAACCAAAAATGACAATAACATATTTTTTTAAATTTCTGCTGTGACTAGATAATGAAAATACATAATCTTTTGCTGTTTGTTGGTCAAATTATGCAGAGTTTGCAGTGGCAGAAGTCCTTAAATTTGAGGATAATTTTTTGCAAGCTTATATTGAGAAAACATAAGACTGAGAGTAGACCTACAAATATGTCCATGCTAAAATGAGATCTCAGAGACTTTAAGTGCCTTTTCCATAAATCTGAGTCACAACAAGCAAACCTCTGACACTGCTTTCTTTGAAGTATTGTTTTACTAAATAAAAAATGAAAATCCATATGCTTCCTTCTATGATGAATTATTCAGCTCCTACAGAAAAAGGGACAAAAGAAGGAAAGAAGAAAAAAGCTGGGAAGCACATGAATATCACTCACAAAATGCAAGAATAAATCTAATAGCTTTTGGAATTTCTGTGGAAATTATTTTAATGTTCTTTTCAACACAGGAAGCGTGGCCTCTGTTCACATGAAATGAATGTGCATAAAAAAGATACTAAAGGCTCTTGTGCAGCTGCAGTGCAGCGAGCTGCAGCCATCCATCATGCAGTTACTGCCCAGGGGGAACTGCCCTTTTATCTAATTGTGTGCAGGGTTGTTCAGCTGTCACACGTGACTCTGCTAGTTGTTTCTGCAGTTTTGCTCACATTTTGTATACAGATTTCTGCAAATGGAACTCTGGTCTTCATTTCTCTGAGCTGCTCTCTTTTAACAAAGTACAGCGTATCTGCAAGAGAGGAACTGTGCTCTCAAAATTCAAGCAGGCATGGTTCATCTTGTGCACCATCAGAAGGAAAAAATCTAAACCAATATTAAATCTTGTGAAGTTAAACACCTTTTGCTTTAATCAGTTGATAAATGAAACAGAGACATTTATATTTTACAGTGCTGATACAGATGACTTGGATCCTTTTCTCCTCAGCTGTAATGTCCCAAATAGTTATTTCTAATGATCATCACTTTAAAGTACAGCATTATGCACCTCCCTTGGTACAAATCAACAGACATCATGTTGTGAGCTCCCAAGGGCAGAGGGCTGCTGCCCTTCTGGGCTGCTGAGTGCTTGGCACCATCACATGCAGTCCACCTGCAACCTGTCCCTCCATTTCCAGCATAAAAAGTTAAACTTGGTCAGACATTAAATTCAACTTTTAATGGCTTCAGAAACAATATTCTTCTAGTTTGTCAGAATTGCTTGGTCCTGACTAAAATCCACAAAAAATCCCCAAAAATTATGTGTCTTGGTGTGATGCAGGAGGAGTTCAGACAGAAAGGAGCCTCCCAGCTCTTGCCCGAAGCTGGCCTGGCCTCTGACATTCTGGACTGAAAATGTGGCAAGAGGCCAAATGATATTTTGTGAAAATTTGCAAGTCCTTGGGAGATGAGATAAATAACCTTTTATAATTGATTCAAAAACAGCTTCCCTGGAGAAATGACAAAGAGAGTCCTCATTTTGAAGAGTGGAGTATAAAAGATAACTTCTTGGAGGTCCATGTCAGTCACATTGATGAGAGATAAATATAGCTGCAGAAATAGCTGCTGTACTCCAGCCCATCAGATTGGCTGTGGAAACTCTGCACAGCCTCCCTTCCATCGTCTCAGAGATGATGTTTACAAGGAATAAAATACATAATTAGGCAAGCAGTTGGCAAAAGACATAATTTATCATATTAAGCAATTAAGCAGCACTGGACAGATTTGGCTGCAGTTCTGAAAAATCCACATAATGAAACAGTGGCACTTGACATTAAAGCTGAACTTTCCTTAGGTCTAATTTTGACTGCCATTCATAGAGACAAAGTTTTTTGGACCAGTTGAGTGGGGAATGTGGGCAGCATAGATGCAGACCCTGGCTGATTGTCTCCACAAGCTGCCGTGGCTGCAGCAGGGCTGTGCCAGCCTGGAGCAAGCGCCAGGGCACAGCGAGGGCTGTGAGCAGGAGCAAAGCAGCCCATCCCTGAGCTTTCTTGGAGAGCTATGCATGACTGTGATTTTCAGGGACTGGGGAGGTCCCTGTGTAATCACCACTTCCCTGCTCCAGGGTGTTCCCTTCCCAGGGTCACTCCCTGCAGGTGTGCCTCCTCACAACCCTCTCAGCACACAGGGTGATGGTGTGGATACTCCTGGGGTTTGACTTGGTGGCAGTGCAGAGGAGAGGGAAGGGTAGACTGTGGTCTCTGCTGGTCCAGGAGCTCTGGTGGGGTGGATTAGCTCTGGCTAAGCAACAGCCACCCCAAAACTGCACAGACATTCCCTATTGCTGCACACCACTACAAACCCATCATGTTTATATCTACTGAGGCACACTGATCCCACCTGAAATGGGCCTGAAACCATCTTCTCCTAGTTTAGAGAGAGAGGAGGACACTAGCTAGGATAATGAAGCACCCAAAGCATCATAGCAATGCACTTGTTGTTTGCTTTCTATTTTTGTTCTTGCAGTGAACACAAGCATTTAACTCTAACAGAGCCATTTTACGTCTCTCCATGATCCTTCATGATTTTGGAGCAGAGAGAAAGAAATCAAAGCACAGCCACAGAGCTGCACGCCCATCATTCATGCACTCAGGTGTGCTGCCAACAATTTCTCTTTTAAAAGATACCAGTTTTGATGTCCAACATCCTCTAGTTAAAAAATTATCCATTCAATGTAACTTTCTTATTGCTCATGCTGTTTAATTCCAACCAGTTTAGTTGACTGAAGCAGGTGAGTTAGTTTTGCTCTCTGCCTACCTATACCAACACATCAGTTATTTGTTTGCAGTCTCCAGTGTTGCAAGCTAAATGTTCAAATAAACTGTTCATGCCTGGAATTGTTAAATGTTGGAGAAGTCTTCTGCACACAAGAGAGCTTGAAAACCTCTATAAAAACAAATCATTATTTTAATCAATAACTAGCTAGTAATGGCAGGAATTTTTAAAAGCTAGTGTTTATTTCAAGAGTCTGACTTGAGATGCTGTAGCGGGCTTTCAATTATAGGACCTTTGTATTAGGTTTAACTCCACAATCACTATTCACATTCCCTGGTCATTACCCCTGAGATGAAATGCTGAGGAGATGGGGGTCTCCTGTGTTTTGATTGCAGCAGGTACCCATTATCAATACTGCTATTATCCCTACATACACAGCCAGAAAGGATTTTTTGTGCTGTCAGCAATCTGCACATCAAAACATGCTCAGTGCAGAACGAGAGTTAGTGAGCTGCCTCCTGTGCACAATTTTATCAGAGATCAACAGACCTGGGTATATGAAAGGCCTTTATGTAACTGAAGGCAGCAATGCAAAAATTCAGATTTTGTGAAATATCATGAAATTGGTTTTTTAAGCAACACTTCTGCTCTTTGGGTTTTCTCTTCCAGCCCTTTCAGAGCTGCTTGGCCAAAATAAAACCTCTATTTTTATCTTTATTTCTACTTTTTTCTCCTTAGAAAAAGGAATAAGATGAAGGCCACTCCAGAAAAACATAATCTGCAGCTATCATATTTGCCTGCAAATTCCTTCTCAAAACTCGCCTTGCTGAGATGTTTCCAAAACATGGATACCTAGTCACTGATACACCTAAAGTAAACTTGCTACATGCTATTCCTGGTGTTTTGAACCTGTTGTCACCACTATTTCCAGGATAGATATAGCTCTGCTGCCCAGCATGCCAGATGTCTGACCAACAGGCTGTTTCTCACGGTGGAAGTGCCCTTGCTTATGGAAATGCAGTGTGAGATAACCACCCTGGGTCTGCTTAACCCGTACCTTAAAATTACATTTTGCACTATTTTGCTTCTCTGTGCACCCAGGTATGTTTCTCACGTGTCCCTTTCCTTGGGTGCTCAAGGACAAGAAAAGGAGGGATGGATGGTGGAGGAATGCTCCCAGTGCTCACCCACTGATGCTCACTCACTCACTGATGAAAAACATCTCTTCGGGCTTCTGGTAGCAATCAGACCCAAGGTTGTGTTCATACTGTGGAAGGATGCTGGAAAAAGCCATGAAAGGGAGAATCATGTCCCACTGGCGTCCCAAAATTCAACTGATTTTGTAGCAAATGTTCAAAATTCAAATGTTGTTTTCTTTTTTTCGTTTTAAATAAGAAAATAAAATAATGATTCTGAAATATTTGTATAGCTCTGAGACAGCTCAAAGGCTCTTCTGAGAACAAATCTCATGGAGTGTTCACAAAAATGCTGATTTATAGGCTAAAAGGTTATGTCATCTAATTTGGAGCACTTAGACCTCCATGCATGCACTTATTCCAGGAAATAGAAGTCAAGGCTCAACCTGAAAAGAACAATCATGTTTCTGCACTTACTTGATCATACAAGACTCGAAAAACATCTCTTCGGAAAAATTTTGCTCCTTGTGTCTTACAAATCGACTCCTCCTTACAGAAGGTCTGGAAGCTGATGAACACCATCTTGTAACTATGAGAAACCCTTTCCTCCATGTGTCTTCTTGCAGTAGGCAAATCTGTTGTCTGAGATGTGAGACTAAATAACAGCTCTAGGCTGGTGCAGCTGGAAGGATGTGCAGTTTACAGCATGGATGTTTTTCTGCCTTGGCTTTCTGTGCCAGCTTCTGGGGTGTAAGATGCACCAAAAGAAGGAATGTGTCCACTAGCAGAGGGCCCCAAAAGGCAGGCACGAGGTCTTCAGACATCCTGATGCTTGCCTGCATCTAGTCAACACAGTGAGATATATCTCTACACATCAATCTCCCTGTCATTTCCTGAACATATGTAACCCTGCAGGCAAACCCACAGCATGCTGTGGCCAAAAGATGAGGTTATCATCTGCAAACCCACGTTCAAGAGCTCTGTGAGAGCTCTGGTCTCTCAGAGACACCCAGGCAAAGCCTACTGCTTGCAATTAAAGTTATCTTCCTCATGACCATCTCCAAAAACTTATCCCTGAAATAAAAAGCCAACTTGTCCACCAACAAATGCCTCCTAGGCCCAAACAGTTCTTTCATGCATGCTGGTGAGGCTGGTGTAATTCCAGGGATTTATGGAGGATAAACCACAGATCTGAATCAGCTCCCCTCTGTCTCAGCAAGCTCTTATTCCTAGTAGGACTAACCTACCTTTCACTGCACGCACAGCCAGTGCCTCTGCTCCTCTGTGCTGTCAAGTCCACACTTTGCTGGAGTTTATCATGGCACTCTGATTACACAACCCTGCAGCTCCATGATGTTGTACTGGGATCCCCCTGGCCTGTCCTCCACAATCTCCCCTGCCCTGCACAACAGTTCCATCTCCTTTTTTTCCCTCGTCATAACCTTTGCTTCTATTTTGCTCTTTCTTAAGGGATCTCTACCCTTTCCATTGAAGCCATACACATTTTCTGCCCTAACCAACCTGAATGTCACTGCTTCTTTCACACCCATCCTACTGTATATGCTGGAGATGTGGTTTAGGGATCTTATTTGGGAAAACACTCACCTGAACCTGTGCATTATTTCCACACTCATGGGAGCCCCTTTCATCCGAATGCATCACCAGCATGAACAGTTAATTAGGACCTCTGTGTATCTGAAAGTAGAAACCTCTTTTTCTTGCAGGGTGGCAGAACGTGTGTCCCTTATTTCAGTTCCCTGCTGTGATCCTTGTCCATTTGCAGATTTTTGGCGCTGTGCTCTCCACATGTTAGTGATTAGCTCTGCTGTTACACCCAAGCTAACAATTTCACTGGTAAGGCTGGGATCTCATGGGTTTGAGCAGTGAACCAGGATACACCAGTAAATATATTCACTAACCAAGCATTCTTAGTTATTTGTTTAAAACCAGAAAATCAGACACGTAATGAAGTAGTTAATTAACATTTGAAACATATTTTTACCTCCCTCTGGCCCGAGGATTAGCCAATAAGTGGGGTCTTGCCAGGTTGTTTCCACTACAATACAGCGGATGATACGTCATGCATATCCTTGGTGCAGCAGTGTTTATTTATCATATGAGACATACACAGAGTTTTGTTTCCCTGAACACAGAGGGCAAACAAACAGGAGCAGGTTCCTTGCACAGCAGCCCAAGCCTGCCTTTCCAGGGAGCACTGTGCTCAGAAGAAGCTCTGTCTCTTGGCTTGCTCCCAGAGGCTGCTCCTGGATCTCTTACTACAGCCTTTCAGTGACTCCATAACAAATACATTCCTCTGGAAAGTTGGAGAGCTATTTTTAACCCCCTCACACACAGCTGTAATCAATCCATCGCCTGGCCTCGTGCTTGCCAGGACCTCTGGGGAAACCCTCCACCTACACAGCTTGGCTTCTGCTCAAGCCTC
Source organism: Ploceus nigricollis (assembly GCA_013399945.1). Taxonomy (NCBI): domain Eukaryota; kingdom Metazoa; phylum Chordata; class Aves; order Passeriformes; family Ploceidae; genus Ploceus; species Ploceus nigricollis. The sequence continues at coordinate 733,548 of VXBC01007375.1, forward strand.
ATAGGCATAGCCAGGTGCTACTCTCTGATTACACAGAGGTGTGTTAATTGTGGCTATTGCTTAGGCCACATGTGTGCCGAGATAAATACTAGTGGGGCTTTCAGCAGTGCAGGAGATGAAGGGTGTGATGAACACCCTGCAGGATGAGGTGCAGACAAGGCACCAGCCATCACACACTCAGGTGGATCTGTCCTTCCATAAGGAGCATGTGAGGACAGCTCAGGAATTCACAGCTGATCTCCTGAAGTACATACCCATATTCAGTTCTGTGGCACCTGGGCCATCGCACTGGTGGCCCAGCAGCTGCAGACAGCCAAGTAGGGGTGGCTTTCTGCCCCTCCTATTGTACTTACACCTGCCTTGATCCTTAGCCCTACACTCACCTGCACTGCTCTGCAGACCCATTGCATCACCCTTCAGGGCTGTCCAGCCAGGAACTTTAGATTCAGATGAGCCTGTGCTTGGTTTGATTTCTGCAAGTCACACAATGAGACAATGAACTGCAAGTTTTTCCTTGCTGTTTTTAATGTTTAACAGAGCAAATTAATACTTCGAAACAACTTCATAGTCAAAAGTCCTGAAGGTCCCTGAGAATACAAAGCATTCAGGAAAATAACAAAGATTTTGGAGTCAGGATAAATCACTAAGAAGGCACTAAGAGACTACTGTAGACCTTCCTGGGGAAACAGTGCATCTCTCACACAGAGAAGGTGGAAGGAGGTATGCAGGGGCTGGAGCACTCCTCCATCTGCATTCCAGAGGAAAGCATAAAAGTCACTGACCTTTCCACTCTCTGCAACAGTAATATCTGAATGTAAACATTTATGGAGAGAAACCACATCTGCAAGAAAGGAGGCATTATGGTCCTTTGGGACAGACCAAGGCTATAAAAGAGAACTCAGCCCAGAACAGGCACTAACACAGCTGCTTAAGGTGCTTGTCCTTGGTATATTAAACCAGGAATCCAAAACTCTTATTTTAAGCTCTCCTTCAGAAGGAAATCCTTGTGCCTTCATCAGAGAGGGCAAAAAATTGGCACCATGTCTGCAACAAGGCAGATGCCAGCTTCCTCCCCATCAGGCATTTTCCCTCCTGCCCCACCACCTCTTATTCCTGCCCCACAGTGCAGCAGGGCTGCCCATCCAGGGCTGCTCCTGTGCACAGCCCAGTCCAGAGCCAGCCTGAGCACACCCACGGGGGCAGCAGTGTAGGAAAGAGGAAGGCACGGAACGAAGCCACCATCCCCTCGTGCTTATGAAGGTATAAGCAATTGGTGGCTCTGTGGGCACACCACAGGCTGAACTGGCAGCACCAGAGGCTCAGCTACAGCCAAGCTAAAATAAAAGCAAATTTTCTTCCTTTAACCCCCAGGAGAACTGAAATCATACTGTCTCACCACCAGTCTCCACAGGGGACTCCTGCTCCCCTCTAGACAGTCCTGCTGGTCCCCCAGCCCTGCAATGGGAGCTGTGAAGGGGCTGCTGGAGGACAGACAACTTGTACCCACTCCTGGAGATAGTCTGCCTCTCTTTCCAAGCAGAAATCCCAGTGATATGCAGAGGGTCGGCTGCTCACTGAGTTACTCCTAGAGTATTTCTAGCCCCAAAACACACATAGTACCTTTAGAAAGGGGGAAGAGGATGGTGGACTCCCTACTGCTCTGTGACAGGGCAGGCTGTGCTTCCCCTCAGCACCAGCTGCACTCAGGCAGGCTATTAATTAATTTTATAGGCCTTTAAAATTTGTTATGAAGAAGAAAATGGTTTTCAGGGAAAAGCAAACACACCCTATGCTTTCTCCCTAATTAAAGCTGATGAGCTACACTGGCTCAGCCAAGACATAACAAAACAATGAAAACAAGGCAAAAGGTTTCAAAGAGCAAGTGGTCAAATCAACAAAGAAGTGTTTTCCCACGTAACAGAAGAAAAATAATTAAATAAAGTGTTGCTCTTCAGAGCTATAGAAGGAAATGAATGTCTAAAGATGAAGATGTGGCAATGGTAAAATACAAACCCACAAGCAACAGAACATCCAGGTCTAAGAGAAGGCCACATTGACTACAAAACCAGTGGTCAGAAAACTTCTCTGCAGCAAAGACCATTACAAGGCAATTGCCAAAAATAGCCAAACTCCATATTTTAATACTAAACAGGTATGTTCAGAGGCAACGGAAATTTTTCTAGTGCAGTGTCTGTACACATAAGAATAATTATTGCCTGCAGTAGCAGGAAGCTTCATGAAGGATTTGATAAACAAAACTGCACAAAACTAAAGCCAAAGGAAAACATCAGTGAAAAGATCCCAGCGCAAAAGACCCAGATTATACAACTTCATGTCAAGTGCAAGAGAAGAGCCAAGTTATGAGACTGTCAAAAATACCCCTGAGGACAGATCCCAGGGGCAGTGTGAAGTTTGATGATCTTGCTGGGTCTAAGACAGGAACTGAAATATCAGCAGAGATAAGGCTGGCCTGTGCAATGTCCAGCACTGGAATAACCCAAGGTTTCCATGCAAAATTGCCAAAGCCCCAGAGAGGAAGACGTTTTCACCACTGTATGCTGGGGTGTTTCACAGTACTCCCTCTGATTTTGCACAGATTGAAACTGGAGGGAAGCCAGGAGAGTTGCAGCAATAGGAGAAGAGGGACCATTTCCCTCATCACCACTGACCAGAATCACTGCTCTTACCAATGCTCAATTTCTTCCTGTGCAAAATGACAAGAAAATCCTTTCTAATTCAAGATCCAGCAAGGAATAAAGAGTATAGGTGGTCAGAACTGAGGACTGAAATCATCCTCTAAGAAATGCAAACATTCAAGTGCTCCTGTTTTGGGCAGCCACCTACAAAAAGCAATTGGAGTCTGCTGCAGAGCAACCCTGTACACCTTCAGACCCAAACACCGAAATGCACAGGAGGGAAGGGAGCGATGTCTGAGGGACAGCTACAGCAGCTGGGTACTGTGAGCCTGCTCACATCCAGCACGGTGTCTTCTGCAGACCCAGAGAGAAAAGGATTGCAAAGGCTGATTTTGAAAAGAGGGAACTGGTGCTTTATAAATGTCATGTTTCACAGCAACACAAGATTTCTTAGCACCAGTGCCTTTCCTTGCCAGCCTTGGGCTGGAGTTTTGGGAGCACAGAGCAAGCAGAAGCTGCAGCTCTGCATAAGGAACATCTTGTGCATAAAGACCAGCTGTGAGGAAATGCAAATCCAGACAGGCTCTCTGCAGGGAAAACTTAAGAATATTGACTTTTAAATTGATTTTTTATTATGTGGCATTCCTAGGGATGTGACTTTTATCTTGGACCAGCAAGAGATTATTTTTGGGTGATTCAACCACCAAACCCATGTGGCTCTAATACCTCCCATGCTTTTAAACATTCAGTCTTTGGTTTCTCACCAACATTTACTCCAATAATAAAATGTGGAAAACTCAAAGTGCTCCTGTGCCTTCCTCTGCCAAAGCAGACAAGCAAGCCCTATTCCTCCGGCCACAGAGGTGATGGGAGGAAGGCAGGTGAGGATAAGGACCAGGCAGATGAATATCAGCAGTGCAAGTCCCCGGAGCACAGCGTGGGGTTGGACATGGCTGAGTCAGATGCACGCAGAGCCCTTTACAGACTCACTTCAGATTCTGTGGGGACACTGTCAGGGCAAGGTCACAGGTGGCTGCTGGGAAAAGCTACAGTCTGCAAGATTTGCAAGTGACTGTGTGTGAGTAGTCTTGGAGAGCCAACAAACCATCCCTACAGCTCCAGCACATAATGTGACCAAAGAGAAAATACATATTTTTCATTAACCCTCCCCCTAGAATATTGATCTGCACTGCACAGATTTCCCTAGACCTCCATTAGCAACTGCTAATGCTTAGAATATAATGAATAAAACCCAAGAGGCTGTTTATCCTCTTCCCTTTATCTTTTAGGGGTCATTCCTTCTTTCTATCGCCCCCAGCTATTTTTTTCCCACTTATCAAATCATTTTACCGTGCTGAAGTTGTTTCAGTACAAATGCTTTGCCTCCCACTGCTGTGAGCCCATCACGCTGCTCTGTGACCACAGCCACCACAAGGAAATAAACCTCGGCAACATCTCGGTGGAGGAGCATTTGGAAGCTTTTAAAGAGCAGCAGTGCCTGTGGCAGAGCAGCCTTTCCCACTGCCACTGACAGATGGAGATGGAATAGGCTCTCTTAGTCTCTTTTTAGAGAACTGATGCAATGGCAACAACAATCTGCAGATAAAATTGCAAGAGTCTCCCCCGGTTTATGTCTCAGCTCCCTTCAGGCAAACCCCTCCTGAAGGAAGATCTTGGTCCAGCCCCAGACACCCACATGCAGGTGCCCTGCTGAGACCTATTTTCTGCCATCCTTATCATTTGGCTCTTTTCCCACACTGGTCCAGTCATTCCTTCATGGCATCTTATCCCAGCAACAGCCCTGGCCAGCACATTTTTCTAGGCAAATTTATCCCTGCCAACATCCATCCCTTGAATATCAACTCTTACCCCATCTGAAAGGATGTGTGGAAGCCTTGCAAGAAAAGACCACATACAAAGAAAAGTGACTTCTTTCTTCTCCATTTCAGTCAAAGTCAGAGTTACTGCCTATGGTAGCAGAAGACATTTCAGGCAAAAATGGGATTTGTTAAAATTCACTAACATCTCAATGTGTCCTTTTATATCCACTAGTAGCTCATCTTCCTTGCAACCTTACAATACTTTTGAAGTTTGCTGTGTCTGCAGACAATTCTTCACCGGGTGAGCCAAACATGTTTGTTGGCCCTTAGTTTCCCCAAATATTTTCTCATATCCTGATACAAAGTGAACACAAACTTTTTTACATATATATACATGGTGTGATTCCCAGAGGGGTGCTGTGCAGAGCTAGGAGTTGCACTGTGATAGTCCACTGTGGGTCCCTTCCAACTCAGTATATTCTATGATTCTATGGTTATTTTATGTATGTTTATTATCTTTGATTCAAGACATATATATATAAAATTCGCTTTACAATTTTCTTTTTTTACTGCTCCCTTTTGTAAAGGAAAAGCTTAACACTCCCCCTGGGCTCATTGCTGCCCATCACTTATTTACATCTTTTCAGGAAGGGCTGAGCAGACTTGAGCACTGTCAGCTAGCTGCAGCACGCTTCCAGATGAGTACCCACGTTCCTCCTTTTCTTTCTGCAAAAGTGCTGTTGCCTTTTAAATTGCTGCTGCATTGTGAAGCAAAGCCTGTCCTGAGCCACACAGAGGGATGGCCAGAGATTTGTCCTCCTGAGCACACCTCTCCCCAGCAGCACCTATAATTTAGACTTTAGAAATGGATGCAAGTATTTCACATTTATTCCCTAAATAGGGCAAGCAGGGATTGTCTGTCCCTTCTTCAACTCAGCAGTAAGCCACTTTAGTACATTTACTGACAGCTAAAAATAGACTGCCCATGCCTCTGCTTCCTCTACTGAGTCACCAGCAGTTTTCTGACCAATCCACAGTTGCGCAGCAGATGGTTGGGCTCCAGTTCAGAAGGTGCAGGGCATTTAACTCCAAGCATTGGCACGCTCACGGACCTCATCCATTGCCTTACAAGGGTGTGCTCCTTGGAAATGATGGGCAATACTCTTACTAACAGAGGTGCTAGGCTTCAGGGAACACCAGCATGGGCTCTGCATTACCTGCAGGGCAGGTAAAAGCAACTCATCTAGCCCTCGGGATCTGTGCAATGAAAAATGAAGCAGAGCCTAAAGTGGGAAAAAGTCTGCAGTCCCAAAGAAGGGGGGAATTCCCAGGGAGCCGAGAGGAAACATCCTGGGCTGAGCTTGGGGACTCCTGCTGGAATGGAGCCAGTTTTTGCACAAGGCAGTTGTAAGTAAACACAGCCAGTGCTCTTCAAAGAGCTGAGCAAACAGAGCACTGTGCAAGACTTTGTCCCAGTGCTGCAAGAAGCCAGAAATGTGGCTAAACTCTCCCACTGAGTGGCTGCGTCTCCGCAGCCAGCAGCCCTAGCGATGGGAAGGGTGCCTACAGGGATAGGTGCTGTGGAAATCACAGTGCCTCACCCAAATCTCTAACCTGCCACCCTTCAGCTGCCCTTGGCTTTGGTGACTTGGGTTTGGTACACTTGGGTTTGGCAAAGTGAGGTGCTGGCATGGCTCAGTGACCCAGCAGCAGCTCCTGGTGCCCTGCACAGCCCTTCACCAGCTCCAGGGATTTCCACAGGATGTGCAAAACCCAGGGAGGCCCAAGGCAGCATGATCTTTCTCTCAAACAGCTGACAAGCCAAAACGATGTCCCTTGTCCATCCACTGCACCAGCACAGGCTGATTCCTGGCACCTCTTCTGGGAAACTGAGGTAGGGACTGCTCTTGGGCAGTGAGGGGGGTGATGAGGCCCTGGTGCCATCCCTAACATGTTAGACACAAATGTCTAACAACCTCCTTTAAAACAAAATGTTAATTAGATTTCTCTGATGAGACAGCATGTTTTACTGGCTGGAACGGGAGACAGCATTTCTGGCTTCCTTTTCAGGATTACCCAAAATGAGTAATTTTTCCAACTTTCTCTTGGCTCGAGAATAATTATTAATACATTTCTTTATTTAAAGTCTCTTCAGATTTTTGTTGTTGTTTGGCCTTTCTGGCTTGTTTTTTAAATTAAAAGTAGTTTAGTACACTTTCATTAAAAAAAAATCCCACTTTAAATATTCCAGGCTGGTCTCAGTTTGACAGCAAGAAGGTGGGTGTGGGGATGTCAGAAAAGTTATTTGTATTGGGTAACTTTGTTGCTAACTGTTTCTTTTGAGAGTTTCAATAAACCAGATAGCAATAGGTTGCTATTTTTATATGGCATTACCTTATTTAAAAGAGAGATGAGTTCAGAAAAGTGAGACCTGGGCTGCCACTGCTTGGAAGAAGAGTGGAAACACACATTGGGTCCAACTTTTTTTACTGCAGGCTGCAGCAGAGAGGTGCACCCAAGTGACCAGGCTGTGTCCCAGGACATGACAGGGGGGATGCTGACCCCACAGGATCATGCACCAGAAAGCTGTCCAGTTTCACCACGGTACAAACGGGTTGTTTTTCAGGGCCACAGGATGAGGGAGCATGGAGAAAGTCCTGTCCTCGGGGCAGAAAGCATGTAAGGTAATTACTTGTCTCACATGATGCTGTAAAATCTGGAATAAATGAGTACAAAAAAAAATTTCTTCCATAGGATGGAGCAGGGGGTCAGATCTCCAGCCTTGCTCCAGCTGTGCAGTAAACCTGATTGCCCACCCACTCACTTTGATTTTTTTTCCACCACCTGCAGCCTGGCAGGGAGAAGCAGATGCTGAGAAGACACAGGATTTCTGATTTCCCTCGAGTTTACCACTTCTCCCTCCTGGCTATGCTTGTCTTTTTGGCAGCCATCAGCAGCTCCCATACATGCAGTACACTCCCCTCATTTCCTAGCTGTACCAGGAGCTGTCATAGTAGGAGGTTCAAATAATTGTTTTTGCAAGAGCTGCTTTCCGTAGATCCTTTTGAAGGTCGTGCTGATTATTTCCTCCCAAGCAAATAAAGCACCATGTAATTATTGCAAATGTCACCTGGTGAAAAATCACTTCCAGTCAATCATCTCAGCCTGAAGATAACTGCTGCAGCTCTTTGCTACTGCAACAAGTCAAATAGAACTGATGAGGGGTCTTACATCTCTCCTGTCAAGGCTTTTATTTCCATGCAAACACAATAAATTAGTTAAATAATATTCATGAGAAGCCAGTCCACAGACTCACTGCTCAGTAGGATTTGCCTGCTGGTGGATCATGCAGGATCCTGCTCTTGCTATGGCTGTTCAAACAAGACAGAGCAGGTTGTGGCTTTCTAATTCAAAGTGCAAATAAGTCCTGTAAACCTACTGCCTCACAGCTGCTGCAGGGCAGGTGCCTCAGTGACAAGACACCAGTTTGGCTCTGCCAGGACCATCAGGCACAGGAATGCCACTGGTCCCAGCCTTTTCTGCACTATTAGAGTCCTAAGCCAAAAGAAATAGCATTATATAATGATGGTGCAGAACATCTTCTGTTGTAGAGCTCTGGTTCTATTTAAACTTAATTTGTGATGATCACTGTTTGGGACAAAATATTCCACATTTAGTTAGTGCTTGAAGATGTGATTGCTCTTTTTAAAAGACAAAGCTTAACAGCAAAGATGATTCAATAACATCAACTGCAATTAGTGTGTTTAATAAACATGGAGGTCTCAAATATATATATATATATGCTTATCTGTTTCAAGCATTTTGGAAAAACAGCAACTTGTTTTATCTTAAACAATCAATTGTTGTTATTGAAAAAGAATTATTGAAAATGAGCACTTAGCACATCACAGTTATGAGCACTGATCTAAACCTCTCAGCAGGTAAATCTCCTGGTTCTGAAAGCAGCTGTTTAGATGTGCCTGAAACAAGGTACAAGCCTCATATTTAACTGAGCAGAGAGGAGACCAAACTCCATACACAGGCAACTGTCAAGCATCTATCAGGGATGAAATGGAGAGCAGAAATACATGAAGTAAATGTACCTGCTTGTAAGTGTGCCTTGTCAGAATTACTGGCAGAAGTAAAAAGGACACAGTTGACTAGAGAAAAAAAAATATTAATGGCATCTTAATTTACCAAAAGTTTGAAGAAAAAACTTTTAAGGGCTTCACAGGGATGAAACAGAGGAAAGAGCACGAGTGCTGTACTGCGCCATTCAGCTAAGGGCACGCACCCAAAAATGGGCTACTGCCATAACACTCATGCACCAAATTAGCAAATACAACACATATTTATATATATCTATTTAAAAGATTTTGTTTTGGCATTAGCAGCTGCAATCTAAGAAACAATAGTGAAGTTCTCTCTTACCAGCGCTTTGAATAAAGCTGACATGAAGAGAAATGACATTTTGCAGAAATGCTGGAGGAAAATTAGTTTGTACAGATTTCATCTCCCTAAGTCTAAGCAGTGTTCTGGTCCACTAACTGAAGGTGTCGAGGAAAACAACATTTACAGATGTCAGAAAATACAGCCCCAAGCACCAATCTCACACAGCAGGACAGCATCAGAAATAAATGTCCTGACACCCACATGCTGACTCATGGCCAGGCTGGTGTTCTCTGCAAATTGCTTTAATGTAAACTCCATCTTCATCAACAATTTTAATAGGGATATGAGAACAAATTCAGATGTGTTAAAAAAAACACCATCCAGTGGACAACTCAATGACCGTGGAAATCTCCTTGTCAGAACAAAGCATATACTGGAAATCTATATAGGTATTTTACCTACAAGAAAAGAAATACAGGACTTGTGATCCAGCTGCTGTGAAGTCACAGATTTGTGACCTGGTTTGAAACTGGTCTGTCACAAAACACAGAATAACCAAAGAAACCATTAAGAAAGTTCTCCGGTATTTTCTGGCTGGCAAAGAATAGGCAATGGAGCAAAATTTCAGGGTTAAATCCAGCCTTGCCCAGAAGCCACCTCACTCACAGGTCATTGTGTACATTGCTTGGGACAAGCAGGGTTCCCAATGCCATGGAGCTGAGATGCAGTAGGAGACCTTGCTCTGGCTCCAGGCATCCATGAGAAGTATTTCTCATGTCCTGTTGTACCTCCTGCTTGTTCCTACTCCCCATGGCCCAGAAGAGGAGAGAGCCATGTCTGTGGGACCTGGCACTGTGGGTGCACAGCCTGGCTGGGGCACAGGCATTCCCAGGGGGATGCTCAGGGACCCCTGCTGTGAGAAAGCTCACCCTCAGCCCTGTCTGTTCCCATCAAAAAACCATTTCAGAAGACTCCATATCTCTGTTCTGACCCAAGGACTCTTTGGTAAGCAACTGTTCATGACACACAGCGGGCATCCTGCAATACCACAAAAAAGTCCTTCTGACACCAGCTACTGATGTGAGCCAAGGCTGCTGCTGGGTTTCCCTGTGGAGGGCAGAAGGGCTGGGCTGCAGGGTGCTGCTGTCTGCCTGCCAGGTGGGGAGAGGGGTCCCCTCTCCCCCAGCACTGATGTGTCTCTTTCCCTTCAGCATCCGTCTACCTCAGGAGAGGAAGCAGCATGGTGATGGGTGCCTGGGGCTCAGACAGGATATTTATAGATCAAAGGAAGCCAGATGCTCATCAGATTGAAGGCAATTTCACCTCTGCAAGATGTAATTTCAGTGTTGGAAATTATGAGAGTTTAACAGAGCCCTTGAGGATTTCAACATTTGTCTGAAAATTATTTGGCAAGTCTTGAAGCAACAACATTATTTTCTCAATGTATCCCAAGCTCTGACAAGATAAAACCTTAGAAAAATTCCTTATTTTTAGAGGAGTGTCCAGTACTTGTTCATATTGACCTGTACTATATTTGCCATTTCTGCTTAAAAATGAAGACTACTGCTTTCACCTGATCTGTTTTCCAAAATGAGTTCTTGATACTGATCTTCCTGCTGAATCAGGAAGCATGCTGTGCATGCTAAATCACCCAAAACAAAATAGTCCCTAACAGATAAATTATATGTTTTCAAATAATTTTCTCTACAATAGCTAAGCTAGTTTATGTTTGCTTTTGACTGGGTAGCATTTTTTCTCAAACAATTTGATAACTGTGTAACTGAAGAAATATTCCACAGACATGGAAATGCTCAGCAGAGGATCCACTGTACTCTGGTAGATGTGATAAATCTCATTTAAGAGCTCCAGAGCTCAGCAGTACTTTAAAATGGCCAGCAGAGAGCTACCAGTTGCTATTGCACTCATTGGTCTTTTCTCTCCTGAAAAAGACAGAAGCCTAAAGATGTCATCAGACATGAAATCTGGTTTTCATCTCAGCCTTATTCTGGCCTCCTTATATACATTCTTGCTTCGGATGAGGTTTTTTGCAAGTATCATTTTTGGCCTCTGGGATTTAATTCCCACAGCTGCAAATTCTCACTGTCACCCACAGGTCAGGCCAACATCTAAATTATTTTTAACTCTGCCATAAAAAAATGGACCCTATAACAATATATGGGAGTTTTTTTGAGAATATAATTTGTCCCAGAGCATTTCAAATTTAGTTTTTTAGGATGAGTTTTTTCTTCTGAGGTGACAGGCATGAAGACTTCACCTTGCTAGCAACCAGCTCTTCAATTATATGCTTTCAATTTCTTTTCAGGCAGAAGTGAGCAGACTGTAAGATAGAAGTGAGCACACTGTAAGATGGAAATGAAAAATACAGCAGGCAGCTGGAAGATAAAATCGAAACGTCATCTTCCCCTTTGCCTGCTCACATCACACCACAGGTTACAGTAACTCTATACTGCAAACAAGCAAATACTCCATCTCCCAACTTTGCCCCAGGTGTTTCCTCGGCAAACACAATCGCAGAGGTGTGCTCAGTAAGAGATCTTACAAAGGGTCACTGGAAAATCCTGCCAGGATTTGTCTCTTACACATCTGAAGGATCTGGGGATCTCATGTAGCCAACATTTGCTTTCAACGTGTTTCCAGGAACACTTACAGTCCTACTGGTGTAGGATTGTAACCTGAGTACCTATCCCAGTTCTCTGGTCATACAGCTTTGGCCAGCTCAGGGTCAAGCTTCCCAAGCTGTGAGACTGGTAAAATGTCTCTGAGGTCAAAAGAAAGCAGTGCAAAGAGCCTGTGACCTGAGCTGGGAAGACAGTGGAGCCCCAGGTGTGTGTGTTAGCTCTTGTAGTCATCAGCTGCTAACAGAAAAGGTCCCAGCTCTGAGGCAGATGCACTAGAGGACCTAGATTTTGTCAATCTCAGTAAGGCAGTGCTATGGTGGGCACAGAGGGAACAGGTTTCTGTGGACAGTTTCAAAGAAGCTGTAGTTTCTACAGTGACAGAGGCCAGAGGAGATGCAGGTTTACCTTTGGAGAGGGCACTGGGCACCTCAAAGGCACCTCAGCTGCAGGGTTTGGCCACCAGAGCAGGGGTGCAGCAGGGGCAGAAGGACAGGAGAGAATGCCAGGGAAGGAGCTGAAGCTCCTGGGCTTGTTATTTTGTGCCTCCTCAGCTCTCGTTGTCATTATGTGAATGTGGTGGTGGCTGAAACCTCCTCCAGTCCCAGCAGACCCTGTTAATAGCACAGCGTGGGTGAGAAAGGGTCCCTGAGGCCCCAAAGTGAAACAATTTAGAAACTGATTCAAAGCAAAGGTTGCTACTCAGATTCCAGAGTCAGTGATGCATGACACCCCACCGGCCCACCAGCAGCAATGGCCAAAACATAGCAAAGAAATTGTGTTTGGAAAGTGATTTCAGCACCTCTATCAAAGCACAGTCAAGCAATCAATGAACTTCTTTATTTTTTACCGTCCCCTAGCAGGTTTTGGACCCAAAATTGGGGATCCACAATGATGTTAAAGAGCAAGTGGGAGGGAGCATTGAGGCAGGTGAGTGTTAGAGTGGGACTTGAGGAATGATGCCCCAGCTCTGAAGTGGGATCAGCATTTGGAGCAATGGCAGGCTTGCACCAGTAATTCTCCAGGATCTCTTCGAAAAAAATTTGTTGATCGGGAAAGTTTTCTGCACCAAATGGTCATTCTGCAGAAGTAGAAACAAGTTAGAAATTGTAAGGAACACAACCAAAAAACCAAAAAACCCCCCAAAAAACCGCTAGTGAGTGTGTTTTAATTAATACAACTTATTTTCCCTAAATAGAGTCTTTCCAGCAAGAAACCCTTCCTGGCCACTTTTACCTACCTAGCATATTCTGTAATTTACCATGCAGCTTTAGAGAATGTTCCAAGCAATCTGCATTCTCACACACACACACACACACACACACACACACACACACTTTCCCCTGCCATTTGCTCTTAGCAGTGGGTAGGAAAGAGTCCATTGCAGTTCCTCACTGCCAGTAATGCAATAATTGGATAAACTGTGAATGCATGAATGAGCAGGGCTGGACTGACAGCACGGCCTAAGAAGCTGACAAGAGATCAAAAAGAAGCAGAGGAAGGCAAGAGCACACACAGCCTGGTGAACAAGCCCTTGGGCATTCTAATGATCTCTCTTTCTGTTTTTTTCCCCAGCTTGGCTAGATGCAATATTCAGCACTCTTACAGGCAGTAGAAGGACTCAGTAGCACATTCAGGGGTATGCATGTGTACACAGAGAAGCAAGATGTAGGTTTTCCATTGGTGCCACATCTTCTCAGTATCCTCTGAAACCATCTGCATCATTGCCACTTTCTGGTGGTGGGCATTTGGTTGGACCCCTTGATGACAACCCATAACTGCCACGGTCATATCTGCATTTGTTTCTGGCTGGGTACAGTACTGAAGTTCTCCAAAACCCACCACGCAGGGTTTCAGCCAAGATATAGTCATGGGGAAACAGAAAAGAAAAACAGAAGGAACAAGAAAAAGCTTATTGCCAAACTCTTCCATGTTGGCAGACTGTCCAGTTGACTTGATAATGGTATTTTTAGTCTGTATTAGGAAATAATTCTCTCATATCTCCAGCATTGTTCTGGGAAATTGCCCACACTGAGCAGGATTACTGCAGATGGGGTGCACAGGCAAGGGACAGACTGCCTGTTCAAAACATGGGTGCACAGGAGGAGGAGCAAAGGAGGTGCTCTCTGGTATCTGAAGGCTCAAAGCTGCCACCTTTCTGCACCTGCAAGCAGTTATCCATCTCACCCAGCATACAGGGCAGTGGGAAGGCAGTGATTGAAGAGTTAAGCAGGACGTGGGCTGGATGCTGCTGGTGGGGCAGAACCGATGAGCACCAGCTCGGGTTGCCCTGTCTGTACTTTCTGTTTTCTCCTTTGCAGAGCACAGCCCATGCTGCCCCAGGTGGGCAGGATAGGATGAGGAGCAGCAATTTTTCTGGAAGTCCTGGAAACAAAATCAATGCACTGGTCTGACCCTCTGCTTGCTATCTCCTTCACCTCCTCCAAGACCAGTGCCTTCCTTCTGGCACTGCATGGTGTCTGGGAAGGGAAGAGACAAACAGCTTCTCCTCCTTTGTTTCAGGGCACTGGGGTGCCCAGGGCAGCACATACTCAATCACTGTGCAGTCCCAAAATTAGGCAGGTGTCCATCACAATTGGGAAATCTCAGCTGCTTCAGCTGCTGGAATGGGAGTGCGGACACAGACTTGGTCTTATTTGAGTCCTTGTACTGTCACACGCAGAAAGCTGCTCCCTGACACATGGTGGAATGGCAGAGATGGAGACCTGGCTCCCAGAGTCAGGTTCTAGGAGCCACACAGAGGAAATCCTTCCAGAGTTTCTTGGATGGGCAACTAACCTGAGTTCTCCCCTTACCCCATCCCTTCACAAAAGGAACACATTTTTTGGCTAAAATGTTTTAGATTTTCTCAGCCTGAGGCAAGCACCTGGTATGCAGAATTTTGGCCCCAACAGTGGAAAACTGGCAAAGTCAAAAGAAAGAGAAACTGTGATGCTTTAGTTGAAAGTGTTAGGCAATGTTAACACTCCACCATAGTTCCAGCTATGTCTCTCTCTGGTTTGGGGTGCAAACCCACAGGTCAACCCAGTGTTTAGTTTTGTTTCTAAACAGCCACAGAGATTACTGATATGAAGTTGTCAGTTTTGCCCTAGGACTGGATCTACAAGGAGATATGCAATTACAGAGATCTTATCTGTCTTACCTACTGGCAATGCTTTTTGTCTCATTAAGACTTCTTAATGTAAACTCCAGGCTTTCTGTTTCCCTGTGCCATTGTTCTACCCATTGAAGTCGTTGGCAAAAGACAGATGTGTTTTACTTCATCTGGATTTTCCTGGCAGGCTTAAACACAGCTCAGCTGGCTCCTACCCAGCAGTGATGAAACGTCAAGTGGGAAAGGTGCCCACCTCCCCAGCATGGTCACTCATGGGTCAGCATGGACATCTTCAGGTGTGCAACCTGAGGATGTCACAGGGAAGGGTTTGTGGAGGGGGACACAGCCTGGGAGAGCAGAAGGTCAGGTGTCTTTCTGCAGCTGATGTGCCAAGTCTCAGCTGTGCCAGGACTTAGGCCTTTTGTATCCTATCCACAAGCACCCAAAATGCCAATTTCTTGGGCTTCTCAGCTGATCAGGGACCTCTCTGCTGGATGCAGCAGTGCAAGCCCTTGTTTGATGCAAGCGGGTACGAGTTCTGCAGCAGTCACACAGATTCAGGTCAGATACAAGCCTTGACTGATTTTATTGACGTACACTGGAGAGTAAAGCAGTTGCTGCTAAGTCAGCTTAAAAAAGTTAGAGCTAAGCTTCTGTCAGTGATCCCTGCAGCCTGCAGCAAGCTCCCAGCAGCATGGACCTTGCTGGGCTCCCTAGCTCCACTGCACAGCAGGCAGGGGCAGGCCATGGGCTCCAGCACCTGGCACAGACCCCAGGTCGTAGCATGCACTTTATAACACCCATCCTCCATGAAACAGCCCAGTGAAGAAACCTGCTCTGGACTTTCAGAACCCACTGCAGGGTACTGAGCTCTTCCCATGCCCAGAGAGGCAGTGAGGGCACTCAAAACAGTGAAAGAAGAGTCCCAAAGTGGGGCTCATTTGAAAAATTAAATTAAACTGGTCCATGGGGATGATGCACCCAAGAATGAATACCCATGGGGTGTCCTTCACCAGGGACCTCTTTCTGTATTAAAACTAGTCAGAAGCAGTATGCCCTTTGCTTGCTTATGTGCTGCTGGATGTTTCACAGGCTCCAGGGAGGGAAAGTACAGCTCTGAGTTATGCAAAGGAGAAAAACACATTGCTAGATCATGTGGAGCTTATAAGCCTGAATTTGCATTCCTAAAACACTTCAGTTTTAGTAACCCTTTAAATTTAACTCCCTGTAGTAAAGACACACTAACTATCACCTTGAGATTTCATATTTGTGAAGCCCCATGCTTTTGAGTTAGGTTACTACCAGAAAAAAGGTCAAGCATCCTCCTAGCAGACGGTTTCACAAGAGAAAATGTAAACAAACTCAGCAATCTGATATGAAGTAACACTGGTGTCCAGACACTGCCAATATTTCATCCCCTACATAAAAAGTAGTGGCCTGCTATTATTTGTAAAGGAAGTCAAATGAACTGATACAAATTGAGGCTTTTTAAAAAAACAGAAAGCCTACCATCATATCTACACTTATAGTCTGGGCTCTAGACTAAGCCCCATCTTTTAACAATTTAGGATTCTGGCAGTAACTACCAGGAGAATTTTAAGTTGCTATGTAAACAGTTAAACAAATGTCAGCAGTTCTAATACAGTGAAATAATGCTCTCGTGATCAAGAACACATAGATATTAAAACTGATCCTAACTTTTCCACTGACTTCTCATTGCATGTAGGACTAGAGAATTCCTTTATGTCATATATATATTCTGAACCTCAGGTAAGGGCACAGAGTGTGCCTGCTCACCTGTTAGAAAGAAACTTTAATCTGGGGAAGAGAGCCCTAGGCTGGCACACAAGAGAGGGGGATAAGATTCCCAAAACATTTGTGTGATCTTGAATAAAATACACTTACTTTCTCTTCTTTCTGGCCAGGATGTCTTTAACCTGCAGGGAATGGCCTGGCCATTGTACAGCAGCCAGCATGATCCAGTTCTGATGTAGTCATTCAATATTAAATCAAATAGTTAAAAAACAATTATTAAATCAATTATTCAGGTCAAAAAATTATCCTGAAATATTGGAAGCATCTTCACCTCAGTTTCAGAGGAAGCGAGCTGAACTGGGTGCACTCAGCACCCTGCACCGTTGAATCCTGACAGGAGGAAACCCTCTCATGGGTAAGATCTGGTCTCACACAAATGCCACCAAACATAGTGATTGTCACCCTCTGCTTGCCATCTGGCACACAACACAGGTGGCTTTACAGAGGTATATAAGAACAAGACAAAGCACCTAAAGCCCGTGGCCCAGCTGCAGCAATAGCTGGCTGTGGCATGGTCTGAGTGGGACACTCCCAGTCCTGCCACAGCATGCAGATCACTGTGCTCCATGGCAGAGGCTTTCATTAGCCACATACAGGAAATCCCAAATCTGCCCACTGGGTTGACTGGGTTGTATCTAACTTGCCAATCTGACACACAAGGGCTTGAGTGGCACCATAATGGGCTATGATGAGGGGGTCCCACCAGCCATTAGCCCAGCAGGAAACCCCAGCACGCCCTTCCCTGCAGCATCCTTCACCCCTGCAGAACACAGGAAATGGGCCAACCTCAGAATGGTGGTTTTCTGGGCAAAGATTTGTTAGGTGATGTACAGACTTTTCTTGAAAGAAATTTTTTGGCATTTCCGACTCTGGCAGTGACTTCAATATTATCTAAAAAATTAATTTCATACCTCTTGTAATTACTCTTGGCAAATTAAAAGTCAGTATTTAACACTGTTTAGCTCAAGGCCTGCTGCCCCAGGCAGCTGCAGACACAGGTAACCATGGTGGCTGTGGTGCAAAACAATCTAAAGAACTTGTGTGAGCAACATTTCCATGACGGATGAGTGGATGTGGAAGTCATAAGTTCAACAATGGCTATTTGTACCCTCTTAATGTTCAGCCCCTGTACTTCATTTCAGCAAACAAAACACCTTCCCCATCAAACAAAAAAATCCAATCCGCAGGGATGTGCTTTCAGCAGCCTGAGCTTTCTGCACCTTCCCCTCACTCAGATTTATCACCAGAAGTGTACCTAAACCACAGCTTTGGCTCTGACAAGCTCAAAGCCTTTCCTTCATTCCTGGTTTGTTGAGGTAAGGGTACAGTGCTTGACATCTGCAGCCATGCTGGAGTTTTGTACCTGGGCCTCATCCCTGCCACACTGTATGTGCCACCACAGGGTCCCAGCCAGACCTCTGTGCCTGCCCCTGGACCCTCCACTCCAGCAGCAGCAGATTTTATTCATTTTCACTCATAACTTCTGGAAGCAGTTTCAGAGCTGGCACCCAAGATCATCTCATGAACCCTCCTACTCTAAGTGAAGAACAGGCTTGGGACCACTTGATGAAATTGAGTGAATCCCATGTCTATGAGATCTGATGACAGGCACCCCGGGGTCCTGAGGGAACTGGCTGTGTAGTTGCCAAGCCTCTCTCCATCCCCTTCGTGTCATGGTGATCAAATTAAGTCACTGGTGACTGGAAAAAAAAGGGGAACATTGCTCCCATTTTTAAAAAGTGGAGAAAGGAAGATATGGGGAACTGGTGAGCTTCACCTTTGTGCCTGGCAAGATTGTGGAGAAGATCCTCCTAGAAGATATGCTGGGGCATATAAAGGACAAGGGTTAAGGTTAGGTGAACTGAAGCATCCAGCACAGCTTTACTAAAGGCAAATCGTAACCAACCTGGTGGTGTTCTATGATGGAGTGATGGCAACAGTTGACTAGGGAAGACATATGTCATCCATCTACATCCATCTGTAAGGCCTTTGATGTGGTCCCACATGGCATCTATATTCTCAGACTGGATAGACAGGAATTTGACTGATTGACTATTCAGTGGATAAGGAGATGGATGGATGGATGGATGGATGGATGGATGGATGGATGGATGGATGGATGGATGGATGGATGCAGCCAGAGTGTTTTGGTCAATGACTCAATGACTAGGTGGAGGCCAGTGACAAGTGGTGTCCCTCAGAGCTCTGTCTTGGGATAAATACTCTTCAATATCTTTATCAGTGAGTGCTGACTGTGAGAAGAAGTCATTGAGAGCAGCCCTGTGGAGAAGGACTTGAGGGTTGTTGTGGATGAAAAGCTGGGCATGAGCCAGCAATGTGTGCCTGCAGCAGAGAAGGCGTATTGTATCCTGGGCTGTGTCAGCCCATTACAGGATCAGTATGGTCACCCCACAAACAGGGACAGAGACAAGGCAGAGGTGTTTAATGCATTCTTTGCCTCTGTCTTCAACATGGATGGTGGGCCAAGGGATATCAGTGCCCTGGCCTGGAGGATCATGACTGCAAGAATGATAACTCCCAGCTGACCCTTGTCACAGTCTAAAACTTCCCCTCACAGTCTTCCTTGTGAGGGGAAGAGGAGGGGCAGGCACTGATTCCTGCTCTTTTGTGCCCAGTGACAGGACTCGAGGGAATGGCCTGAAGTTGTGTCAGGGGAGGTTTAGGTTGGATATTATAAAAAGGCTCTTCACCCAGAGGGTGTGTTGGGCACTGCAACAGCTCCCCAGGGAATTGGTCACAGCATCAGCCTGACAGAGTTCAAGAATCATTTGGACAGTGCTTGGACAGTGCTCTTGGGCATTGATGTGACTCCTGGGGATGGTGCTGTGCAAGGCCAGGAGTTGGACCTGATAATCCCTGAGGGTCCCTTCCAACTAAGCTTATGTTGTGATTCTGTGAAAAGAGGGATGGCCAGCAGGTTGAGGGAGGTGATTTTCCACCTATTGTCTGCTGCCACAAGACTGATCTGGAGTGCTGGATCCAGACCCAGGGTCCTCAACACAAGAAAGATGTGGATCTGTTGGATCAAGTCCAGAGGAGAGCCACAAGGATGCTCAGAGGGCTGGAGCACCTCTCCTATGAAGACAGGTTCAGAAAGCAGGGGTTGTTCAGACTGGAAAAGAGAAGACTCTGGGGAGACCTTACTGTGGCTTTCCAGTAGCTAAAGGGGCTTATAAAAAAGAGGGAGAGGGACTTTTTATATGGGCAGATAGATGCAGGACAAGAAACAATGATTTTAAACTGAGAGAGGGCAGGATTACATTAGATGTTAGGGAGTAATTCTTTACTGTGCAAGGGATAAGGCACTGGAACAAGTTGTTTAGAGAAGCTGTGGATGCCCCATCCCTGGAAGTGTTCAAGCCCAGGCTGGATGGGGCCCTGAGCAAATGGGCTAGTGAAAGTGTCCCTGCCTGTGGCAGGGGGGTTGCAATTAGGTTATCTTTAAGGCCCCTTTCAACCCAAACCATTCTGTGATTCTGTGATTTTATAATGAGGAATGCTGAGACTCATGTCCATAACTGAATGTCATTCACAGGCTTTTAGAAAGTGGTTGGCCATATGGAATCTCAGGCCACATGGAAGGAACTGCAAGCACTCTTGTTCTGGAAAGTTATAGGTTTGTATTCTCCATTGCTCTCACTCCTCCTTTCCCTTTGCTACCCATTATCATGAATCCAGTGCACCTTTGTACAACAGCATCCTTCATAAAAGAAGTCAAAATGTGTGGCAGAACATGTAAACACAACTGCATAGATTTAATTATGTTATTCTCTCGCCACACTTCAGTCAGGATGAGGGAAACTGGACATTAAACAAACCCCTTGATTTCAAATGTTATTTGAAGGATAATTTTTTTGAGCCATAAGGAATTTTATTAACTTGTGCCACTCCTATTATAAGCATTATAATTCAGTGCACATCACTCAGCTAAGAAAATATTACTGCATCTCTATGGCAACCTGCAATGAACAACATATTGACCATCCCCAAAGACACAGGGAATTGCATTTTTCCTGTACCATAATTGTTTGTGCTTGTACATCTTTAGGATTAAAAAAATGAAACTATGAATTGTGAATCATCAAGCTTCCAGCAAAAGGTCTGATGCAATAAGCATTAATTTTACTTCCTGTAGCTCCTGCTTTGCACAGAAGAAGTGTAACTTCATTCATGCTGCCAACATTTCTCTACACAATTCCCAAGGAAAATACAAAGTCAACAACAATATGTGCAATATTGATGAAAGCATGAAAATAAGGCCAACTGCTTTTCTGCCCCTTTCATGTCTGATCATTTACACCGTTCATGTCTCCTCAGCTGTTACAACACTGCACCATCACATCAGAGGTTCCTTTATTCCTCAGAGCTTAATGAAAGGGAGAAAGTATGCATTTCAAAAAATGAGATGGGTCTGGTACAAGCTAGAAAAAACCACAGAGGACACTGTAAAGAAGAAAGGTTGCAGAGCATGAGTGGGGCACAAAGATGAGTTGTGGGGAAATGTGCCTGCTCTGCTGGACAAGGGCAGCATGCAGAAAGAAGAGCAGGCAGAGAGCAACACACTGGGAAAGGCAGACCCTGATAGCACAGCAGTGGAAATCCATCTCCAAAGTCCTTTAAACGCTGTACAGAAGGTTCACAGCAGGCTTGCAGTGGAGAGGTGCTCACTGATTCACTCATTATAATGTCTTTCGACAATATTGGGACTTTTTGGCCAGACACAATGACATTGTACTCACTCTGCGTGGTTGTAAAATTGTAGCCTTGTTAAAGGCAGCACAGTTTTCTCCAGCTCCTTGCACATGCACCTCAATAAAGCTTCAAGCTTTAGGGCATAAGTCCCTGCCAAGTAATAAAAGCTAGGAAGACTCCTTCTTGCTGAACAGATTATTCAATTTCTGAATACTTCATGGGTTTTGTAATTTCTCAGAAGCATATCAACCCAGTGGAGATGGTGCTGGAATAGAAAGACTGCAATATGTGTGTATAGTATGTTCCCTCCCCCTTCCTAGCGTTTTGACATAGGAAAATTCAGTGTTTCTGGCCACATTTAAAATGTTATACTGCAGAATGCTCCCCAGCAAAATTAAGAGGCAAAGAACAGCAAATGATACTTTGTAAAAAACACTTGGCAATGCTGAGAAGTAGTAAACTGCAGTAAAATTATGTACCTTCAAATCCATATCCATGACACAGTGCTTGTTGCTGTGTCCAGCCAGCAGAGCACAGACAGAGCCGCTGGAGCTGGCAGCAGCAGCAGGCAGAGCCACGGGCAGCTCAGCCCTGCCAGCACCAGCTCTGCCAGACTGCCGAGGAGAAAAGCTCTGCATTAAAATGCAGGAAAACTTCTGCTCTGTATCAGCTTGATTTGATAGTTGATTTATCTTCTTTGTGCTCACCCAGCTCTCAGTGGCTGAGTTTTGTATTCCATGTTCTCAGAGAGCAGATGACCTACTTTTCTTGTATTGTTATTCCTGGTTTCAGCAGCCTGACTCCCCGGAGCGGAGGAGGAGTGCTGGTAGTGTGTTTGTGGAGGATATACAGCCAGGACTTGGTTGGTGAGTGATTTGGAGAGAAAAGGGGTAAAGCTTTTAGTATGGCTTCATGGGAGGTGAAAATGTATTCAGCCTGCTACACTGCACCCTGCAATGGGGAAGTCTGTTTACAGAGGGGTTGAAACAAAAATGAGCAAGATGTAAAGTAAGTAAACTTCCCTGCAGACATGAGGAAAATGTGTGAAGGGTGGGAGGAGTGAGTGAGGGACGGTAGGTGGGGAGGGTGGTTTGACCATGGGTGTCCAGGAGGAAGATGTCCAGGCTGAGCCATTGCTTCCAGAGCCCATTCCAGAGCCCCTGGTTGTTTACAGGGAGTGGGGTGTGCAGAGAGAAGCTGTTTTTGGAGAAAGGACGCAAGGAAGGATGATGGCAAATGTGTTATATGAAAGGGGGAAAGAAAAGGATAAGAAAGAAAGGGACTATATGCCTGAAAATTAAATTATTACCAGTGTAGGTAAGTAAGTAGTTCAAATTCACCTCCTAAGCAAATGAGCAATCCCTGCTGATTTTGGGTAAATATGACTCTTAACAGGACCTGTGCTTGCAGGCCTGTTGTAGCTGAAACCTTTTAGCATGACAACAAGGCTTCATCCCACCTGAATGAAAGGTGCAGTCAAATTTGCCTTGTAGGATCCAAAAACCCAAACCAAGGAACTGCCTCCAAAACACAGATCACACACACACAGGCAGGTGAGCAATGTCTTAGGTAAAGGCAGGATTTTTGCAGACAGAGAGCAGCATCAGGAGGTCAAGCAAGTGAAGGAGAAGACTTGGGAACATATCTCAGACAGAAAACTAAGTAAAGCATCTTTAGGATGAAGAGCTGTCTGGGACAGAAGTAGGACCTGGGAGCAGGTGCAATAAAACTGACCTCTGTTTCAGCCTCTGTTCCTACTTCATTTGGGAAAAAACAAACCATGTGCATGTTCTTGGTAAGTAAACATTTTAATCAAATGCTTAAATCCATCATTTTAGTTGCCTGATGGAGCAGAGGCCAAATAAAAGCCAACTTTAATGGCCACAGCAAAAAAAAAATTATTCTTAGTGCATCTGAGCAGCCTTTCCCACAGCCCTTTGGGCAGTCTAGTGAAAGGCTTTTGCTGCTGCTGTAACTGAAGCAAGGTGCCTGCAACCAACCCCAGAGTCAGCCAGGTATAAAAGTCAGTGTTTGCCCTGGATCAGGAAAAGCTCATGACCTGCAGGAAGCTGTGTATTCCCTGATGTCCATCAGTTCCTTTCCTGTGTTTTCAATATTTGCACATTGAAATGCATTAGCATTAATGAGATTTGATGAAAATAATTCCATTTAATACAGCATCTAAAGGTAAAGAACACTTCTCTGTAAAGGTGTAGTTTGACACTCCAGCTTACCTTTTCCAATACAGCTAGAGAAAGTGTCTGAAAAATTATATAAGCAATTGTAATTGGAAGATCCTTAGTGTAATACTTTCTTCCAGTGCTGGTCTCTTTAGGCAAGGGCAGGTCAATAGGCCCTGACAGAAGACAGTATTTATATATGTATTATCTCACACATTTTATGTACAACTTCTTGAGCCACATGAGAGTTGATTACAGCTATTAGAAAAACACAAAATAATGATGCACAGAGCAATGGCAAAACCTTGTCTAAATGTTTTCCTTCTCTTAGAAATGGATTTTCTAGGCCTCAAAGCAAGAAATCAAATTACATGATTGCTGGAGAGCAGGGAGAGAAAGAATGCTTGGAGCAAGACAAAATGTAAATGGCATTTGTTTCCATGTCATCCACTGAGCAGGTAGAAAACCCAAAATATCCACTGAAGCGGAAAGGCAAGAGATGTGTTGTGTCTCTACTTTACTGCTTAAATATTTTCATGCTAATGAACCCCAGATGACAAGCAGTGCAGATAATTCATGAGTGAATTGATTGCTTATGACCCTTCAACACCAGGGAGGCATCAGCACAGATTTCTGGAAAGCTCACCATAAGTTGCAATCTCCAGAGACCAATAAACACTTTGGCAAAATTTAAGATAAGAAGACATTTCACATAATTAACAGGCAGAGAAAATGTCACCAGCTTCTCACCTACACAGAAACTTGTCATGAACAGTCAATTTCACGTCTTGATTTACTGAAGAGAGGTCCAAAAATGTATTAAGGAATTCTGTATTTCTGCCCCCACAGGAAAACTACTTCTTAAGAAACCAGAGGACAGCATCTTTAGCTAACACCAATTGCAGAACAGCCATTGATTTAGGTTCTGCACAGCAGCAACTGTGGCTGCTTGCTGTTTATCATCCTGCAAGGAACTGATGTCTGTTGCCCTGAGCTACAGAAAAAGGCCAATGAGAATTAATTTGACATCAAAAGAAGAGGAGCCAAGCCATATAAGCCTTCATCAAAGGAGTAAAGCAGACGTGTAATTGGGTGCTCAGAGTGAGTTAGGTTTCTGCTCACTCACCACGACGCTGCAGTGGATGGATCTGCTCATGTACCCAGCCCTGGAGCGACCAGCACAGGGGGTTCCTACCTACCCCCCTTCTCATTTCTTACTTCTCCCCAGACAGAAGCAATACAACCCTTGTGCTGTCTACACTGCTATTCGTGGCTTGACTTCCTTGAGTTTCCTTCTCAGTGGGAATAATTAGTGTGAACACGAAAAGCTCCTCGGTGGGAACAAAGGGTCAACCCCACATCCCCTAGCACAGAGCAGAAGCTCATTATCTTGCATGAATTCTCCCTAAATTGTGGAAGCATATTCAGCATATGGCCTTGTTCTGCTTTTCTACCCAAACAGAGAGCAAAAAACATATATTTTTGTTGATAATTTTCTCATATAAATTTGATTGGAAGTAAGAACATTTTTTTAATGGACTGTGTATTCTACATCTGTGTATCATGAGTTAAAGAGAAAATTCAATCATTTCAGTGCAATTGTTTTATTTACACCATTTTAACCAGAAAATAAATGGCTACAGTAATCTTCTTCTGAGTAAGAAATTATGCAGTTCACACCAGGAGGGTAATCAGCAGTGAAGAAAGTTATATTTTCCTGACAAAGCTGGGAATTCATGAATGCTTCCATGATGGGCAAGAAACTAAACATTGAAATTACCTCGAGCCACTTCACATGACAAAATAACAATATTTTATTCATCTTCCCCTTTGTCTTTTCACTTCAAACAAATGCAGGCCAGATGATTAAATTACATTCAAAATCCTGGCCTCAGAAACAGAAGAGTCTTTACTCCAACCAAGCCTGGCACTGAGAGATCTCAGGCATGCATGTTGGTTCTCTTGTAGGGTTTGAAGTGGAAAAATTACTGAAGGAGCTCAATGAGAGAGACTCTAAATGTCAATTGTGTCTTGTCATTTGATAGATTTGCTAAAAGAAGGATTTGATTAGACACCACATAATAACAATTTGTCTAATTAACGGGCTCAGGAGGAAGCAATCATGGCCAGAGCAGGACTGAGATGCCCAATCCCCATAGCTGTGGTGACTTGTTCTCAACCCAACCCCTCATTTCCGTGCTCCCCTTGGAGCACGGACCCTACAACTCCCTCACTTTTCAAATTACCTTCCAAAACAGCCACTCACTAGATGCTGATATCTAATGCTACAAACCCTTCCTGTGACTTCGGAATGGCAGCCAAGCATTTCCTGGGATGCACCAAAGGGACTCCAGGCTGGGCAGGAAGGAGCATTCCAGAACCAGAGTTTCAGGGATAGCTCCATAATCATATTTGACTTAATACAGAGGTATGAGAAGTATTCTCTTCTGGGTATTTTCTTTTTTTCTAGAAACTATGTCATCTACCTAGGAAGGACCTGTGCAGTGAGGCAGAGATTAACTAAAATAACCCACTCAGACATGTCTGATAATGTGGCCACCCAATAAGAGAGTCCTTTTGTTGAAGGTCAGGATGCTGTCCTGCAAGAAGGAAGGAGAAGTTCAGAAACCTGCAGCTGCCCATGGGAATGGTGGAAACAGCAAAAAAGGGACACTGTCACCTCCTGTGGCACCTGTGTTGAACATCCTGCACTGCAAGAGGACAATTCCTCAAAAGCAGGAACTGTCCGGTTGCCACTGCTGAGGCTCCAGCATGAGGTGAGCATTGTCCCACAGATGGGAAGATGCAATGGCCAGGCCAGCACAGAGGCACCAGCACAATGAGGGCATGTACATGATCCCTGAGCCCCAGCATTCTCCAGTGCCTTTCTCAAGGAAGTCTGATTGCTTTACTTTGCTTTCAGCTTTCAGATAACAGCTTCTGACAAGAAGCCAGAGAAATCAATGTAAGTCACTCAGTGGTACCTCTGGAGTAGCTGTAAAACTAATTCAGCAATATTATAACCTTGAAAATCCACCTTATCTGAAGTGGGATGGGTTATTGCCAACACTTAAATGACTTCAGACATTTCCTTAGTACAGGAGAGAGCAGTACTGCAGAACAGAGCTGGCTCAGGGGTGTATATACTGCCAGGGCCTCACAGCTATAAAAAGGTTTCCATCTGCTTTGTTAAAATAAGGTTGTTTACTCAAAATGCCTTTGAAACAGTGATGAGGAGTAGTACAAATTGCTCTAGAAAGGAGCGCTGCTATTTATAATAAATCTGGATGGAAATAAAGGTGATGACAAACGCTAGTGATTACACTTGAACCATGTGGACAGGTAGAACTGCGATGGTTTTTATGTCCCTGCAAAGAGCAGATTTCAGGCAAGAATTTGCTTTGCATCCACAGACCTTAGAATAGCTTTGTGGCTTTATTTTATTATTAGTCTTCAATGGTAAGATATCAAAATCATGGCCCAGAGAAGACCTGGAAGGAAGGCAAAGAGTGACTGTGCAAAGTAAGGCTGTATGGACACTTTTTGTGTCAGGGCAACCTAAAAAAAATGGAGTGCTGAGAGACCCCACCAACACTGATTTTTTAAAGATTACAAATATCCCAAATCAGAGCAGCTTTGCAAGGCTTGAGACCTGTCCCTTGCACTAGGCCTGGCTAAAGGGCTTGGTTGGGTCAACAAGTGGAAGGCCACTTGTAATGGTCCAGGCAGCCAAAATACACAGTATCAAAGCCAATGAGCTCCTGTGTGCAGCTGTGCAGAAACCCTGCTCCCCACTGCCTGTGGCTGAGCATGGAAAACAAGGTGCTAATAGCTAAAGACTGCGCTATGCACTCCCTGAACCTCTCAAAAGCACCTCCCTACCATGACCCCATCTCCATGAGATGTGTAGGAGCTTACAGGGTTTTCATATCCATACATCCAGATATCAAAATGTGCTTTAAAAACTGAACCATTGCCACACTGCTGTTAATATCCTTATTAGTGAAATGGCACAGGAACGACTACTGATGAAATTGCAGTGGCCCTGCACAGCTCTCCCACAGGAGGCGCCACTGCATTCTGTATTATGAGGTGCAAGATCCACAAATTTACAAAACCAGCATCCTGCCCTTGGGAGCACTTAACAAAAGGCTTTAAAGAAGAATCCAGGAAAGCATTTGAAATAAAAACTAAAAAAAATGGTCTGAAGTGTCCTTGCTGCTTTATTCCTACATTTGCCATGTTGCATATCCAACTTGTTTCATGCTTAAACAAAATAAATTAATCAGTAGGGCTGCAAAGAAAACATTTCTAATTGGAAGATAAATAGACTCCAGAGAAACCTCCTCCAGGAAAGAACTGACAAAGTAGGAAATAGCAGCATAGGAGTAACACAACACTTGGGGAATAAAAATAACAGAAACCTCAACAGTGTTGTAATAAAAACAAACACATCCAAACATTACGTGAATGACACAACCATTCAGAAGTCATAATTTTTTCATCTATTTAGGAAGAACTAAGATGTAAACATGCAATGCCTATTTGCAGGGAAGCAAATTTGATTCTAACCTAGTTTTAGCAGATGAACGCAATACATACCAAATTTTAGATCTGCAACAGTTTAATCAAGGAAAAACAGTTAGTGGCAATTACAAAAAGTGAAGGATTCACTGCAAGGTTGTTTCTTTCACATTCCCTCTTTCCTGTTCTCCTCCAAATAGGAAACATACCACCTTAACTTCATTTTTTCCAGACACTGATACTCTCATTCTTAAGCTTCAAATCCTGTCAGTAGTTTTTGTACATACCTTGCACAGTAACAGACCTGTTCACACAGATGAAAGATACTGTTCAATATTTTGCTGACTTAGAATTATTCCTGTGCATTGCTGATGCTGTACAAGAGGAGTTGTGATTTCCCACAAGGCTCCCAGCAGCACACCCATGGGCAAGGATCCCATAATCAGGACAGTAATCAGAGAGGGTCACCACCTCATCAAAAAATATCTTTTTAAACTGTATCTTAAGGAACATACGACAAACATCCAACACACGGCATTTTTCACCAGTCAGCTAAAGACATGAGCTAGAATAGGCTTCTCTGCCAATTTTTGAGTTTCCAGCACCTGCTACGGAAACAGAAAGATTGTTCATAAAACATCTGTGAGAGAAACTCAGCTTGGAGTCAGAGAAGTCTTCTTTCCTTACCAGTATTTCTGCAGCTATGGATTTGGGATGTACTCACACTTCAGAAAGAGCATCCACCCTTGTGATAGGAGGAAAAGTGCAATTAAAATAAAAAAGAATTTAAAAAGAGATTGGATGAGAAAATGAAAGTGATCCATTGGACTAATGACTAATCACTGCATCTATAGCTTAGAAAGACTGACAGATGTAAAGCCAGAGTACACAGCAGTGTTTGCCAGTGGGCATTGTTTAAAAGTAATGCAGGATGTGGTTACCCTTCCTTCTTGTCAGCCACAGAGTGTTAAAAAAAATGAGTATTTATTGCTGCAGAAGAAGGACACTCGATTAAGCAGATAGAGAGTTAAAATTCTGTGACATTAATGATAAACATGCAAATATTTGCAGTGGCAGTATCCTTCATTTCTCGTCCCCTACACAGACAGATGTGTATATCCACACACACATTTGCCTATAGAGGGAAGGCAAGAGATGCCATCACATACTGTATGGTAGAACATGCAAATATATAGGCATAATTAGTGTGTAAATACATGAATTACTTGCAATTTAGAAATGTAAACTGTATGACTGAAAGGGCCCAACTTAGCAAATCTGCTACCTTGCATTGCAGCTTCCATCTTGTAACAATCTTTGTTGCATTGTTAATGGTTTGGGCAGCTTGCTCTGATGCTCACCAACATGCCTCTAACGTCTACTTTATTTACAACAGCTCATACACAGATGGTCTTGGGCCAGCCTTTCTATTTCCCAAATAATTGTTCACTGTGATCTCTGATCTATTTATGGACAGTGTCCCTGTCACTGTCTGGTCTCAGTGTGACTGAGCATTTGACTTGATTCCCTCTATAGGTAAATGTGTGTGTGGATATATGCACCTGTCTGAGGACATGAATCCAAAATGATTGTTTAGTTGCTTGATTTTCTTGTTCCTGGGGTGGAAAATCATTTCCTCTGCAGACAGTTCAGAACTAAGAGAGAGCTTTATCACTGTCACCAAGCAGTGCCTGGACTCTCATATTGCTCTTCAGGCTGGGATCTCTGGCCAGATTGCATCCCCCACACACCTGAGTGGACCCATGCAGATGTCAAAGGATACTTCTCTCCAGCAGAAATGGCATATATTTTTCATAATTATAATAAAATCCTGACTAAACAGATCTTCTATCTAACTTAACAGAGAAAAAGTTTATCTTAAACTCTGTTAGCAGCATTCCCTAGTAGCCATGTGGCAGAGCTACCTGTGCACTGGGGAAGCAGAGAGCAAAGAGTTTTGGCTACAGTTATGTCAAAACATTCACTTCTTAGACTAAAATGGTCTCCTTCTGCCTGTTCATACATCAGTTAACTAATAAATACCCTCTTTGTTTTCTTCTCTTTGTCATATGCTGATGGTTTTGTTAGCTTCTTTCATCTCTTTGTCTATAAGCTGAATAAAAAATAAGTCATGACAGACAGGAAGTTCTGCTTTGAGAAAATAATTACTTGAACTTGACTTTGTGGAAAAAAAACTTCGTTAAAAAGGAGATGCTGTGAGGAAACTTGATAGGGTTCTACCAGAGATTGATGCTTCTGAAAATTACTGAAAACAAGATAAAATTAGATTCTCAGGTTTTATAGGTGCTTTCACAGTTCAAGAATACTTCTAAAATCTAAAGCAGATGATACACAAGTCCCCAGGCAGCACTGGGGTGGAAAATGATTCATACCTGTTCCAGCCTCTTACAGCACCGTGGTCTGCTGCTGGGCTGCCACCCACCTTCTCTCACCCCCACCAGCAGCCTTCCCTCAATTCCTCATTGCTGGCTGCTGCCTGGATGGGAAACAACATTTCTCTGCCAGCATTATCTCAGGTAGACACCCAGCCCCGGCCCCGAGGTGGGGGGAGCGAGCCTGCCCTGGAGCCTGCATCCCTCCAAAACGCGCCCGGCGAGGCCACGGCTGCTGCCAGCCGAGCGAGAGGGCTCTCCATGGCAGACTGAAGGTGCACTCGCTGCGGTCCATTGAATCCTTCGAAGACTTTGATCCCCTGCCGGGAAGAGGCACCATTTTTATCTAATAGATCTGCTTTTTCCGGCTGTTTTCTCTCTGGGCTCAGCCTGGCTTCCAGTGAAATCAGCAGTGATTTCCCTCATCCCCGGGAGCAGGATGCTCAAGTGTTATGTGAACCATTTGGCTACACTGGCCCTGTGCTGCTCAGAAGCTGTTTGCAGAGACAGAAAATGTATGGAGGGCTACAAACATAGGTCCAGTTTATGAAAAACTACAGACACTTTTTCTGCTTGGTGCTGCACACAATAGAAAAACAGATGCCACTTCTCAGGTGTGATTATGAAAAGGTGAAAATTCAGGGCTGCAACTCTTTTCATCAGCAGGCCTCCAACACACCCTTAGGGGTGACTGCACACTGTCAATTGCTCTTAAAACATGAAATGTAAGAGCTTCTCTTGTTCCCATCGTGCACTCCTGGGAAGAGATTTCCCCTTGCTTTCCACCTTCTGATTTACAGTGTGGCCTTAGAGAAATATTTTGACCAGACAAATTTGTCATTCCGGCAGTCATTCTGCATTTCTGCAAATCAGTTGGCAAATCTTTGGATAGATGGCACCGAGGGTAAGAACCCAAGCAGGGAATTTTGGGGCCATGGGCATTTGTGCTGGAAACCTCCGTTTCAACAGCTGAACTGCAAACAGCAGAGCCAGAGTGCAGCTTTGTGCTCTATGCTCAGCCCCTCTCTCTGCTGTGTGTGCTTTCATCTCCAGTTGTCCTCTTCTTCAGAAACAAGGTCAAAATCAACACAACAACCTGAGAGCTACCAGCAGAACTGAGCATGGTTTTCCCCTACCCTCACTCCTTATCCACTTTATACCCCTTCTCAAATGGCACTTACTGGTTTTTTTTTCCTTTCAACTTAATTATCAGGGTTTTTTCTTTAGAAAAGAATCTCTCTAAATAAAAATTCACAATAGGAAAAAAGGATTACATCTTTGTGTTGCTAAAGTAAATTTTTAGTTCTTAGCTTTAATAATGCAAGATATCGTCTTTCTGGTTTTGCTCAATCAATAGACACAAAAAATTTTCTGTTTGAATTAGGAACTAATCTTTACTTGTACAACAGAAGCCCAGTCCCAAACTCGTAGTAGCACTGACGTAGTGATTATATCTTAAAAAAGGAGAGAATAACAAAAATAGTTAAATTCTACAAAAACCTTAAAATCTGGGCCCATTTTCTTTAACACATACTGTTAGCAGCTTGAAGGCTGACTGAACTGGTGGATTGGTCCCTTCCATTAGCTTAGGAAAATTTAAGCAACAGTGTTAAGAAGGACATTATGGAATTTTGCCAGTTACAGAGATTGGTAAAAACTATATTCCCCTAAAGCCATTATTAACTGTTCTTTCTATAATTACACTTCATCCTTTGTGTGGAAGAAGGATGCATTTTTGACACGTACAAACATGGCTTGATATACAAGCAGAGAAATCTTTGTCTAGCAGAATAAATTACGATATTGTTTAATTGCTGAAAAAATCAAATTATATATGGCAATAATTGTATACAGCCATCCAGCAATCACAGGTACAGAGCAAAGTAAAATTGCCTGAAAAAATTCAGGAAAACATTCACAAAATGTCATTTCACTTAGTGTGCTACAGTCTGCAGCATTAATTATTGAGTTCTGCTTGGGAAAAGTCTTGAAAGAATATAAATTGCCTTTTTTTTTGTCTACCACAAGAAACAAATAATCATTATCAAAGATAATTCATTCCCTCTCACATGGCTGCAGTGGCTGCTCATTAAAAATAGCAACCAAAATCAAACAGTGGAAACTAAGAATAAATTAGAAGATGTCATGAGCCTTTCTAAAGGAGCTTTTAGCCAAGTCTGAAATTGCTTGTATTACATGTAGCAGGTCAAGAGCACCTAAGCTTGATGATATTTCAGCAAAGGCATCAGCAGAGGTTCTTCACTGTGGCTGCACTGGGGTTCCAGATCAGTCCCTGTCCCTGGCTGGGCCAGGCAGGTGGCAAGGGCAGCAGGGAGCCAGCTCTGGGGATGCCACAGGCAGGGTTTTGAGGGGATGTGGCAGGAGTCTACATCCCCTCCTGTGTGCCACAGATGGCTGGTGCACATAGAACAGATAACCCAGGGGCTGAAAGGCTCAGCAAGGAGTTAGTTACTTCTGGCACCAAAAGGGCTCAGGCCTCAGCTAAGAATCAACATCTTAGTCTGGAGAGCTGATGTGGGAAGAGATAGAGGAACTACTCTTGACTAAGAGACCCTGTTTTACAAACTGTAAAAGACACATGAGACCTCATAGAGGGAGAAGCCTTCTACACACACACCCCGAAAGTGTGGGAGACCTCTCCCCGGAGCCTGGGAGGTTCTGTCATTACTTCTCCGGGGATTGAGGGAAGGGATTTTGATGTGTGCCCCACCAACCATTGGATGGTAAGATACATTGAATCCTAAGTTATATTATTTCTTTGCTAGCTAACATTAATAGGTACCTTTAACCTCATACTGTATATATCTACTAGTAGTTCCCTCTTTTTTGTTTTTATTCCTGTGAAGTATTAGTTTGTTTCAAGTCTTATATCTGTGAGTTTTCTGCTATTAAATAAATAATTTATTCTATAATAGACCAAATCAGCCATTATTAAGGAACTTGTGAATGAGAGTGGGTTTTGGGCTGCTGGCCACCTCAACAAAGCTACTGCCTGCTGCCAGAGGCCTGGGCAAAAGGCAAAGATTTATCTAAACCACCACATCCATTCATAACAGGGGAGGATGAGAAAAGACCTTTCTGGGGACCTGAAGCACCACAACTGCATTTCTGAAATACTCCAAATCACGCACACTGCATTTTAATAAAAATTACTGATTTCCCTAAACAAAAGCAAGAACAGTAATGTGCTACACCAGTAACACCAATACTTTCCTCCTAACTTCAAGAGAGGCATGCTGGCATAGACTCAGACCTTTTTCTGTTAAACTGCAGATATTTCATCTCAAAAGTCAAGCAACTGCATTTTGTACCTCTGATCAGGACCAACTGCTAGACTGACTCCAGTACTGACTCCACAGGAACAAGATGTTCTGTAAAAACTATTAATACCGAACCTTTCAGGAAAAGGTAGACTATTTTGGCAGCAAATCCTCATTTCCAGTGGAGAATTGTCCAAGAGGAAGTCAAAGATCCGGGCTCTGAATGCAAAACAAGGACCACTTGTAAACAGTCTAGACGTGTTTCCATGCAATGGGGCATTTTTAAAGCTTTTTCTTCCTTCACTCACATATAATCTTATAAACAGCAGTCAATTAAAAGCTTAAAACAAACAAAGTAAGTCTTTTCAAAAAGTGTTCCTTACTTAACTAGAGCCAAGAGCTGGGTGTTTTTTAAGCAAAGCAAACTGTGTTACAGCACTCTGCAGGCACCAAGGCTGCTCCTGCTTCTCCCCAGGAGCTGGGCACGCCTGCAGCACACAGCTGGGGAGTGGGTGCCTGGCTCTGCCACACCAACAAACCCATGTGTGCAGCTCTCTGCACAGCTACCCAGACTCTGGGCTCCAAATCAGCCATTTCTCACCAGCTGAGGTGGAACTGGAGATCAGGATAAGGTGATATCTTGGAAAAAGGGACAGTGGCAGGTGTTGCACCACCACACAGATTTTTCTGGGCTGTGTAAAGCTCAGCCCGTGCTTTGGCCATCTAGGCTGCAGGGTGAATCTAATGGGCTCTTTCAGCTCTGGCACCAGTGTCCACCTCAGCTCTGCCAGGTCATTTCTCCTGGGCTGGGAGGAGTACAGTGCCCCTCTTGAAGAAAGGAAGTTCAAGCTGATGAAGTCTCCACAGCCAACACCTGCACTTGATTTCTGCTTCAAGGGGGGAAGGCAGTAGGGTGTTGCATTTGAACACAACAGCAGAGCTCAGTCTGAGGCACGAACTGTGAGGCAGCTTCGCCAGGCCCGTGTGCAGCCAGCCCTCAGCCATGTCCCCAGGCCCCAGCAGGGGCTCAGCTCTCCATGAGGTCTCTCAGCCCCCAAGCACATCACAGCTGGCACAGAGGTTGCAAAATGGTAAGGTGTTCTGGACACAAATGAAGAAAGATAATTTGTGCTGGTGTCCTTGCTCTCTAGCATCACTGAAGGATAGTAATTCCTTAGCACAAAGGAAAATAAATGCAGAGAAAATAACTTGTTTTCTGTTTGAAGCATCTGTCCATTATGAAGGTATGGCCATCCATGTGAAGGAGTCAGCAAGGCTGTGTTGCAGGTAACCACTGCTCAGGCAGACACAGAAAATGGCAGATGCTGGTTGCTGGCTTGGACAATTTCTTAAAGAAAAAATAAACACAAGGATTCTTGGTTTTGCATTTTACATCATCAAGTCACCATCCAAGAAAAGAATGAACAGAAGCTTTTAAGAACAAAACTGAGCAAGACTCACATCTGTTGTGGTTTAACCCTAGATGGTCACCCAGCCCCATACCACTGCTTGCTCATTCCCCCATGGAATAGGGAAGAGGATTGGAAGAATAAAAGTGAGAACACTTATGGATAGAGATAAAGACATTTTTAACAGGGAAAGCAAAAGCCACATGCACAACCAAATCAAAACAAGGCATTCATTCCAAAGAGGTTTCCATGGACAGGCAGATGGACAGGCAGATATACAGCCATCCCCAGGAGAGCAGGGCTTCATCATGGGTAATGGGGGAGTTGAGAAGACAAATGCCATCACTCTGAATATCCTCCCCTTCCTCCTTCTTCCCCCAGCTTTGTATGATGAACATGGTGCCATATGGTGTGGGATATCCCTCCGGTCAGCTGGGGTAAGATAGATGATATTCTCATTTTATCTAGTGCATGCTACACACAAAAATTGTAATCTGGCTTTACAACCAATGAAGAGAGCCTGCTCACTAGAGCTGTTTTGAATAAAGCACTTTTTTAGCACTCCCATTTCCAGCTGATACCCTGCACAGCACTTTTCCATGGTGCCATGCCCAGCACATTGCCAGGACACCACAGGGAGATTGGCCGCAGACATGTACATTCCACCAGCAGCACAACTCTGCATCCTTTCACCAGTGGGAAACCTCATGTGTTCATTAGGCCTGAAAACCTTTCATTCTAGTGCATAAGCACCACAGACCTTGAGAAAATTACTCTTCTTAGGTCTCAGTATTTAGCAAATCCTTCTCACTAGTTGGTTAGCTCTTCATCAAACAAAAGCCCTATTTATGCTGTTGACAATCATAATATGTATTGAAACAGAAGAGAGTTGCAACTAATCAAGCCTTGTTCCATGGGTGGGTGTAAAAGCAATTTGTTTAATTCATTTTGGAAGTCACAGAAGCAAAGCATTAAAGCTCATTTTACAACATTTATATAATTGTAATATTTGAAAATCAATTCTCCTTTTGATTTATCAAGGTTCAGTTTAGCTGTTTGCACTCCCAGCTGGTGCACTTTTGCAGGAGCATGGCAGCAGTACCAGCACAGCAGCGGCACACCGGGACTGGGGCAGAGCAGGGCATTGCCAAGCACCTTCCAGCACCTCTGCAGGAGCTGTCCAGGGGTACCCAAGAGAAACCTGCTTCCTCAACCTCACCAGGGACAATGAGGAAGGTCTCTCAACACAGGAGAAGGGAAAAGACATGCCAAGGATCTTGCCAGGATATTGTTCATCTCCATCTGCTCTTCCAGCAGTGGCCAACGTGGGACCGCCCCAGGCTCAGACATGACCACCAAACATCATTCTGGTGGTTGAGAACTCTTCTATTTTTGTTCCCATAGCATTAAGCTGCCCAGTCCATCTCCCAGTCATGCCTCATTAGCAGCCAAAGCCTGCACCAATTCTCCTATTCTTGCTGGCTCTCTGACTTAGCTGCACCCATCCCTCCGTCCATCTCTCCTGCTCCCCATCCTCCCCTTCGGTACCTCCACAAACCCCTCCAAGCTCCTCATCTCCTTTGGCAGTATCATTATTCAGCCTCCTGCGCATCCCTGTGACCTCTGTCAAGATCAAGTTGGATGGGGCCCAGAGCAACCTGCTCTAGTGGAAGATGTCCCTGCCAATGGTAGGAGGGTTGGAACAGGATGACCTTTAAGATCCCCTCCAACCCAAACCATTCTATGATTCTGTGATTTTCTCTCCTTTGCCAACAGGAGTCAGCAACTGAAAGCTCCTCACAGTGCTAGGAAAGAACCAACAATTCACATCATGCCTTACACTGCTGCATGGACAGCATTTACACACAGCTGTGGGTTTCCATCCATTGCAATGACAAGGAAAGCTAGAGAAGGATTTCACACTAGGGAAGAAGAAGAAAAAGAGGCAGGTAGTTCATGAAGTTTGTGCTGCAGTACCACATCAAGTCAGAAGCCCAGTACCAGCTGTCTAGAGAAAATGCAGGCACTGAAATCACGAAGCAGCGCGGCTCAGAGGACAAGCTTCCACCCACTCACAGCAGCCAGTGTTAGGAATGAGCGTTTGGATTTCTGCCACCTTTACCCTTTACTTTCCATTTTAATTTTCACCTTTCACAAGTTGTTCTTCAAATAAGCTCATTCAGGATTATGCAATGGTTTACCTGTGGCTGGGGACACACAGTCTGGATGGCAGAAAACATGCCAGGAAACACCAGCTCACCCGCTGAGCAGCATAACTCTGCTGCAGCCCTCATTTGTGCAGTACACAGGTTCTCCTGCTCCAGTCCTAGCTGCCTTCTCCTTGACTGGGGAATGTCAGACAGTTTAAAGACGTTCAGCATCACTGTCTTCAGCTTTCATACAACACACCAGGCAAATACCAAGCAGTGCTTCATTGTCACTTATCACACCTTTCACAATGCTCTGGACATATGACAGCAGAAAATTAGGAAAAGCAGTGATACACTGTGACCATGCAGGGCTTTAAAATCAAATGTACATGGACTTGAACACAGATACAGTTTCTAATTCAACACCCAGTCTTCTATAGTCGTGCCTTTGTGCTGCCCACATTGTGCAATGAGTTTGTGCAGAGCCCACGCTCAGGCCTGGCCCATCTCCACCATCTATGCTGTAGGATGGAAAAGGCAGGGAATTACAGACCAGCACAGCAAGCAATGCGCTGTAGAGTTTGTTTCTTTGGCTGGTGGCAGGAAAGAAAACATGCCCCAAGCACCTTCTTCTTCCTCTCTGGGACAAACCCACAGCCCTGAACATGTAGGTAAAACTACTGATCAAAGACAGGCTTTTGGTCCTTCTACAGAAACCAGCCCTTTTGCAGCTGCTCCTGACTCCTAGAATCACTAGTGCTGGTGGGCACCACTGGAAGCCTCAACTCCATCCCTCTGCTCCCATGAAGACAGGCTGAGGCAGCTGGGGTTGTTCAACCAGGAGAAGAGAAAGCTCTAGGGAGACATTAGAGCACCTTCCAGTGTCTAAAAGAGGGCTTGTAAGAAAGATGGGAACAAATTTTTAGCAGGGCTTCTTGTGACAGGACAAGGGCTATTGATTTTGAAGTAAAAGATAATAAATTCAGACTGTATTTAAAGAAGAAATTTTTTATGATCAGGGTGGTGAGGCACTGGAACAGGTTGCTCAGGGAGGTGGTAGATGCCTCATGCCAGGAAACATTCAAGGTCAGGTTGGACCAGGCTCTTAGCAATCTGAATTGATTGAAGATGTCTGTGCCCATGGCAACAGGGTTGGACTAAATGATGTTTAGAGGCCTCTTCCAACCCAAAACCATTCTATGATTCTACGATCTGAAGAGGCAGAGGCCATGCTGACCTAGAGGCAGGACTCCAGACTTCCTCCCCTGCAGCTGCAGACCACGGAAGCATTGAGGTTTCTTGTCTCAGGGCAGGCTGCATGCCCTAATGCCTCAGAAACCTGCCTGAGGACTGTCAAACCTCATTTCAGGCAACATGGGAGGCAAGTTACATGGTAAGTGCATTGTTCTGGCCGCAAGGCATGGAGCCTGGAAACACAGCTGACTGCCAGGGAAGTAGATCAGGAATGTACTGTCTTATCAAACTGCTTATCTTAATTCAGGCAAAGCTCTCCCAGAACTTGTCTTAATTTTATTTGGTATTTCTCAAACCAAAGGTACTGTGAGTGAGCTAATTTGGAATTAATACAAAATACTAGTAAATATGCTGCAAAGGGAAAATCAGATGTGGCAGAGGTAGAGGAACATTTAGGTACTGCTAGGCAGAAGTTTCCAAGGAAGATCCAATACCTGAGGTGAGGTCCATGCCATGTGCTTGCACAAAAGGCCTATCATAGTCCTGCAGAGGAAGTTTCCACATGTGCTCTGTGTATGTGTGTGTATGTGTAAATATATATACATATATAGGTCCAAAATCATGTTGGATTTCTGTCAGCATCAGTTTGCAGACTCCTGTTGCCCTATAAGGAGGCGTTTGGTGAATGTCTCATTCCAAAGTTTTCTACTTCTCCCCAAATAAACATTTCAAATTGCTTTCCCCAGGAGCCACTTTAGTGCTTCAGACATGAATCCTGTTTAATTTTTGACCCACCTTTTCATCTTTTTAGTATTCTTTTAGTAGCGTAATGGGATAGCTACTGGTTATTGAGTGGAAATTTGACTTTACAATCCTTGAAATGTTTGGTTTTAATTACGATTAAAGATGCAGAGGAAGATGAAACTCCAGTCCCTTTGGCCAGTCCTTGTGGCTTATTTCACTGCTGTTAATGACTACACATTGTTTACAATTTCTCAGCCAATTTTCAATCAACAAGAAACTGCAAACTGCTCACATGAAAGTCTGAATTACTTCTGCAAGTGAGATTTCCTCAGATGCCTAGCCAAGCTCAGTTCTTACATAATCGAGCTGAGACTGGTGGATTTATCCTAAGGATGAATTTAAACAAGTGAATCAAATTCCAGAGACTCTGACAAATCCCCGCAATCTGGCACCACTGGATGGGCGCCAAGCCTTGGCAGCTCAAACACACGTGTGGGCAGCTGCCTGTGCTGTCTGTGGCTCGTTTAGAGGGCTACAGCCATGGCTGGCTGTGACAAATGTGGCACCTCATCTCCTTTTTGTCACTCTCCATCTGATGGGGCAGCTGCCCTGGGCACTGCAGGCACTGCTGCCCCACACCTTCGCAGAGCCCGAGCGGTGCTGCTGTCGGTGGGAGAGGGGGGCAACACCTGCTCCCCAGCATGCCCAAGGGCTGCTTGTCTTCCTCACTCTGCTAAAGAAGTCAGCCCCACACCCAGATGCTTGCCTATGGTACAACCTGCTTTGATAATTCTGTTGCTGCTCACAATATTTCTCCATTCTCTCCACATTGCCTCTCCCAATATTTGGCTTGCAACATAAAGCAGGGCTACCATATCAACATAACTTTTCAAGACAATTCTTTTACATCTTGGAAAATTAAGTTCCATGGAAGCATGGAAGATCCAACATTGCTCATGAGGCTGTATTTATAGCACTGTTGTTTCCATGGGGTGGATGCTGCCAGACATATTTTCAGGGCTTCCTTTTCCAGGACTGGTTTTGAGGAGTTTTAGCGAATTTTACAGAGTCTTTGTTCTGTCCCAGTCTTCTTCCTCCTCCAAAAAAGGCATGCACCTTCTTTAAGCCCACATTTACTTACCTGCTCGTGAAGAGGCCAACTGGACCAGTACTTCCCTGCCTGCTCTGAAGCAGACCTCAAGCAAAGTATCCAGCTTCTTGAGATTGGTGCTATTCCTTCTTTCCTGGGGTCCTTATGCAGCAAGATTCTTTCCAAAAGTCTTTAAATATTTCTTGTCTTCTGTTGATTTCTTTCATCCTTCTTCCTCACCGTTTTTGGCTGACCTTTATATGAACGTGTTTGGGAAGGTCTCAGGAGCATGATGGCTTACATCTGGAAGGTATCTAAATGTTCCTCTACCTCTGCCACAACTGTTTTTCCCTTTGCAGCATATTTACTGGTATGTTTTTTGCTTTTTGTAGATGTGATAAATTTACCACGATGAATTCACATCATTCCTCTTCACCATTTTCCTATCTTTTGTCTTGAGGCATTTTCTGAAGTGAATTTAAAGGTGGGAAGTAGCTAACAACTTCATAGTGCATGTAATAGTATTTAGGAGACACTCACAAATTAAGACTAAGGATTAAAAGTGCCCAGCTCAATGTTCCCTAGGAAAAAACTTCCTCAAAAATGGAGCCCTAAGATCTCGTAAAGTCAATAGTGAGATTGCCAGAACTGATCATAATCCATCTTCCTCAATAGTTTTAAATCTATTTGCAAAATGGTTAATCCAGTTCTAAAGCATTTCTTCCAAGCAGGTAAATATTATCACTATCATTGACATTATAAATTTTTAATGAAATCTGTCTTGAGCCCCAAGGGAATATATGGGACACAGAAAGATGAAGTAATTAACCTCAGATCATGAAACTCATTGGGACTCAACTACAAATCCATTCTTTCCTGTTAATAAATTATTATGTCTAATGGATGGACTAATGATTTTGTTAATGAAAAATATCTTCTAGTAAGTTACAGAATCATTCATCATCTGTCTTCCTGTTTTAGAGGGTTTATTTGTTTATTCTGTATTTTTTATATAGTGCCAAACTATTAAGGCACTCCCCTACTGATAAATTCTCTCTAATTTTACTTGGAAAATAATTGTTATAATTCTTCTCTTCTGCTTGATGGACTATCACATTAATCCTTCACCTGACTTTTCCCCTCCTTATCTGTTAAAGACAGAGACCAAAGCACAATTTTAAAAACTCAGATTTAAATATAATTTAAGTAATGTATATACAGAGTACCTACACACCTGGTTATAAGCAAGAACAAAATTTGCCCAATTTTAGGAATTCCAGTTGTTTTGTCCTCTGTGATCAGTAAAAAATGAGAAACAAAGATACCTTTGTCATGTGGTATCAGTAACACTTCACTAGAAAGTGAAGTGTATCACTCAAAAGACTGATGTGTTGCAGTTACAGTTAGAGGATGTAGAAAAGTTTCAATAATACAGCTGCAAAGGGAATTGAGGGTAGAAGAGAAAAAAAAACAAGAATCAGTTACCCCAAGAGACTGAGCATCAGAACATGTAATTTCAGCATTTTTAGGATGTAATGTCTCATTTTGTTAATGATAAAGTTGACCTGACTTCATTTAAAATGGCAATTTCCACTTAAAATTTTACTTCTAAATTACAGCATGGAAAAAATAATTTAATTTTTGACTGAGTGATGTAGTTCAAACCAGTCCAAAGTGATCTTTCAGATTTCCCTTCTACTGAAAAACGAGGGGGAAGAATTTCTCTATAAATTGGAAAGGAATTCCATTTTCCAGCCGGTAGGCTTTTGGGTTTCATTGGGGTGAGGTGGAAGGCAAGCAAAACAATAAATCCATCTTTTACCAAAATGCTCAGGTCCTGAAAAACTTGCACCTCTTTCTTTTGTTTCAGGAAGGCCCTCTGTGTGCCTGAACACAGACCGTTTATTTCTCACTTACTCTTTTGCAAAGACTGGTCCTCCCAGCCCATCTGCAGTGACAGCCCTGCGTGTGGCAGCCACACCTCTGGACAGCACAGCCCCCACACAGGCAGCCCACCAGGTCACCAAATCTGCAGTTCATGTCCTCCAGAAGCCTGTGGCATCAGACTGTCACACAGGTCTTGCATCCAGCCACCAATCACTTTTGCTTCTGTATGAAACGCTTCACTCCTTCTTGAGAAGGGACAAGACCCACCTGGACCGGCCCTGGAAGCACCATCCTTCACCAGCTCAGTTGCCCAGGAGCTTCAGGTAAACCCTCCAGAGACTCACTGCCTTTTTCATTGGCAGCCAGTTTAATTACACTTTGCTGCCCATGGCTTTTCTTCCTTTTCTTCTCCCTTTCAAGCCAGATATTTCCCTCCCACAAAATCCAGCTACCTCCATACCTATCCCTGATCCCTTCCTTCCAACAGGGCACCCACCACATGACTGTCCCCAAATCTCAGATTTTATCTTTTGTTTTTTCAGCTTTTATATGGCAAAAGATATCTCTTTCCCAGAGGGGAGAGGGAAGGATGGTCAGCTTTCACTCAAGCAGAGCATGAGAGCTCAAAAGCCTACGGGTGCAGGAGTGTCTGCTGACACCACGTCGTGGTTTCAGCTCTTCCACAAGCAAAACCAGTGACAGGGCTCTGCAGCCATGTGCACTGCCCAAAATGAGCCTGTGATCATGGACAGCTCTGATGTGGTGCATCTGTAACCAGGGGTCAGCTCTGGGGAAAGAGGTGCATGACACCAGGGGTCAGCTCTGGGGAAAGAGGTGCATGACAAGGGGCTGAATGACCCCCTTGGGAATTCCACTCCCTCTCCTGGGACAGCCCTGGTCCCTTCCCAAGCCATGCCACTGGCCTGGGTCCACAGGCTCAGCATCCCATCTGCTTTGGGCCCAGCCAAGCCCTTGGCACTTGCCTGTGTCCAGACAAGCCTCTAGAAAATCTTAAAATTCGTACACCAATCACACCAAATTAAAACACATAGACAGGTCTCCATGGTAACTGTATGAAAAATAATTACTACAGATACCTCTAGCCATGCTTCTATATCTAACAGCAGCAGATTGTTCCCCTCAGGTTTGTTTAATCCAATCACTAGCATATTAATAATAAGCAAAATAAAGAAAAAAGAAACTGGGAAGATGGTAGAAACAAACATTCTTCAGGAAAAAATTGCATACAGGGAGAGATCACATAAACAGAGAGTCTTCTATTAGAAAAATATGTAAGATTGGAGCAAGTCTTAAACCCCATGCATTTTCTAAAAGATGCACTCATTACATATGATTACACAACTCACAATTAGAAAAAGAAGTGTTTCCAAAGTCTAATTCTTTCCTTGCATAAGTGACCTACTTCAATCAGCTTATTTACTTGTTGAAAAAGTACCTGTCATCTTAACATATTTCCTATTGCTCTCTTCTTATGGGAGGATCAGTCTAAGGATCACAAGTGTTTTTCTAAACTAACATGCTGTAATCTGCTAGCTTTTTAAAATTCATATACTACATTAGGCCTTATTAGATAAGAAATCTGTCTTCTTCCTACCACCTCCATCCTGCCAATGAGTATCATCCCTGACACTTTATGATAAATCAGGGTTAGACATGAGGAAAGCAGTATTCCATTGAAACTACATCAGGAAGTTTAGCCCAGCAGCATCTAATTACTCAGATCAAATGGAATATAACACCCTAGTTAAAGACAATCTGGGACCTCACTACCAATTTCTGTTTAATGGTATCCAGTAACAAGACCCATGAGAAAGAAACTCTACATAACAAGAAACAAAAAATCTTCCTGTAGGCTGGAGCAATTGGTTTGAGTTGATAATTAAATTACTTTCTACTTACTGTTTGGCAGAGTGTTTTGGGATATTTGAACAGCAAATAACTCTACTGTTACTGCTTTCATTGTTAACAAGGCGTTTTTCTCGTAAATATTGGGAGGCAGCAAACAAACATTGACAAATAAAGCTGCAACAGAAACCCAAAGCAGGTTGTGGTACCAGGGAGGCAGCTGAAGTGCAGAAAAAAATATGATTATTTCTGATAGCGTTGTGGTTTTGGTGTGGGGTTTTTTATATGTAATATATTTTTATTTAAATGGCTGCAATTCCAGGAATCAATCTTAAAAGACCAATATTAACCTCCAAGGCTGCGAAACCCATCCACAGCTCTTCAGCTGGATTTCAGTTTAGTGAAAACTCCAGATTTAATGGCTATTCTTGACACTATGAATCACAGACACAGAGAATCTGCTTTTCTGAAAAAATAGATCATGTTGTCTGGCATCCAGCAGCTGAAATTTCAGGGGAAATTTTGAAAAGCCAGCCCTAGTCAAGCTGCAAAAAGCTGATGCAGGGATGCAGGGGCTGGGCACTGCTCCCAGGACACTGCCTGAGGCA
Source organism: Ploceus nigricollis (assembly GCA_013399945.1). Taxonomy (NCBI): domain Eukaryota; kingdom Metazoa; phylum Chordata; class Aves; order Passeriformes; family Ploceidae; genus Ploceus; species Ploceus nigricollis. The sequence goes on from VXBC01007375.1 coordinate 778,001, forward strand.
CACAGTGGGCTCACCAGTTCATGGTGGGAATAGGCTGCATGGGGTCTTCCACCCAAACACTCAGTGTAGCCTTCCTCTTACTCACAGGTGCCTTCTTAAATCAGTCTCCTGACCAAGTCAAGGAAATGGGAACATGCACTGGTGCTTTAACAGACCACTTTTGGTACATTTGCAAATATGCATTTGTGATGGAAAAATGCCTTGTTTACATTATAAAGAGTGGTCCCTTAATGAAGCACTTTCTTAAAATATTTGCTTGTACTGACATGTTACTTTAAGCTCTCTCATTTCCCCACTTTCATTACTTTGTCTTAAGGAGCTTTGCCTGCAGGAATTATCTTGGAGCCCTTGACTGCAATGTTACCAAACTCAAAATCTGTGGTTCATAGCCACACTTTCTTTGGCATTGAAGCAGCATCACTGCAATTTGCAGCAACATACACATGCCATGGCTCCTACAGCACTACAAGTATTTTTCTGCCCCTTCTTAGCTCCTCTGTTCCATTCGGTTCCCCCCTGCCCTCCTCTTCACCTCATTGCTATACTACTTGGCTGCTTCCCTGCCAAAGCATCTCTTTTCAGATCTTTCCTTTTCGTGGAAAAAATTTCTGGTAGCATATTAAAGTCTGTCTTTAAGTCAGGCACCTCCATGGATTGTGATGTAAGGTGTAGTGACAAAAATCAGCAAGATAAATAATTAGCAACATTATGAGGAACAGCTGTGGGAGCTGAGTTTGTTTAGTCTTGAGAAGAGGAGGCTCAGGGGGACTTTATCACTCTCCACAACTCCCTGAAAGGAGGTTGTAGTGAGGTGGGGGTCAGGCTCTTCTACTGCACCTGCAGTGAGAGAATGGGAGAAAATGGCCCTAAATTGAGACAGGGGAGATTCAGATTAGATACTGGAAACAAAAATTCACTGTTAGGGTGGTCAGGCATTGGAATAGGTTGCCCAGGGAGATGGTGGAGTCACCATCGCTGGAGGCGTTGAAGAGGTGTCTGGATCTGGCTCTGGGTGATGGGGTTTAGGGGTTACAGTGACAGTGCTGGGTGGACAGTTGGACTGGATGATCCCAAAGTGTCTTCTAACACTGATGATTCTGTGATTCACTGCTAGCATCAGTATGAACTCTCTGCTGTAGCATTATGCACTCGCATTTCTGAAAACTCAGCTGTGCAACCTAACCTCCATCCTCCTCCACACCCCTTGGTGTGGGAATTAATGGCAGAGCTTATGAGAGGAACCATGGCAAAACGTTAGAGTCTGTGGAGATGTGGTACCACAGTGCACAGAACTGTGCTCTACCTCTGCTCCTGCAGGGTGAGTGAGGGCAGCCCAATGCCTGCCCCTCTGCAGTAGCTCCTCCCTTCCTGCCCAGTGAGCACAGCCTCTTGTGTGGAGGCAGTGGGGAAGGAGAAGCCTCAGGACCCTCTGCTCTCTTGGCCCTGTAGTACAAGCCATGTCCTTCCCAGCAGCTGCTGGGCAGAGAGGACAGGCGCTCTGAAGGTCCCACGAGGACAGTGGGTGAGCGATGCTGGGGCTGTGCTCCTCCTGATTTTGGGTAAGGGGTGATAGAGAGAAGTATCAGCACCTCCAAATCTGGCACTGTGCCTTCCTTCCCAGAGGTAGGCAGAAGCACATAACAGCAAGAAATAGGCTGGAGGTGGGGCAAGAAGGGAGAACAGAAAAGAACCCCATCAGTTTTCCATACATGCTGCCACCTCACTAATCCTTCTCATCCAAATGCTTTTGTCTAACTGAGGAACTTTTTAGGTAAGTTAGGTATAAGGATACCTCTCTATTTTTCTCTGATTTCTTTTTTTTCTTTGTCCTCACATCATTATCATGAAGGACTTGGAGGCTTTCCAGCTCTTTTGGGTGCAAATCCCCCCACTTGGTACGACCAGTCGACTACCCTTAGCTAAGGAACTCCAGCTGCTGCATTTTTACCCAAGGATATGTTTCCTGTAATGTGTTTCACAAACACAGCATATTATTGTTCTGTAAATACCACTGTGTTAGCCTTTTAAAAAGAAAAATTAGAGGGAAAATCAGCAGCATAATTAATAACTGAGAGAAGTATCATCAACCAAAGAGCACAGATAACAGAGATGAGGGGGCGTATCAGACTCAAATTATGACCCTCACTTCATTGGAGAGTTGAGTTTTTCTGTTTGACATAATTCAACAAGTTAAACTTTTTCAGTACAGAGCAAAGTATTCTAAATAATATGATTCTCTCAGCAAAAATTAAAAAAAAAAGAAAATTAAGGAAAAAAGGTCCTCATCAAAGTGTTCATTGATGTGGCAAAACCAGTATTTTTAATAAATAAAACTAGCAATTCAGTGGAGAATTATTTATTATCTCTAGTATTCACACTCCCACTGGTGCTATCACCAAGTGCACATACAGGTGGAATAATAAATATATAAATAGATAAATAAAACTAAATAAAGTAAAAATTACAATATTATAATAAATAACAAAATATTAAAGGAAATGGGCTCACATTTTATGATGGGACAACAGTTATTTCAGTCATGTTTCAACACAGAAAATGCACAGACTTCTGCTTCACCAGTTATAATGCCACAAGGCTGTAATTAATATATTCCAACTGTATATCTGCAAAGGTACAATTAAAGCAGAAAAATGTATTTAACTCATTTAAAATCTGGACAGAGCATATTCATTCTTATCAGTATTTAATTAAAGATAAATCAAGTCATTAAAACAACTGGCAGCCCATTCTGTCCTGGCATTGTTGTATTTCTTTTTAAATATTTGAAAGGCTTTTACTCCTTAAAAGAATTTTATTTTTAAGAAATAAGAGCCAAACTAATTTCTTAGCTGTCTTGACATGGTGATGACAGCTCTATAAACTGGTGTATTTATAGAAAACTGAGTTCTGGTGTTTGATTTTGAACATACCATTGCAAAGAAATATTATGGAACAAGTTTTGAAAGCTCACTTGCCGAGGCTGGGGCCGGGTGTTTGCCACACTGTTGCCCCACAAGCCACCAAAGATCAAACCCAAGGATGTTCCTGGGGTTGTCATTGAGAGGGTTGTGAAGACCCCCCTTGCTGAAGGAGCCTTTGGGCTGCACACACAGAGATCCACTGGTGTGGGAACCCCCTGGCCAGGCTGGGTCTGCAGCCCAGGCTCGTCTGTGGCTGTCAGCAAACAGGGGGGTGCTGCCATACGTGGCACTGGCTGGGGCAGTAGGGCTCAGTTTGGGCACAGAACACCATCGATTGCATCCCAGCAAACACAGGCAAGTGCATAACATGAGAGCTGTTGTT